>JAWMRA010000130.1:25306318-25366468 GCA_035584735.1 Pseudotriccus pelzelni | reverse complement strand
CGGGGGTGTGGAACATAACAAAACAAAGCCAAGAAACCCCACTCCTTACTAAGGTATTAAGACAATTTTGTTATTATTTGCTTTGGAATAAAATGGATGCATTCCGAGATAAGACATCTTTCAACTTCCCTAAACTAAAAAAAAAGTAAGGAATATCAGAACTTGAATATGGTAGTTTTTACTTTCCTAAGTTTTATTAGAAGAATAAAGTAGATGTCAACCTCAGGATTATCTGCAAACTTCTTTTTTGTCACTCTCTTCAAACTCTCTTCAATTCCTTTTGTAGACTTTTTAAGGATTTCATCTGACTGGTCTACTAACACCACAGTGTGACCACTGGCTGCTGCAATCTGAAAGTTAAAAAAAAAAAAAAAAAGATTCAACATCAATGTCATAAAAGAACCAACCATATGGATTTGTGCTGGAGCAGACAATACACCAGGCAATGAATTAGGCAAAAGAGACATTGAACCAAATGCACTTTAATAGAAAAATCATAAAAACCTGCAGATAGTTGGGGTGGACTAGAAGGAATAAAGGTCTCAAACAACTTGAGAGAAAAGGAAAAAGAAATCCATCTTTGCCCCACACTGACTGCAGAACCCTGCCTGTGCCTGGAGCATCTGAATTCTGCGGCTATGGCTGGAGAACAAACAGTTGCTTTGAAAGGAACAAGTGGCTTAGCTGTGATCCTTGGATCTTGTAAGGGAAAAGGAAATGCTGGCAGGGCGAACAGGTGGCACAAGGGATGGCCAACCCTGTGTTCCCAGGACATAGTGACAGCTCAGCTGTCAGGCCATGAGCACGTGCCTGCAACAACTGGAAGGTGCCAGCGGAGCTGGGAGTAGCAGTGAATGTTTGCCACTCCAGGACTCTGCGCAGACCTGAATGACCTGCAATCTCTCCTTACTACATACTTGGTGCAAACACTGGCTCAGCTACAGACAGCACTACTGCGTTGTCTTTTTGATCGGAATTTAAATTAATTTCAAACACATAAAATCATGTTCACACATTGCATCAACATATTAAAAATCAGCTGTCCATTATCTGTTACTTTGCTATTCATTAATGTTTCTCTTGCTAGTTAGCAACAGCCTGTCTTCCCTTTCAGAATTCTTAAATTATCAGAGCTGTAATATAATAACTGTATAAAACGGATGTAAAAACACTGTTCCACTGATGTTTTTTAAAGAGCTTTCCTTCTGCAATCCTTTACCTTACATCTAATCTTATATGTAAGAGATTAAAAGACTCTCACGTGCCCACAAGACCTACTCCAACAAGCTAGCTGAAATGAAAAATACAGAGCTACCTCATGAGGAAAAGCATGGTGATATTCTCACTCAATTTGCCTCACCAATACAGCAAATAAAGAAATGCTGGACTGCCTCTGGACAGCAGCAGTAGAACTCTAACAGGGGGTCAGTCAGCAGCTGGGCATGTCATTATCCAATTTTTTTCTTTTTATTTTCACTATGGCTATTTCATAAAAACAACTGGATAAAAGCCACTTAAATCAAGCTTGGACTTCTACTCATAACACTTCAGCTCTTGCTGATGATTTGTAGCAGTACAGCAAGACCCTTCAACCTTCAGATGAAAAATCAATACCAAGCACATTTATAAGATGCTTCACTGAGTATCCGTTTCTGAAACCATCACTGACCAGTTGGCAAAAAATCCTGAAAAAATTAACATCTGTTTTCCGTCCATGGTTACATGGACAGGAAAGAAGAAAATGGCAAAAAGATCTCCTAGCAATTCAAACACACGCTTGCCTGGACTCTGACCTTAAAAATGCTAAATAAGAAACAGGAATGCTGGGGAGTCAATTAATGCTCTTTTCATGCAGAAGTGCTTTTCATCAGCAGAATCAGAAATTATAAACCCATGGCTTTCAACCATACATTTTAGCAGAGGTTAGCTTCTCTTGACAGCATGAAAAGACAAGAAAAGATAAGATACAATTTCTTAAGTGTACAAAAAGGGAGGAAAAGCAGCTTTATTAATAGGGTACAGGGGAGACACCACTCAGTGTTATAATCATCTTGGCTTTGAGATAATTTTGGATTGATGAATTGGAGGTAGATAGTCAGCAAAACAATCCTTGGTCCTTAACAGTGGTAGAAACCTGCAACCCCTGTTACTGCCAAATACCAGATACGTTTCCCTTGACAAGCCGCTCTTTGAAAACGTGAAGACTAACAGAATATGAAGATCACCTCACTTTCCCTGCAAGATTATAAGCTTTGCGTAGTGTGCATCTTCCTTAAACATGAGAACAACTTTCTTCAAAGTTGTTCTTCGATAGTTCTTTTAATGGAAGCCTCAAGCTCTAGCATCAAGATACAGAGGAGTGTTTTTACCAGACAAGTGAAAAAAACCAACTAGCTAATTCCTTAGTAAAAGAAAAAACAAACAAACAAAAAACCCCTCTGTATTCCTCCTGCCAGAAATTTGCCAGGAATGTAAGAAATCTTCAGTTCTGAGAAGGAAACTAATTCATTCACTAAAATGGAGAATTGCTATTTATGAGCTCCAACCTCACTGTCAGTTTCCATCTGGAGATGTTTGCATACTCCCCTTACTCTTTGTGAAGGTTGTGAACTACCCTGGTATTTTGGGCAACAGGCTCTTTCCTTGAATGAACTAAATATCTAAATTTTACATCACTGACAGAGCTGTTCAGTTTTATGTCCTAAAGCTATCAAGTTAAAGGTGAACTTGAAAGCCAAAGGCCTGAGGTGAAGCACTGGGAAAATAAGTACTATTTAAATATTAACTACTTCATAATTCTGCAGATGACTGACAGCTACATGCCCATTTTAGCTGCTGCATTCTACTTGTAAAATGTCACTTGATCCGCTCCCTTGGCAAGTTAGAAGCTTCCTTCTTGGACCAACATTTTCCACATATTATCACATACCGTCTGGTTTACAAGTAGTCCACACACTGTCTTGATCACCTTAAAGAAATTAAAATACAGACCTTGGCTCTTCTTGCCGACTCGTCCGACCTGAAGCCGCGTGGATTAGCAAGAGAACAAGAAGCGCCGAAGCTGGGCAAGCAGACAGCAGCGGTGCAGCAATACTTCCCACTCCCGCTCCGCAGCACTCGCACCCAAGCACAACCCCGACGCCGCACACGCCTGGCAGCGGAGCAGAAGGGGCGCGACCCTCCGGGCCCGCACCGGCCCTGCCCCTCGGGGCGCCACGGCCGGGCCAGCGCAGCCCCGAATCGTCCGAACACGAACTACCACACGCTCAGAGGCGCGGGAGGTTTTATTCTGTTTCGCTGCGGTTTTCATTCGTGTCGCTCGACTTCCCCCGCGCTCGCCCGGGCCGGGCTCAGCTCCGAGCGGGGCGAAGGGGCCGCCAGGAGCAGCAGCGCGGGGGTTCCCCCGCCACCGCCACCGCCACCGCCGCCCCGCTCCGGCCGCCATGGCGCCGCCGCCTCGGCTCACCCCCGCCCGGGCCGGCCCCTCCGCGCTCACCTGGGCGATGCCGGCGCCCATGAGGCCGCCGCCGATGACCGTCACATGCTTGATGATCAGCTTCTTGGCGGCCGCCGTGGCGGCGGCGGAGGAGGCGGCGCGCACGAACCGGCGGGTAGCGAAGGCCATGGCGGGGGCGAGGAAGGGAGCGGGCGAGCGGCGCGGCCCGGCCGGGCGGGGCGAGGGCCGCGCTCCGCCCCGGGGTGGGGGGCGGTGGCCCGGCCCGGCCGGGGCCGGCCCGGCTGCTCGGCCGCGGGGAAGGGACGCGGTGGGTCTTTCACCTGCGCTACTTCTGATTCCTTAGGAGGAGTCAGGCAGGAACGCCGAGGTCAGCGCAGCCGGAGCTCCCCGCTGGCCCCCGGCGGCGGCTGCGCTGATGCCCATCCTCTGCCACAGAGGTCACGGCGCTGCCTCCTCAGCGCTCGCCTTCCTGCTGCCGGTGGTCATGTTCACAGAGCCACAGAATCAATGGGGTTGGAAAGGACCTCTGAGGCCACCGAGTCCAATCCGCGACCAAATACCACCACGTCAACTAGACCATGGCACCAAGTCTTTCCTTAAACACCACGCTCCAGAACTTACTGAGTGACTCCACTACCTCCCCGAGTAGCCCATTTCCAATGCCTCATCACCCTTTCTGTGAAGAAATTCTTCCTAATGTTCAACCCAAACCTCCCCAGGTTCTGCTTAAGCTTAGGTCTTCTTGTCCTAGTGTTAGCTGTATGGGAGAAGAGACCGATCCCCACCTGGCTACAACTTCCTTTCAGGCACTTCTGGAAAGCGACAAGGTCTCCCGAGCCTCTTTTTTTTTTTTCTCCGGGCTAAACAGCTCCAGCTCCCTAACCTGCTCCTCATAGGAGCAGCTCCACCTCCTCTCGGCCCTTCACCACCTCCACTGCCCTTCTCTGGACCCTCTCCAGCACCTCAATATCCTTCCTGTTCACATCATTAGAAGCTCTCTCTCCATAATAAATGTTTCCTGACTAGAAGGGGATTTTATTTCCAGGCTAGCACAAGTTATATAGTAAACAACAACAACAATTACTTCCTTTATAAATACTAACAGCTGAATCACATCAGATGCAGACTGACCTGATTTTTCATGTAATTCATTTATCACCAGAACAACTGGCACTTGAAGTCAGCAACAGCAGCAGCTGACAATACATCAATTACAGCATATTCTACTTGAGTCAGCATCACGGTAAACATTAAGCAGCTTGCTTTAGTCAAATAAAAGAATAAGAGGATTCTCATATCTCATATCTCTGCACTTTGTACCAAAAGCCAGTAGGTTAGGCAGGAGCAGGAAGTGCCTGTGGAAACAGCTTTACTCAGAGACTCAGAGTTGCTGTTCTTTGTGGACACAAATGACAGCTGAGTGGGCAATTAATGGATTTCCCTTAAAAAAAAAAAGGCAAAATATAAAGCACTATGCCAAATAACCTGCAACCTAAGCCTAGGGTGTAAGACACACGATTTCCTCATAGAGCTGTTGCTCCTGAGTGCCCAGCTTCCAGCACACACCACTGCTCACACCCACTCCTTCCCCACAGGCACTTCAGCTGTCTGCTCTCAGCTCTTCCCTTCTATTTAAAATGATCTCCTCCCTCCCCCTGGGCCTCCTCTGGGCCAGAGGCCCCAGCTCTCTGTCTTCCACCCCAGGCTACCCATGGGCACCCTTTTGCTTCTCTGCCCCCCATGTCCCCCCTATGCCAGGAGTCCAACAAAACTTGTGCCTGAGATTTTCTTTCTCGCAGACTGAGCATCTCCTCCTGGTGACAACTCATTTGCCCTTTTATCTTCCTCATCTCTACCCTTTCCTCTCCTTTTATTCCATGTGAGCTTTTTTAAAACATTCTTTGTATCATTTGATCATAACGTGCCTGGCAGTGTACTTTTCCAATTTCACTTTGTTCCCCCACCTCCTTCACTTCTCATACAAAACCATTTTGTAACATTTTCTCACTCAAAACCTTTCGTTGTAAGATGCCAACCACGACCAGCTTAGTCAGTAAGTGGAATTCACTGAAATGGACTATGCAAAGCGTCAAACACTTACTTGGGAATTACTTTATTAAAAATAAAAATACATTGAAGCAAAGTCTGAAGTAATTTTTAGACATAAAGATATTTTCAGCATTCAGAAACAGCCACCCACTTATATACACATTTTTCAACAAGGCATTTCATACGCTTCCTCTGCTGAAAAAGAGAGGGGGAGGATACATTTACAAACACAAACCAAATCTGTTACCATTTTACTTATTTTGCCAAAGATGGCAACACACTTTGAAAACCACAAAGATTTTGTTGCTTTTATGCTACTGTTTAGCTACTTTGATGGTATCCTGTGAAAATTTCAGTGCATCTGGAAGGCATGAAAGGCAGGTCTTTATTGTAATTTCTAACAGCATCTTGTATTCTGACAGACATTGACATGATTGAACCTTCACATCAGTATTTTTAGCTTGTCGCACAATGCAGCATTTGATTATGGGTATCACCAAAAACCACATTCTCAAGGTACTGTTTGCAGAAGGATAATATTTGAAGGATAGTTTTCAAAGGTGACATTTTAAACTAAACTCAGCAGGCAAAAAACAAGCACAAATATGTACAATTTCACATACTAGGGGATTATGCGAATTGTGTTTTCTTTGGAAGATGTACAAATAAAATACTAAAGTGCTTTTCAAATGTGTCCTCATTGATCAAAAGGACAGATATTTTGTATTAGTGATCAGTTGCACACCAACATCATTATGTTGCTTAAAAGGCATTTCAACAGAAAGATAAATATTATCAGCACTAAATTTTAGCTTCTCAATCAAGCATATACTATTTTAAGGATTTTTCAGATAAAAATCCCAACTGTACAGTCTGTTTATTCATTGGAAAATACAAAATTAAAGAAACAAGTGCTTAATTCTCCAATACTGTCAGCTTTTAGAGCAAGTTCACTAGCATTGGTATCAAACTCAACTTTTTCTTGTGCTAAGTTTTTAAAAATTTCATACAAATTAAAAATTTAACAGAAGCTTATGAAGTCCAAAGTTAGCCTATATAAGAACTGGAAGTTCTCACACAAACAGTGGGATACCTGACCAATCAAATACATAATTCAGAAATTAAGGCACCCTGTTATTCAAAACAGGTGACAGAAAACCTTAATTTAAATCCAAAATAACTATCTTACAGTCTTTGTTAGGCACTACCTGGCTTATAAAGTTTCAAGTTTAGAAGTGACAAAACCAGACATTAATTTAGGTTTAGTTTCTGCCATGGAATACCCAATTCTAAATTACAGTCAAATTAACATTCCAGTCTTGTAAACTTGACATTAGGAGGACTCCTGGTATTCTCTAGATCTCCAGTAACAGAGGGAAAACTTCCTTTAAAAGAGTATATACGAACTTAATTCGTGTGATAGGAAATTCTGCTAGATCAAAAGGAGTATAAAGTGATTTAATAATAATTAAGAATAATTAAAGGTTAATTGTTACGTATTCCCCCAAAAGATCACTTTAAATGTTTAAAAGATCTTTCAAATACAAGGCAAGACTGACTGCCCTGTTCCGAAACACCCAGCATGAGGTTTCCTTGGCTGTTGGTTTGATAGTGGTTACCAGCACTAAGATTCTGCATATGTGAAGAGTAAGGTACTGATACAGTAATACTGTATAAACCAGGTATTTGTACTCCATGTGGAAGATAACAAAGAGAAAGATGTTATATTCAAACCTCAAGTTTGTCAGATTCCTCCTGTTCCGTGGTAAACGGATAAGACCCTCACCTCTAATGCCACTGTGATGGCATATTTGAAGAGTGCAGTTCCCAAAGATGAAGAGGTTGTGGCAGTGCTGTCCATACTGCCAGTGAATGAAAAACATGAGCACAAGCCCTGAATCCAGGATTACACACATAGAGTTTTCCCCTATAAGTGGCTGTTGGTCTCATCCAGACTGCAGCCACTGCTGCTGTGGGGAAAACAGTGAATGCCAAGAGGCAGCACAGATGTCGTCTTGAATATCTGCTTGGCACCAGAGAGAACAGACTTCTGCTGTTTCTTGTTAGAGAATTCTGCTCTCCTTTATCTGCTGAAATAAAACATCTGCATCCATATGCTGCACACTTGTTTCATGTTGAGAATATGGCACATTCAAGCATTCATTTGGCCTCAAACTCAGGGTTTTTAGTGAGCCCTGACAGTCAAGAACATTTGAATCCAGGAATCCAGACTGATTTGATCCTATCTACATGTATCAGTTACGTGCAAGAAAGAATCCTCCAAGGTTAACAGAAGTGTCATTTAGTAGTTTCCAAAAAGTGTATGTCGTTATTTAAGCTCAATTACAATGTTTCTTTACACCAAAAATGCTAACACTCTGTCATTTGGTAATACTTTTGATACTACATGATGTTCTTCACTCCTTTGGTAAATTAACTGTTTATGTGCTGCTTTAAAATTTTTTTACAATTATGATCTGCTAAAGCATCAACAGATGTTTTGGACCATTCTCCCATAATTAACATTTGACAAACTGACAGCAATCGCTTATAGAGAGGGTTTAAGCCCAGCAAGTTTTAACATCAAACTGAAAACTATGCTGTCAGTTTGTTTGTGGAATGCAACAGCTGACAAAGAAAGTCTTTTCTTTCCAGAAGTCTAAATGGATTGATCACTGACTATGAAAGTGTATGCAGTTGCTGTTTTCCTGAGAAAAAAGAATCAAAAGATGGAAACAAAAAAAAAAGCTGGATTTTAAAAGTGCAGTATTTCTTTGCTAAATCTTTTCTTGATATTATATCATTTCTTCAGAGCTATTATGTTGAATGGACATGGAGCCAAAGTTAGACCAAACCTTCCCTCCATGGATGGTTTTGCAGCATTTTCAGGGTACAAGAAGGTAAAACTTTGCATTAGACTTGTGAAAATCAGGAACAGCTCCATTTTTGCCAACTGCTCTCCCATGCACACACGTTTACCTGAAGAACGGTTAGAAGAGATATGTTACTGGCTTTATCCAGTTGATCCCTTTGTTAACACACATGTAATTCCTGTGCTGCCACAGTCCAAAGACAGAAAGGCTTAAGCTACTATTCAGCTGCGAACTCTGAAGCTTTTCTTCTAAGCCTTGCTCAGCAGTATTAATTCATATTAACAGCACTTACACCCACAACAAAAGTATTAGCAAAGGACAATTCATTCTTTCTGTCTGGCAATTGGAGACTTTAGGAACCCAACCCATTTTGCAAGTCACCAACTGTAATAATAAAACAAGTTCTATAGTTGGTCCTATGTGCATTTTTTACATCTCACACCTCCAAGGCCCTAAACTTCAAACACCACCCCCACCAAGCACCTAATGACTGCATGCGGATTATCTTACCCATTCCGAAAGGAATGAATGACTCTTTCTTAATTAGCTGCCCATTTTCATCCAGAAATCTTGATGGTTGAAATTCATCTGGTTTCTCCCAAATGTTAGGATCTCTGTGCACTGACCACAGGTTGGGCACAATCACACTGCCCTTAGGAATGGTATATCCCTGTAGCACTTGAAACAAAAGCACAGACACAGACATCTGACAAGCTGCTAGAAGTAAACATGGGAAATGTATCACTAAAAAGACAACTAGAGGATAAAAATTATATCTACCCCTAGCAGTGGGTTGCAAATGTAGCAAAAGCTTAAGGTAAAGGTGATCTCTGCTACCCTGTTTGAGTCAGACTCACACAGGCCTGAGCAGCTGGAAAGACATGGAGTTACACCAACAGCTCCCTGTGGAGAAAAAGCAGCAGCAATTGTAAGAAATGCACTCTGCAGCATGCAAGTGCTGTGACCCAGTTTCCTCTTACTCCTGTGTTGTCACAGAGCCCCAGCACAGTCAAGGGATGGGTTTTGAACTGTTGTTACAAGAGGGTTTTGAAATTACTAGTCTCATTTCAGCTTGTTGCACCTTATTGTCCTGAAGCCAAAACAATTAAAAAAGATCAGTTCAGTACTGGTTTTGAAAGCTGAGTATGGCTATCTTACACTGGCTTTAGCCAGTGCTCAGCTAGAGATAAGTTGGAAAAATATGTGGAGGTCAATGGTATAAGCCTTTAACCAATCAACTGCTCTAAACCGATGTTTTCAGACCTCTGTGTCAGAATGCCAAAAACAACTCTGCTGTTTCAGGTACAAAGGTGGTGTCTCAGCTGCCAGCTATGACTAAGCACATCAGTCAATACAGGCTGACCCACATAAAAGAAATCACTCTAAATTAGGATGTTAGGTCAGACATGCTGTTTAAATAGAGTATCTTGAGGCCACCTACTCTCTAAAAATGGTATTTTACATACTTGGGTTACAGATCTATCACATAAATGAGCTCTTTGTAAATTATCACTAGATGTCCCATCAGATCTTCAACCCCAAAAGAAGTACTGTAGTAATAAGCCTCTAAAAACACTTACGAGCAGTTTCTGAGGCCATTCGAGGAATAGACAGGGGAACAACTGCAGTCATCCTCTGCACTTCCATAATGGTTGCCTCTGTGAAGGGCATCTGAGCCTTGTGAGCAAGCGAGGGAACTTTGTCACGTCCTAGAACTGCTTCAACTTCTGCATGAACCTTCTCTATTCAAAGGGAGCAAGAAAAATTAAAAATTCAAAAGATGCACAATATGTCAGGAGACATCTTCCCAATATCATTTGTCTATGCTTTGTTGTTTACATAGATTTCTCAAAAATTTCTTCAAGATGTGATCCCTAGCTGAAATAACTATGCCAGCATAGTCTTTAAGAACAGGCTCAGTTAAGAAGAAAACAACCAAGCACAACTGTCAAAAGTAAAGCTACTGAGATGACAGACACTGCAAGCACTTCTGCATTGGAAGAGTACAGGAAAAGTTCTGTTGCGATTCCAAATGTATTCATAATCTTAACTTTAGGAGTTTAATGAATGAATGAACATATATATATGTATATACATATATATACACACCCAGTAATTTGAATGTTGAAAACATAAAGCTTCTTCCATGCATTAAAAAACTTGAACAAAAAGAGAAGTGTGTGCAGTGTGTGCCTGCACATGAAGAGATTGGAAAGCTTTTCATGCAGCTGCTTTAGATACTTCATTCTGGAGCAGGAATTCTGGTGCTGTTACTGCAACTGTGGAAGCCATTTAACTTGTTCTTGCCACTTCTTACTTTCTATTCACAGAACCTAAACTCAGCTACTTCCCTGATCCCCCAAAAGGCAGCAGCAAATGCTCCTTCCCCACACAGCCCTTCTGCAAAGGAAAAAAAAGTTAACGAGCTAATTTCCTTTCTCATTCATGGGAAGCATAAACTGTCAAAATATTTGTTTGCCCCTTTCATCTCTCAGAAGACTCAGCATACAAGTAGTTCTCTTCACGGAAGTCTCCAAGATGTAAGATTTGCTTCACCTAGGTACATACAGGATGATATGCCTTCTCTTACAGGTAACTTGGAATCTGCCTACATAGCAAAAGACAATCTTGAAAGAGGACACCTCAAAATTAACCTTAATCAAAAATAATAATAGTCAGTTTTCAATTTTTATCTTTTGTATCCTGAATACTTTGTGGTTATCCTGCCTGCCTTTTCCAACCAGGTTGCTGATACTCTGCGTTTTTGCTCTTTTCTCTCCTTATCAGTGATACAAGATTAAATGAAAGCTCAACACAAAAAAAAGTAACCCAGTTTCCCAAGCAGCATCCACAAGTGCTGCCTGAACTGGGTCCAATGAGCCGCTGCTGCCACCTAATGGTTTCACTAGTAAAAAAGTTCCGGTATGAGGAACATTAAAAAACACAACAAGAGATCTGCTGCTGATGGCATGGCTCTCCAGAATCTTCTTGGTGAGGGTTTGCTAGTTTTATTAGTGACACACCATAGCCCAGTATTCAGGTATGCAGAGTAATTTAAACAAAGTTTTCAACGTAAAAAAAATACAGTAGCCTGTCTTGTGCCAAATGTCACATCAATGCTTCATCTCAAACTCATTTGTTCAGTTTGTAAAGAAATGCTGAACTATACAGAAAGCAGCCAAACTGCTGCTCACACTACCAAGTGTAAAAATACAAACTTGAGCAGTTCTCCACTAACAGCATGATATTTGAACTGCTCCACAACTTCTCACATATTGAAAAATCTCAGATTTTAAGAAGTTAAAGACCAAAACAAAGTCAGGGAACAGGACAAACCAAATACTCCGCATGGCCTCTCCACATTGTCTTTTTCCACGTAAAAAGGAACATTTGCAACCGCTAAAAGTTACAAAATTCAGGCATTTTCTTTAGGGAAAAAATATGTCCATATGTTTAAGAGAAATATGTTACCAGGGTCAAGAAAAGAGGTCCCTACAAGGCAATCAGGATACATAAGGAATGGGATACTAGAAGTAAGAGAATCGCATTCCATAGCTAAGTGATACACTCTGGATGACAGAGCTTATTTAGATGACTTGACAACAGCCACATCATAAGGAAAGGTGGAATTGGAGAGAAGCAATAAAACAGAGATCACCAGAAGAGGGAAAACTGACCAGCACATACACACACAGTAACACACAGGTGAGAAAGAAGTTAAAAACCCCAAACCTCTTCTAGATCTCATTTGTGTAATTTGGAATATATCTAATTCATCTAACATCATATCGACTCAAGCAGTGATAACACACAGACGTCAAAACGAGAAGAATAAGCCTATGCAATAAAAGTTTATTTTGCAGTTGTCCCCAGTGAACTCTCTCTCCCATGTATTGGACTGATGTCCCATTGGGCAATCTTTGGTCAACAAACTGTTTGACTTTGTGCAATAAACTATGATCTTGACCTATTTAAAAGTGATTATTCCAGACAGATCAGACTCTGAGGGTAGATGAGGCTACTCAGGGTCATAACTCACTGCATTTTGAAAACTTTTAAAGTCAGAGATTCTATTAATTCTCAGGGCAATCTGCTGCACTCCTCTGCCACCTTCAACAGGGCAATTTTTTTTTTCCTAGTATCTGATTAGAATTTTCTTGTTGTAGTGTGTCTCCGCTGCTTCTCTCCCTTCCACTGCACACCTCAGGGGAGACTGCCCCCATCTTCTTAGCATCTTCCAATCAGGTAGCTGCGGACAGTGTTCGGTTTCCCCTCAGTCACCTTTCCCTAATAATGAGCAAGACCAACTCCTTCTGCCACTTCTTTGGGGTCACATGTTCTGTGTGTCTTCCCCTCCCATCCCCTGCCATCATCAACCACCTACCCAAGGTTGACCACTGACACAACCACCCAAGACTCCTGGGGAGAGGCCTGTCTTCAAAGCACAGCAGGATAGAAGATGTCTGATTACATATCAGCCTTTCAAATTGCACATACATATTGTTTGCGCTGCAAATGATTTCTGCACTGTTGCTGTTTGCTTCTGTTTCTGAGCATTCATCCAAAGCTTTACAGTGTGGAATAAATCACCTAGAATAAAAATAGTCTTACCTTGTACTTCTGGGTAAAGAGACATGTAGAGGAGGCACCACAGTAATGTGTTGGAAGTAGTATCTGTGCCTGCAATGAAGAGGTCACCAATGATAAAAAACAGGTAGTCGTCATTAAAACTGCTCTCCTTGTTGTTCTTTTCCTCTTCCGCATGGATGAAGTACATATCAATGAAGTCCCTGGGATTTGCTGCATCCAGCGTGTCCCTGTGCTGTGCAATTATTTTCTTCAGAAAAGCAGTAATATCTAATTCTGTTTGCCGAAGCTCGCGGAAAGGCCCAAAGGGAAGGTAGTAGAGCCAAGGGCAGATGTTGACCAGGATCATGTAGCTGTTCACACTCAGTTCCAGTGCACGGGCCATGTTCTTCAGCATCGTCTTGAACTCAACATCTTCGTAGTTAAAACGCTTGCCAAAGGCCATGGAACAGATAACATTGGACACTGCGTTGCGAATGATTGGAAAGGGATTAAATGAATCCTTCCCGTGCTTCAGCATTTCTTCCTTTATGAAGTTCAGCTCCTCAATGATTTTAGGCTCTAAGCTGTGTCTCCCTACTCCAAAGTGACGCAGTGTTGAGAGAGAGAATTTCCTCTGTTGCTTCCAGACAGGACCGTACGGTGCAAAAATAACACCTGAAAGAGAAAGGAAGAGTTTGAAACCAAAATGCCCTATTTTCAATAAGAAATAATTATATGGACCTGTAACCCAAGAACCAAAAGAGAGGGAAATGATACACAATAAATCTATCCCAAGCACTGGGCTAGGAGCTAGAGGAAGAACACAAGGTTCTTTATAATAGCTTTGAGAAATCCTGTCCCTCCTTTTCCCAGTCTGAGAAGTTAATATTAAAGTTAGATTAGCAGTTTTATTAGTCTGTGCAAGACATAAACAGATGGAGAAGAGGTATTGTAAATGCTTCATTACTAATGATAATTTTGTAGGAACTGTTATTCTGGACATATGTTAGCTATTGCCTTCTCTCCTCAGTGTCCTGAGGTAGGAATTCCTTCAGTGAAGCAGAATAGAAGACATTAAAACACAAGCTGGCTTGTATTTCTTTTCCCCTTCATGTTATACAAACTTCTCAATACTTTTTGCATGTGTTTCTATTACAAGCAAGGTTTTTCTTTAAGTTATAATAAAAATAAAGGATACACATGCTCTGAACAAACTGGGAAGGTAAAGACAGGTTCAGAGCCACTTGGCAAAAGCCTGCTTGATTTGCATCTCAACCGTTTTGATGCCTCCAGGCACTTGTTCTGCATGATTGTGTCATCATGAAACACCATTTAAATTAAATCCCTTAGCTTCAAGTATAACTATTGCTCACTTACAAACAGAAATATCTCTTCTATTGAATTAAAAGACCACATCAAAGACACCGCAGGGTAAGAGACACACAACCTGCTCTAACATACTCCATGGTTAAGCTGGTATCCTCAAGTAGGTTAAGTGAAAAAACAGGCATATTCAGGGCTGAATTTGGCCAAGAACCAACATTTCCAAGGTTTGGGGCTGGGGTGGAAAGGAAACAGAGATTTCTTGGAATAAAACAAAGTTATCACTATTTCTATCCCACAACAAATATCTCAAAACCAGGCTATCCATCCACAATCTGTTGTTCCCCTTTCTGTCATAAGGACAGTAAGTTTTACGATACAAATACTTTCATAAAAGGAAACCAACCTATTGTCTTGAATGTAAAAAAGCCCCTTGTAGCCCCCCAGAAAAGCTACCACCAACAACACACCTTCCCACACCCAGAGTCTCTCCAACAGTCCTGCACAGAGCGTGGCTGCACAGCATGGTGTTTTCTGACACCTTGAAACCCCAAATTGCTGCAGAATACTAATAACTGATTTGCAAATCGGGAAAGAATAACACAGGAGACAGACTGAGGAAGAAGAAGAACATGAAGTTAGAATAACAGAGATAAAATAGGAAAGCAAACTGTCAATTGGATCACTACTAAGCTACACTAGAAGCTGTTTTCAAAGAAAATCTCTGCCTGCCCTGAAAAGTCATGGTATACCCAGCACAGACAACTCTACTCTTTAAAAAACCAAAACAACCCTAACCAAAAAAAACAAAAACTCCCACAAACAAACCAAAGCAAAACAAACAAACAAAAACCTGAAGAAAACACAATAATGAATTCCGAAGCAACAATAACCAGGACTTAATGTTCATTCCAGAGGCCTAATTCTATGAACTGATAATGAAAACCTTTCAATAAAACCAGCAAACTCATAGAATCAGAGTTCATTTTATTCTCATTTTTTACATGAAAAAAAGTCAAATCCTTACAAGAAGCAAGTTCTGGCAAAGGCTAATTTACCCTCCCTCCCCCACATTTCTTTCTGCTAGATTTAGTGTCACTGCAATACTGGGAATGTTGACCAACACAGAATTCATGACCTTTAATAACATTTAACTTCTGTGTTGTCAGATATCCACATCTGGCTGTGCACAGGGCAAGGCTAAAACAGCAGACAACCACTCTATCCATCCAATCTAAGAGACTGAGTCACTGCTACCTCTCATAGCTATAAAATACAGAAATGCTTTACTAAAACAAAACGACCAAAATCTATGTTTTCCCCCAGTCTCGTATTTCTCTTCCCACAGATGTATGCACAGAAGCCTTCAATTAAGTCTTAACTTCTACCTCCTCACTTAAGTTCTCACGGTACTTGCCATCCAGCCAAGGCAGTCTCCCTTCTTTACTAACCAAGTTGTTGAAATACAGTATTTGCCATTTCTGGAGCTTGTACTTGCTCTCCCCCAGGCACAATATTCTATTTGCATCTTACACACAATCAAGCCACAAAGCTGAGATAAGCCCTGCTTTCTTCCACACCATACCCAGTAGGTCAGCTGAGGGTAAAGACAAAACCACCACAGAAAATGTAGCTTACAAGGAAATAGCCCTGTAAGTTCATACCTTGTAGCTTGCTTATAGAACGAAGATATAGGAACCCAAAACGAATACTTGCTGACTCAAAGCATCCCAGTGCTGTAGTACCCAAATAGTGACAAGCAGATCTGAAGATACCCATCATCCTGCTTCTATCATTTCCTTTCCTAATACATACTAACACAATTGCCTCTGTCCTGACCTGCAACAAAGTCTCACCCACAAACTCCTGAACCTGGAGGCTCACAGACCAACCTTCAGAGGCCTCCAGTTTGAGTGTTGTAGCCCACTGACCTCCTCCATGAACCACAGACAGAAAAGAAACACTAGTTAGCACAAATGCAGCACCACAGATGTTCAGTCATCTCCTTCATGCCACCAGTAGACCCAAGCCAGCCCAGTGAGAGCACCTGTAATTTCCCCTGGTTTTTGGAGAACTAGCAGCCTGTACTGCCCACATTCACTGACTTTTCCCTTTGTGTACTCAAAATACACCACCCCTGGTGGTTCATTCTACAACACTCCCACATCTGTGGCAATTCAACATGTTGCACCAGTGAACATATGCACTATATAACAGATCAGTATGTTTTAGGGACCACTGGGCAGCCTCATGTAACAGTCCTCGTGCCTGAGCGCAGTTATGGTGACCTTCCAGATAAAACTAAACGTAAAGCAATGTAACATCCCTGCTGCAGCTCAACACAGGCAGGCACAGTCCCTTGACGTGGCTGCAGCACACTCCAGCTCTGGACAACAGGCTCCTTACACACTCAACTCCCCTGGAACATCCACTAGTGAAAGCGGCTAATTGCCCTGGCTAATCTTGCGGAACCATGTTCAAGAAAGCCCGTCAGAGAACATGAAACATGAAATTCACAGCATTTAATGAAAAAGAAATCCACCATGAGCTTAAACACACAGTTTTACAGCACCACTAAAATTATCTAACTCCTCTTCCCCCTTCCTACTCCAGTTCTTGCTAAAAGTACTGTAACCTAAAAATACTCACACATCATAATGTGCCAGTAATATCTGTCTCAAACTAATACCATTAATATAATTTATAATTTATTTCTTTATTCTTTAAACCAATTTCAGCAATGGTACCTGATCACATTTTAATAAACATGATCTAGGTCACTCACTTTCCTCTTATCCTCACAAGGGTAATTGTGGTACACTAAAAAAAAACAAAAAACAAACAAAACCCAAAAAAGCTAATTTCACAACAAGCTAGCACACTAACAAGCCTTCTGGGCTACACTTCCTAGCTGGAAATGGAAAATTAGTTTTCCACGAACACTGACATCCGTAATGACCTAAAAACTAACCACAAAGAAATTCTAACTGCAGCGTTGCCAACATGTGTTTACGCTCTCCGTGCCCTCTTTTTGCAAAAGCTAGTAAACTCTCCTTTGACCTGCAAAAAAACCAACCAAACAAACAAAAAAAACCAAACCAGCAACAAACCAAACCCAAACATACTCAATAAGTTCTGATGAGCAGAATAACACACCTGCAAACACCTCAGCAACAGCAGCTCGCACACAGGCAGCATAGACTGCACGGCTACAGGACTCCACAGAAACCTGCTCTTTGCCAGCGGTATCTTGGTAAGAAGTGGGGTTTCGTACCACTGCCAAAGTTTTGACATTTTTTCTCCTGACACAGTCAAAATCAGAAAGCCCCTAGATCACAGACAAGCGGTTCCTTAAGCCCCTGCACAAACGCCAGTCACAGAATCAATTAGGTTGGAAAAGATTGCTGAGATTGAGGGCGATTTATGATTGAACACCACCATGCCAACTAGACATCCAGTCTTTCCTTAAACATTTCCAGGGACAGTGACTCCACCACCTCCCTGGGCAGCCCATTTCAATGCCTAATCACCCTTCCTGTGACGAAATTCTTCCTAATGTCCAACCTAAATCTCCCTTGGTGCAGCTCGAGACTATGTCTCCTTTTCCTACCGCTGGTTGCCTGGGAGAAGAGGCCAACCTCCACCTGGCTACAATCTCCTTTCAGGTAGCTGGGAGAGCGATAAAGTCCCCCCGAGCCTCTTCTCCAGGCTAAACAGCCCCAGCTCCCTCAGCCGCTCCTCGGTCCCTTTGCTGCGAACAGAGCTAAAGGGATCAGGGCATTTCAGTCATCCAGAGGTTGCTCTGCGGTGCACAGCGCAGCGCTGCCCAGGTCCGCAGGGATGCTGCACGCCCACCTCAAGGCAGGGCGAGTTTCTGTCTGCGCGCTTTCAGTCAGCAGCAGGGTGAAGGATAGACGCGAGGAGCAAAACGCAAGTAAATGGTTCGCTCCGCAATTAACTGCAGTTGTTTACAAATTTCGGCAGAGCAGCCACGAGCCCCGCTCGGTATCATCGCCCTTGGCCACCCATCAGGGCGCGACAGCTCCCCGAGAGACACGGGCCGGGGCGGCCCCGGGCGCTTACCCTTGTTGTGGGTGATCATGAGGACGATGGGCACGGAGGGCCGGTCGCTGAACACCTCCGCCTTCTGCACCAGCGCCTCCCGCACCGCCTCGAAGGTGTTGAGCACGATGAAGGGGCGGCTGCCCACGAAGAGCCGGAAGACGCTGCCGTACATCTTGGTGAGGCCGGTGAGGAAGACGTGCGGGGAGAAGGCGGGGGAGACGCGGCCGCCGTCCCGCACCTCCACCGCCCACCGGCGCAGCAGCGGCGGCGGCAGCAGGGCGAAGGCGAAGTTGCCCACCAGCGGCCAGGGCGCGGGGCCCGGCGGCAGCCCCGACAGCGCCCGCGGCCGCCGCAGCAGCAGCCAGTAGCAGGCGAGCCAGCACAGGGCCGCCAGCAGCAGCTCGGTGGCGGTGGGCGGCCGCAGCAGCCACGTCCAAGCCTCCGTGCCCGGCGCCGCCATCTCCCCGGGCGGTGGGACCGGCGCGCTGGCCCCGCTGCCCGCGAGTAGCGGTTTAAGATGGCGGGGGCGGGCGGGAGGCGAGGCCCGCGGCGTCCTGACCCCGTCCCGCCGGGCCTGTGGGCGGGCAGCGGGGCCGGGCTCCGCCTCGGGGCTTGGACGCAGCCCAAGTTCAGAAGATGTCACTAAACATAAGCACACGTGTCCGGCTGATGAAGGGAGGGGGGAAAAAAAAAAAGAAGGACTTGCTTGCAAATGCTCCTTCTGCAGGCATCCATTTTTAGTGGCATTCAGAAAGAAACGAAATACAGATGTTATTTCTTCCCCCTTTCCAAACAGAAAAAGCTGGGAGTTCTAAGTAATAGACCGGAAGGTTCTGTTTTCATAACCAAGGACTAAACTAGAAACATGTCTCGGCTCCAGGTTAAAGCGACTGCTTGGCACACGCAGAGCAGCACAGGCAGGCTTATCAGAGCTGGACTTCAATTTTAGAGAAAAGATTGTGTATTTATTTGTGGGAAAGAACTAACAAAAACCCCAAGACAAAAATTAAAAAAAAACACCAACCAACCAAACAAAAAAAACTTCCATCACAGAACCCACCCACACCCCCCACCCAACCCCCCAAAAACCCAAACCTACCCCCAGCTGGTTTTCGGGGTAACTTCCCTCGCTCTGCAGAACACATCTTGGTGCACTTTTTCCTCCTGATCAACAACAAAATGTAATCCCTACAAAACGTAATCAGATGGTGTTCCAAGTCATTTGCTGCAGCATCAGTGATTTTACTAAGTGCTCTTGGTACCCCCTCACTAAAAGAGAAAAGCACTGTGGACAAAACACAAGTACACCATCTTTGAAGTGACACCCCAAAAATAAAATAAAACAGAACAAGATGTGCTTATCCACTAAAAAGGGTGTTGTTAAAAAACTTTTTAAAAACTTGAGCATTCCGTAAAGATAGTGACAAGTGGCTCATAAAATAGTGGCTGAACTGTATTAAAAAGGTTTTATTGCAATTTTACAGAAGTTACAGGAATTTTAGAAATACATAAAGCTTCAAATGGTCACGTCAGCTTTCCTCCAAGCAATTAAGGCAACTGTCTCTTTCATCTAAACAGCAAATGGAGATTTTACTAGCCACGGATTAAACAAAATTTAAAAACTAAGAACACAGATTTAACTTAGCAGAACAGAATGCAGGGGTTTTTTGTTTATATTTGGCAGAAATTCAGTGGTTAATTACAATGTACACCAAAAAATGCAACTATTAGAAAAAATATAAAAAGAACTGGTGAAAATTTAGCTGAACTAAACACATCTTAAATCTGAGTCTCATTAAAAGTTTAAATTCTACAGTGTGAAAATAAGAAGCACAGCTGAGACACATTACTGGTTTTGCCTGTGTTCTTTATAGAAGAGTAATCTAGTCTCACTTCCCTCTTAGTCTAGTCAAGAAGTTATACTCGATGAAAAAGCCTTCCCTTCCTTCGGTATGCAATTCAAAGATTGGTTTCAGTGGCATATGACCAATTCAAGCTTGCCCAGAGATTAAATTCCACATTAATTTTAATAAAAATGAGATTACTTTCATATTTTTAAATGAAGTTACTGATCAAATGTAAATTTTGCTCTAGCATATCAGTACATACATGGATGTTTCAAGTTAAAGTAACAGCTGTTGTAACATTAAAATCCTTTTTTTCAATTTAAATTAGTACCAAACAGCCTCTTTATAGAGCATAAAATTAACAGCAAAACAATATGTGAGTACTGATATTCTGCATACCCCAAATAACTACATATACAAGTTTTAGCACTATCATGCTTCCCATGGAAATCATTCCTCCTCAGTTCTAGTATCAGTGTAATAAAACCCACCCTCCCTTGAATTCTGCACTTAAAGAAAAAATATTCTTCAAACTCTTTTGCCTCAAATTGAGTAATCAAAGCATTTGGTGACTTTACTTTTACCAGATAAAAAAAACCCTCTATGTAACAAACAAACAAAAATCCCCACCAGAGTGAAGACTGTCATTAAAACAAACATTCGAAGTAGTTCAAAGGAACTTATTTTTCTTTAAAGATAACTAATGTTACAGAGTTAAGGCCCAAGCAGAAACAGAAGTTTAATTAACACAGTAAACTCTCAAACATAATATTCTTTTCTCAAACTTTGAATCCTATCAACACTTACAACTGTTGAGTAGCTATTCTCCACAGTTACTGAGTTAGCACCCATTCTCTTCAAGTATGGGCTGCAGTTTTATATACACTTTATTTACATTTGCAGGTAACTTTTGGATTTTTATTTCCACAGGCACTTTATTCATAAAAAACAAACACTCTCCTTGTCAAAAGAATAATGAAAATATTTGAAATCTCTGAGTTAGACTAGTGCACTGAAACACGTTTCTGTAGCACAGCAGATGCTAAGGCTAAAAAAACCACTTAGTCAGGTGCATGTCACATGCTTGCAAAGGCTTTGTTTTTTTGCAGGGCATTCAAACCTGCAGCCATTTATCTCTTTATATTTCTGTAAATATTGCACTTTTTTTTTTGTAAATTGAAAAACGAAAGCCCTTTTTCTCTGAAGCATCTAGAAATTAAAAGACTGGAAAGCTAAATTTCAATGCGGCGTAGGACTGTTACGGATGACTTTGTTCTATCTTTGGCTCTTCCGCGTGCCCTACTATTAAAGCAGGCACTGGGACAAGTAGCAAGACACAATCCAGACTATTGTTACTAGATTATCCCTCTTCACTCAAAAAAGACCCCAGCCCACCCTGATTTTCTCCTAGATGGTGGGTTTCTGCTTTAAGTTACTTTAGCCATGATATATTCTTTGCATTGACACAGAAGTTCCACAAAATAGATCTTAGACAAGCCCATATTCCTTGAAATACAAGGCGCAAGTGATTCAAGAGAACTTATTCCAGTATATGAAAGAGAACAGTTAAGGGACCAAAACCTCAGAGCACGACTACTGTAGGGCAGAGGAATGTGCTGCAGTGTTCCAGGCTGCACCCTGCTCACTCACCATGGCATATCTGGACACGGTACCCACTCTGCATGTTCATGCGTCCAATATCAAATATTTATTTCAGAGCTGACTACAGTAGGATTGCCTAATGTGTCACAGGCAGATACATGTCAACTTGCCGTTGTAAAGGTAAGGGGCCTTTAAAAAGAACTACTGTCTTGGTATTCTCCATGGATAGAAAGTGTAGGTACTGCTGCCCAAAAATGCCTCTTGAAAAGATTTGGAAGTATATTGTCCTTCATTATATACAAAAAAGAAAAATCATAACCAAAGGCAAGGAAGAACAGAACAGTAACTTCTGCAACAGAAGGCACAAGAGTTTTTCATCTTAAGACAATGTTGCTTGTGAAGCTTTTAAACAAAGCTAGAAAATTAAACTGCTGTTCCACAACCTAAACTGTCCAGTTTAAGGTCCTTTCATGCATTTTTATAATGTCCTACTATGAACAGCCTTGATAATTACGGCAAATTCCAATTCGGTTATTTAGATATGGTTACATGGTCATGTTCCTTCACAAGTTTGTTTTTTAGAAGTTTCAGCAAAAGGTGGATCTACACTGCATAACTGGTGTTCTCCTGCTACAGTTTTGTGCATTTCACATCCTCTCTGCCTCTGAGGCTTCAACAACGATGAAGACAGAGAATGATTTTCTTTAAACTACTAGCTTGTGCATTAATCCTGCCAACACAACTCCTGTCTTTTAGACTGAGGTTCAGAAGATTAGCTATCTTAGCAATGCATGAAAATTTAGACTTGGACATGTAGTTTAGACCAATATATACACTTCCAATGTTTTCCTGCATTAAAGTACTTATTTTGCAGTTTTTATATAAAATAGAAATAGAAAAGGGTTATTAAAAGCATTTGGAACAGGCTCAAAATGTAGAGAAAATTTGCTTTATTGAAAAGGTGTCAAAACAGCTTTCCTTAGTGTTCATGGGTAAAAAGAGAATACCAGCTCTTAATAATATTTGAGATCATTAGCACCATAAATGGATGTAGGTTTCTGATTTTTAAAGATACGGGTGGTCATGTAAGTAGTCCAACAAAGTATTGCATTTGTTAGTCCACCGGCTGACCATAAAAAATTTCTACTTGTATGTGCCAACTAAACCACATAAGTCAACTTCTTTAACATGTTTTTACCAAATTCATGGCAAACAATGCAAATGATCACGACAGATAGCACCTTTGGAGAGAAAAGCTAAATGATGCTCACATTATTGCTTTTTTAAAGTACAGCTAGTGCAATAGGGTTTGTCTTTTTTTTTTTAATACAGTGAACAGATTGCAAGATTTTACAAATCACAACTCTAGCTTTAAGTCTCTCTTGCACATAAACAGCAAGCCACAACACTCATTTACCTAACCAAAATAGCTGATATCAGCTATAAAGTGTCATCCTGAAAGTTTTGCAAGTCAGCTCTTGCTAATTGTGAACAATTTAGGTAGAAATGAGGCCCAGATTACAAAAGTTAGTGGAAACTACAGCACAAAAGGTCTTCAAGTACTGTCATTTGTTATTGTAGCATTATGCTGTGCAGTGTTTGCAGAACTGGACCCTAAAGCCATAAAAAACTGCCATTTATTAGCTCCTTATCATGCACATATTACAGCATTCCTGCGTTACCAGATAGGGTTCCTCAGCAGCCAACCGCTTTTCTTGCCTAATTTTTCCAAGGTTGGATATATAGCTTCAATCTATGTGCAGAGCTACAGATTCAACCTAGGAGAAATCACGAAAGAAAAGCTGTCAGCCAATGAGTATGAAAACATGTTGCAGTTAAGAGCAAGGTCCTGCAGTGTTTTTACAGAAGTCTTTACAGTTCTCAAAGTCACAAGGAAAGCACGAGAACATCAGCCACCAGACCATTATTTCTGCTTTTACTTTCAGGTTCCTTGATATTACCCTGACCTCACAAAGCTGCCAGAACTCATCTTTTTGACATCTCACACATTCTCTCCTGAATCAGGAAAACAAAGACAAACATGCGTAAACTGAACATTCAAAGAGCAAGAACTGATTCCTGACAGGGAAAAAAAAAAAAAAAAGCTATGTCCTAGCATGTTAGGTTTTGTACTTAAAAATAGTTTCAAGTCTCAAATGGTGCAAAGATGTGTCTGACAAGAATGCCTTTCGGCTTTAGGGTTAATTATGGAGTCTTCTCAAATATAAATCCTACTTCTCTGGACTGAGCCATTTAGAAGAGGCAGACATAGTGAGAAAGGAGCCCAAATCAGCACAGGCTTAAGTGTAAGCAGCATTTTGAGTGGCAACAAATGGCGAAAAAAGTGGAATGCAAACCCAGTTTCTACAGAAAGAAAGCACTGATAACAAGTTACTCAAAGTGTAAGTGGTTGGAGTTTAGTAATATTTTTCATCCACAAACACTTCAATGGTAGAGGTAAAAGTAAACAGGGAGACAAACTTCCTCTTGATATTCCCAGTACTTCTGTAATCTCTAATGAAAAAACCCCAGTAACTTCAAAAGCAAACAGACCCACTCATTTTAAAAGCAACCCACATGCTTGAAGTAACCCCAAATTTTATGTTACCAAGAATTAGAACACAATGACTGGTTTTATGGAGATCTGCCTTTTCAGGCCCTTTCATATTTTTCTAAGTGACCTTCACTACACTATGTAGCTATCGCCACCTTTGGCACTGTGCTCTGTCTTAAAGGAGCTCAAAACGACAAGCAAAAAGATGGTTCACAGCCTACTATGTAAGTATGACCTAGTTTGCCTTCCCAGAGAAGCCTCTGTGTATTGAATCCAATACCCCACATGCCACAGGGGCCCCTCTCCGCACACATGTGCCTGCACAGTGCCTGGGTGCCCAACTGCTCAAGATGCTTTTACTTCAGACTAGTTTCTGACTGCTTCTTTTAACTAAAAAAAAACAAAACTAAAACCAACAAAAAAACCCCCCAAACCAAACAAAAACACCCAAACCAAATAAAAAAACCCCAACAAAACCAAAAGTCAAATTCATTCCAGCAAAGTTACTTTGTGAAAATTCATCTCATCTGGCACAAATGAGATTCTTCTGTAGTAATTCTTTGCAGTGTCACAAATGCTAACCTCGACAAACCTTGCTATGCTGAGGGCAATTGCAAGAGCTGACATTATTATATAGGCACAGCTTGAAAGAAAAGTATTTCTCCTAGAAGAAACCCATGCATAGACTCCTTAAAAACACCTTAGGCACTGTATACAATGGATCTACGTTTTTTCCCATTGACATTTACCAAAACTAAACCCAGTTATGTTTAACCATACAGCAAGCAAAGGACAAAACCACTCACTCATCATCTAGGGGAAGGACTGGGCCAACCACTACAGAAGAATTTGAAAAAGTGTGAACACTAAATATAACAGCATAATACAGCATCTTTTTTCAACTATAGTACAGATAAGACTGCATGTAGCATACAGTCAATACAGTCAATTTGAGTTCAAAAGTCACACACTGCTCCTTCCAGCAAGAGTTGCTTTCTCCCTTTCTCTTACCTAGTTTGCATCTCAAAGGTTAGCTCACAGCAAAGAGCCATAAAAAAAAAAAAATCAAACCGCTAACTACTTGCTAAACTCCAAGTCCTTTGTAATTAAAACATTTTCACTGAAAACAATTCAAACCTTCCTGAGTTTTTAATCACCATTAGGAGAGAAGGAATCTTCAACATCAGTATTTCAGATACACATTACAGACTGACCAGTACTGTTACTCCATCTTAAAACATCATTCAGGCATTCTGAATGTTTTGTTAGGAAAGAGGAGATCAGAACTAGAACGTTTCCCTACAGTACAAAAGCTACCTGTATCTAGCCTGACATTCTCGTGTGCTACTTTCTAGGTTAAGACTCAATCATACGGTTAAATCCACGGAAACTTAAGCCAACTAGAAAAAGCTTCAGTATGTTTTAAGCATTGCAGCACTTTGTTCTTGTTTTAGAAACTATTAGTGAGAGCTTGAAGGAACAACTCACAAAAAATTGCTGATCATATTTAAGTACTTTAAAATCTCCAAGCATCTCCCAGAATTGGGTTTTATTTTTATACTCTAAGTTATGGATGAAACCCAGCAGAGATACAAAGCTGTACTGCAGAATGAAGTGCTTAATGTTGCCCGTTTCCTTAAAGGCTTTTTTTCAGCACTGTTAACGCAAAACCCAATTTATTTCTATATTATTTAGAAGTTAGGTGTAGTTTTAGCTCAATTTCATGTAAAAAGCATTAAACTATCACCATCTACTTCTGTGTTTTCATCTGTCTTCCTTTTTCTTGTAAATACTAGAACAAAAGCCTTTGTCCTGTTTCACAGCACTTCTTTTTGGACACTGGGAAGCATAATAAAGTAGAATATGTAGGCTTACTTATAAGCAGAGTTACTTCAATGGCATGCTTGGATATTTTTCTCATGTGCACTTAAACAGCAACAGTGAAGCCCAACAGAAGTATTTATTTTTAAAGATCGCTTTCCTCAGTAACTGAATTTAAAATGTTGACTTTGCAGTGCCTTGTATAGAGCACTTTAATTCAGAAGTGTTCAACCTTACAGTATCACTCTAATTTTGTGTGCTCATAAAAGAGTTCTGGGTAAGTCCAAAACATGGGTATTATAAAAATATCAAGATGACAATGGAGCTTAATAGCTGCTAAGTCTGCTAGTAAGGAAAAATGGTTTCAGTGCATCGGATAGACTGGACATGTTTTCAAAGTTACCCTATGAATCTTTAAGATTCAAGGTTTATGAATTATGAAAAAAAAACCCAACAAAAAGAGCTATGGAAAACTTCATTTAAAGTAAATGGAAAGGCTTCACTTTGCACTGCTCTTTATGGATCTGTTTCTAGAACTGTAAATCATATTTTACACCTACTGAAACGAGAAAGAATTCAGGTCAGTACCAAACAACAATAAACTGTCTAGCCAGACACTAATGATGGGGAAAAGCCACACCTCGAACAGATTCTGATTTAAGACACTGGTAAGTGGATTTGCAACAATCCAATTAAGAGATTGCTCTCTCATATCTTACCAGACTTCCCAGTTCTGTCTCTGTTACTGAGCCTTATTTCTCTATTAAATTAAGGTCGTGCATCTTAGCATATAGTCTTAAATTTTTTTTAGTTTCCCTCTCTCTCACCTTTTTTTTTTTTTAAGGAGGGAAGCAAATGCAGTACTGGAGTTCATAGCAACGTTTAGCACAACTATTTTTGCTACCACCTCACCTGTAGTGATCTTTCCAAGAAAACTGCAATGAAGGATGACTAACACATAGTACCACTTATGACCACATGGGAGTGCTAAGCACGTACCAGAAAGTGTCCATTTACAGTAATTTCAAGTATATGTTAATCATTTCTGGCATTAAAATGAAGCATCTATAGCATGACTACTTAGCAGCACATTTCTTTAAATCCTCAAATTAACCTGTTACATCCAGGTTTAAATTTAGATTAAGCATTTAACAAAGCCTGTTTCATAAACACAAAGCACCATCAGCGACTAAGTCATACTGATATGCCAGGTGTACAAGTGTAGAGTTTAGTTGTTGGTTTGGGTTTTTTTTTTTAAGTGTCTGGAAAGTTCAACATGTAACTTCTCTTCAGTAGAGAGAAGGAGCATGTTATAGTCACAGCACAGGTGCAGCTCATGTGACACCTGTAAGAAATATTGTAACTAGGAAAAAATAAGAAGTGACATACTGCAAAACATTGGGCATATACAGTCCAAATAATGCATTAATAATCTGATTGTAGGCTTAAGTGAAGGTCAAGTTTCTCCTGTTCTTTTTACCTACTACAATCCTTTTTCCTCTTCGGATGAAACTATATTTTCAGCTTCATGGTATTAAAATACAACGATCACCAAGATTACATTAGTAATTTTCACGTAGCAGTTGTGGTTTGTATTGGATAAACTACTATAGCATTAAGAATCAGCATATACAATTACTTACCCCATTTCATCACCTTACATATAGGCCTAAACAATCTTCAAATACAACTATACCATCCAAGTTTGCAAAAGCAATTAAAAGCTATTGAGAGACTAGAGAACTGGTGCTCTCTGCTAATTAAACGCATCCCCACCCCCTTCTGAGGGCTTGGATACAATGGAGAAATATTAAGCACCTACAGACAGGCTGAGCCAGAACAAGAATGAAGTATTTTAAGCTAGAGTTGCTACTTAAACTTTCCTTTTGTATTACAATAGAAGTTTCTACCAGATTCAGCAGTATAATGAAAGCTCACATGGCTCCACAAAAGCAGAGTCTACTTGGTTCTATTGCATCACTTTCACATTTTTTCCTTCCAGAAACAGGAATAAGTGTAAAACCCCAAACATCTCATCTTGCATAAAGTCTGCTTTGCAGATATATTACAGAAATCCCACTGAGACACAGTGGTGGTTATGCAATTAGCTATCCAGACTATCTAAGTATTTATTTTTCAGCCCAGATGAAAACCACTATTTAAGCTCCTCCTATAAGGCTTCTCATCATGTTAATAATATTCAAGGCATGGTTACCTATAATGAAATCCATTTATAAATCCTAATAGACAGTATTACTACAAGTAGCTTAACATGACCATATTTAAGATATCACAAAGCTTAGATTTCATCTTCAAAAAATTACGCTCTATGAAGTAGTACTGATATAACAAGTATCTTGGGAGATCTACTGACTGACATTGAACAAACTCATTTGTATGATAGAGAAAAAGGTCTCAGAAGTGTTTGATACTGGCTTTTTAGCTGTTCAAAGTCTGCTAGGAGCAAGCAAATGGAAGCACAGTTATGCCCATATACACACAACTTCAGGGGCATGTTATCAGAGTATACTAAGCTCATTTAAAATAACAAAAGCAAACATCAGCAGAACTTCTTTCTTAGGTAAGTTTTACCAAGTATGTAAGGAACATTGTTTATTGTATTATTTTGATAATGCACAAAAATACTTATGTACAACAAGAGCAATGATCCCCTTAGCTGGAAAAAAGTCATATTTTAATATTACTTCATTTTATAACTTTAACTGGACTTTTTAAAAGGAAGTTGTCACACTTGTCAGTCAATTCAAGACATTCTTAAAACTGAGCAGCATTTCCTTTATATTAGTATCACCTCAACACTTGGTGCAATTTTATTTTTGCATCAGGTTTCACCAAAGACTGGAAAACAATACTGAGTTAACTGCAGAAATTAATCCAGAATAAAAATGGTTAAACACGGTGTGCTAGTTTTTTACTTTGCATTGCCAGTAATACAAAACATAAACCAACAAGAACCCAGTAGATGTTAATTTGTGGTTTTGTTACATGTTTACCCCATGGTAATTTCCCACTTTCTCAGCCAACTTGTTTTAGTAGATTTTAATTGGACTGAAACCCTGGGAAAAAAGGAAGCTACATGTGAGTCCTACAACAGTGTATTTTAATTTGAAATTGGTTTTGGTTATAACTGAAGAAATGCTGCTGTTGTAGGTATTTACCTTGGCACTTTTTTGTTTGGTGGGTTTTTCTTTTAAATTAAAGTCACAGAAACATGTGCCAAGAGCTAAAAAAAAAGAAATTCAATGCAGAACTACGGCTCCCAAGCAAACTTGCTACATAGGTTCAGCAAGAGATAGCTACTAAAATTAAAAATTAAATTTTAAATGTAGCCTCATTTTGGACCTGGCCTTGCATTGCTCAAGCAGGTGAGAGCTGCGGGACTTGTGCCTGCATCATGAACTCTGATCACTCTTCCCAGTAAATAACTTTGTTTAGTGTGTGCTTTTGTGTGTATATGCATGCACATACACTGACAGGCACTGTATAGCTATATATACAAGGCCAACTGTAATTAAAGATTTAGACTTTGAAACTGTGTCCCTTATTAAAAATAAAATTTTAGGCTCCTTGAGCTCTGATGTTAGCAGCTATTTCTAATTAGCAAAGTCATCAGGTAGCACAACAGTTTAAATATAAAATTACTAATAAAAAATGTAAAAATTGGTATATAGTAGAATATGTGGGATTTAATCATGGTAAGCAGTATTTTAGGGTCATAAGATATTCACACCCACAGTGTGTAAAAAAAAGGTCAGACTCGCTTCCAGCTGTACCAGTCATGCAAAGGCCTTACCTTCATTAGCAAGAATAATGCAACAAACCACTTCCCACAAGTGTGTTATTTTTTTTTATATACTTCGATATGCCAATATCATGCCTTTACAATTGAGCATGTTTTTGCCCTTATGCACTCCAGAACTCTGAAGATGAGACTTTCGGGTGCTTCTGTGGATGAGTGGTAGTTAGTAATGAAAGTGTTACTGTAGTCTTTGGCACCTCTATCTCGTTAGTAAAGCAAAGTCCTGCTCCATTTTTTTTTCTTTAATAAAAAAATCCCATCAGTAGTGCATTTCATTAGCACTGAGGAGTACAGTAGGTCTGTCCACCCTGATGATAGGAAAACATCTGAAATGGCAATATGTGTCTCTAATTGTCTCTTCAGTCAATTGCACAGAAGCTTGGTCCACTTCTTCAGTTACAGTATAGTCCTTTTAAGAACTTTGGTTACAGCATTAATGTTTTGGTAAAAAAAAAACAAAAGAAAACAAAAAAAACCAGAGCAAATGCTTTCCCTCGTTTCTTCAGGTAGATTTCTCATTGTCTTCTCCTGTCTTCTGAACCCGTGAATACTTTTTGCATGAAGATTTGAAGCAGCTGGGAGGCCAAGATATCGGCCAGGAAAAGCTGCAAGGAACAGAGCCTTGCACATTCTTCTCGAAGAAATAAAATATTGGATACCACCATGCTCGAGAAAGAAAATTCGTCTGTGAAGAAACCTTTAAAGTCTGTATTGGCACAAGTAGATAAAGAGGAAAGGGAAACAGTCAGTCAGTTTAAAGCATTATAATCAATTCCATTGAGTCAAGACAACTACAGAAATGCATTTCTGCAAAGACAGTGAGCATTTAGCCTGGAAAACACAGAACTGAGATAATGCATAGATCATAGTCCAAACTCATATGACAAAGTGAGCATCCCTAACACAAATGGATGCTTTGTTGATGTACAAAATCTGGGGATACAAAGCATCCAAGTCTTTTTGAATATGAGTGCATGTCATGTTTCCATTGATGACTAATAGTTGAAAGTTGGATTAAATTGGCTTGAGAGCTAGGTTTCTACTTGAAAGTGTTTTTTAAACAACTGCAGCAGATACCTTCTGAACAATACACTTTTAATGACATTTACAGAAGAACTGTCACTAGAATTTTAGTATAGTCTAGGTAGTTTCAGTTGGCCACAAATTTTATTACTGGACTACTGATTATTCATAAGCTGAGACAAACAAGGGCTATTCTGTACATCAACTACAGCAATAAAACCTCAAAGTTCAAAAAAATGTTTTAAAGACGAATTATTTAAACAGTAAAGTGAAATTCCTTGCCCATTCCATTTAAACTTCAATATGGGACCTCTATTTTTATTTAGAAATTAAAAACTTAGACCTTTGGGCAATCTCAACAAGTGCAGATTGTACATTGATTCTAAAGGTATTTGCCACTGACCTTTTCATTAGCCATTGAGTGGTACCACCAAAAGAGCCGTGTGGTGATATAGTAAGCAATGATGACGTCTACGGTATAGTGTTCATGAGCAACAAGGATACAAATGATACCAGCAGCACTCATTAGCCAGCAGATTAAGTGATACCACCAGAAATGACGTGGTGAATCTGTGAAACAGAGAGGTGATGGGAAAAAACACACCAAAGAGGACATTCATTATTACAGCAATCCACAAAAGGAAGGGAAAAAGAAAAATTATTGAAGGTTATTATATGTGAAAACATAACTCCGATCACACTGGTACAAACCCCCTGCTTTGACACAGGAAACAAAGACTACAGATTATACAAGCTTACTGAGGTGTGTTCTTACTTTGTAAAAAGGATCCCAAGATGAGCCTGCAGTTATACAGCACCACCCATTTTCTAGTCAAATTAAGTTTTCCAGATAAGTCACTTCTAGGATATGGATTGCAAAGGAATAGACAGAATTGAGGCAAAACATATACTTTGGTTATTTCACTTGAATCTTTGCTCTTCTTACAGTCTATGCTCAAGTAACTCAAGTGCCTAGGATTGATACAACCTGAGCAGAGATCACAGATCGAACAGGAAAAGACACTCTTATTTTAATTTTTAGGTTTTAAACAGTTTGCATGAAGCTTTAGTTCTGTGAAACAGAATACCCTGTACAGGGAAGGACAGTATGTGAATTTATATCCTTTAACAAAAGATTTAACAAATGGGAGCAAAGCTGTTCTTCAAAATACGTTTAAGCCACTTCAGCAGAAAAGTTTCCCTGCCCGTCCTTCCCCATTGAAAAATGCCTTGGGTGTCCCAGTGACCATTCATAACTTCTGGCAGACTAACTGGCTTCATTTCACTCACAGTGGGAGGTTCTGGCACCCCTTGTCTTGCGGGGCAATGGTTTGCCTTGACTTTCACACAATACCAGGCGAAAATTTACTGATCTCAACAAGCTTACCCAATAGTAGTTTGAAAGGCCTGTGCAAGATAATAATAGTTAAAAAAAGGAAGATAAGAAGCCAAGTAAATATCAAGAAGTTGATGGAAATACCACAGAGCAAGACAGACACATCAAAGCTAAAAATATAGCTATTCTAGTAAAAAAAGTGGGCTGTAGAGGAATAATTGGAAAAAGTGGCAGAGTATAAAAGGAAGAAGAGAGCAAAAACTCCACTAACTAAGAAATAATAAAATCCTCAAAATGCATCTTGCACTTAAGACATGTTACCAAAAGAGCAAAAAGATTCCATAAGCAGTCTCTAAATCAGAACAATTATAGGGCTTATGCCCTTGTTCAGCTAGCATTTGCTAATTTCATCGGAAGTAGAAAAAGGAAATCTATGCACTTCTCGTTTATAGAGCATAACTCCCCTGAAATACATGCCTAACAATTAGGCAGCAGTCAAAGGGCTTATTACAAAAAATTATGATAACATTTCTCCAACCTCTTACGATAGAAGTACATGAATAAAACTAGTCCAGAACTATTGGGTTGTCTGCATCTTTCCTGGTACTAAAAATAAGCATGAAAACAGCATTAAGATGCAATATAGCATACACAAGACAAGGTAAACTTTATTAGGCTATTTTCCTAATACTGTTCCGGCAACATTGATGAGTTACATATGCCATTCCCCCAGCAACATTCACTCCACAAGAAAGACCTAGGCCTAAAAATCAGACTGTAATCAGCATCTTAAATCACTGTTCGAAGAAGAACGTCTCACATCTGAAGATTCAGAGTTTATCATATTAAACAGGCCTTTTTATATTGAGGTTTATGATTAAGGCAGAATGTAGCACTACAACACCTCATTCCCTAAACATTTTAATAAAAGAAAGACAACCAACTAATGATGGCTAGTCTTATTTTTGTTTCAGTGAGAACTATATTCCCGTGAGCCAAGACACCATTTGCATAGTTTGGAATACAACAGTAGGAGAGAAGAATCCAGTTCCAAACATGTGAACTGAAAAGGGAACTCCCCACTACACATTCAGAAGCAGCCAAGTTCTCAGGACAGAAGCACTGCTTACTACGTATCAGATTTAGAAGTTGGTGTTCAGCTCTCCAACACTTCAATGGCTGCTGTATGTGCAGCACCAATAGAGATTTTCCTCCCATGCCCCATAACAATGTAAAGCAAAGGGGGAAACCAAAACTATCTTCTGTGAGCTTGCCAAACTCTTATCAACTACAAGAAGCATTTTGCAGGAGACTCTAGCAGCAGACATCCAAGGAGCATGAACCAACTTTTCACTGGTTGCAGTAACTAATCTACAGCACAGCTGAGAAAAGTAACTTGGCTTCCAGAGGTAGCATAAGCATCCAACAGGGCTGTGTTCAAGCCACAAAATTCCTTAAAGTCTAACACAGATGAGCTAACCTGCACAGTGTGCATAATTAACTACAGTATGTTTTATCCAAAATTTAAATAACCTGTCCATCAATGATGAAAATCTCTTGCTTTCATCAACCAGTAAATACTTATATAAAAGACAGAGGCAACATGTTTAGCCACATTAAGCCCTTAATTAAAGCCCACACAACGTTTAGTCAGCCTCATCTCAAACCCTGGAAAGCTGATGGAACAGGTCCTCCTTGAGGACCTTCCACATTACACATGTAGAAGACAAGAAGGTGATCAGGAATAGTAACCATGGATTTACCACAGCAAAATCATGCTTAACCATGATTGCCTTTTACAATGGGACAACAGTCTGGATAGATAAGAGGAGAGCATTGGATGTTGTCTACGTGAACTTCAACAAGTATTTTGACACTGTCACCTATGACATTCTCACAGACAAGGCTGGACAAGCGAACAGTGAAATGTATTGAAAACTAGCTGAAGGGCAGGGCTCAGAGAGTTTTTACCACTGGCAGAGTCTAATGCAACCCAAGGCCTGGGCCTGGTATTATTCAACTTACTCATCAGTAACTTGGATGACGGGACAGAGTGCATCCTCAGCAAGTCTGCTGAGGATATGAAGCTGGGAAGAGTGGCCAGTATCCCAGAGTGCTGCACAGACTTCCAGAAGGATCTCACCAACAGGGAATGGGCAGAGCAGAACCTTTTGAAATTCAGCAAAGACCAGCACAGAGTCCTGTACCTGGGAAAGAAAGAACCTGGTGCACCAGTACAGGTTGGAGGCCAACCTGCTGGAAAGCAGATCTGTAGGTGGTCCTGGTGGACAACAAGTTGTCCATGAGCCAGCAGCATGGCCGTGTGGCCAAGAAGGGTGGGGGGGTATCCTGAGGTGCATTAGGAAAAGCATTGCCAGCAGGTCAAAGGAGGTGATCCTTTAGTCACCCAAGTGAGGCTGCATCTGGAGTTCTGAGCTCCCCAGTACAAGACAGACGTGGAGGAAGCCCAGTGCAAGGCTAAGAGGATGACTGGTACATGAACACCTCTCTTAGGAGAGAAGACTGGGGGAGGTTGGGCCTGTTTAGACTGAATAAGAGAAGTTTGGAGAGGCAGCCTGATGAATGTCTGGAAGTATCTGAAGGGAGAGTGTCAGGAAGATGGCGCCAGGCTGTTCTTGGTTGTGCCAAGCAGTAGCACAAGAGGCAACAGGCAGAAACTGATGCACAGGAAGTTCCCCCTGAATGCAGGGAAGAACTTCTGTACTTCACCAGTACACAGGTGACTGTGCACTGGAACAGGATGCCCAGAGAGGTTGCGGAGCCTCTCTCCACATTCAAGATACTCAAGAACTGCCTGGATGCAATCCTCTGCGATGTAGTCTAGGATGACCCTGCTTGAGCAAGGAGGTTGGGCTAGAGGACCTCCAATAGTCCCTTCCACCCTTAACCCATGATTTTACTACACCCATGTTCCATTTCCAGTCATAACCATGATTTGTATTTTAAACCCATATACATACAGTCTGTGTACAACTGACACGTAACTTTTGGAGGGCAGTAGTTTTACATTCATGTTATCTCATGTTTTCCCAGAAGAACTTGAACAAAAGCATTGAAACACACTTACACTCTTTGATGAACAGGTAGACCAGCGTTAATACTACAGTGTGTCCACTAAACAGGAAGTCTCCACACAGGATGTGTGATCCAGTTATGGATAGACCACCACCAGAAATCAGTCGCAGGATTCTCTGAACCTTTGCCTGAGAATCTCCATTCAACTGGAACACCAGAAACAAAAGCACAAAGTAAAGGTTAAGATATACCACAGCCTGAGGAAACTTCTTGCCCAAATACATGTGAAGTCAGGGAGATAGGGAGAAAAGGATATAATTATCTTTATTTTATCTTTTTTCCACATATTCTTAAACAAATAAGCATGCACATCACAGCTGACAGATGATAAAGCTTAGTTTGATAACACTAGCATTCTGCCTATGCTTTCCCAGGCTATTTTGAAATATGCTTTGTATGAGAATGACATGCAGAATATATTGAAAAGATAAACACTAAGAATTTCTAAAGTCAGACCCCATGACAGCAGTCCACAGAATGGATAAAACTCATTGGAAACCACTACAACCTTGCATGATACTTCTGTCATTCTGTTCAAAGCTGAACGGTGTTTCCACAGAGCAAAAACCTGAAGCTCGCTTAATTTTAGATTTGGTTACAAACTCAGTGAGGACTTACTAATATTTAGAGGATGTATGTTTTTTAAACATGCATTAGGATCAGCTTTTGATTTTTCACAGATACTAGGCAAACTTAGTTTCACCTAGCTGTTTAAAAATTAACTCTAGGGGGGAAAAAAAAGGAAAACTCAGGTTTCTATAACCATAAAAGTATTCACGAGACAAAAAAAAAAAAATCCAGAAAAGCTATGAAGTTTTTTCCAGAGTTCAAGTAATTCATCTTGGTTTAATGCTAGCAAAATGTGCTTTCAGAGACACTTAAGTTTTCCTTTGCTTGCTTCTTCTCACACCTCAATACACAGCCTACCACACAAAGTAATTCCCCAAACTATTAGAACAAAACAGTCATGTCTTTGCAATAGTGGTATTTAAAAGTTTTCAAATAGATACGGATTCATGAGAGAAATGGTTCATCTGCTATGTGCCTAAGTTGTTTCAATATGAAAGAGAACACACATGATGCTGTACCACAAGACCGCTGAGATCCTGCTCAAGGGATGACAAATTCATGCCCCCAGTAAATTGGCAGTACTTTTCTTTCATTGCAGGCAACACAACACAGCTTGTTCCAAGGCAATCCTAAGTCTACATCTTTTTATTAGTAACCTAAAATGGCAATAACAACTCCTCTGTGTCACTACTTAACTACAGTGCCATAAAGTTTTAAAAATATTTTTGTAGAAATATTAGCACATCCATGTTGCTATGTGTGTCAGCTTATTTAAGCAGCTAAACTTGTTTTAGTCACATTTCTATACATTTTGCAGGTTGGAAGCAGAGACAAGCAGTTGATTTCAGGTATTGCAATAGCTCTTAACCAAACTCTGAGAAACAAGACAAACCCACAACTGTGAGTTTTTAAAGGGATACAGCAACACAAGCTTGCATATAAGCCTATAAATTACAATATTTACCTTAGGTATCCTAATACATAAGAGAAGAATATTGCTGTATTATTAACAGGATTAGCTTGGGCCTCAGACTAGCAGTGCTATTTCAACATAGGTACTCTCATTAAAGCATCTGAACTGCAACAACTCGAGGCTCTTTCTGTATCACACAACTTTTGATTTATCATTACTTATATTTTTGAAGACATCAGCTAAAAATAATTTGTGTTACTTAATAATACCTGAAACATTACTTTCCATTTGCTCTAAGGAACCATAAAGACTCGGGCAGAGACTAGGGCAAGAATTAGGGAGCAAAGGCTCTTACCTTTGGTGCACACTGAAAATGCATCCCAGGCACAGGTAAGGTGGTAACGTACATAGTAATACAGCGGTACAGATACAAAGTTCCTATTATAAAAAAGAACCTGCGTCCCACTATTGATCTGAAAGTAAGGGAAGGGGGGGGAAGATGGAGTACAAAGTTTACATGCAGAATACACATATAACAGTTATGTAGCTCTAGCTTTATTACATAGCTAAATCCCTAGAATGAATAATAGCTCCATCCCCAGCTCTTCATATCCCAGCACTTCTCTAAATCAAATACTAAAAAGTCCTACAGGTTTTAGTCTTTCTAGCTCTTAATAGCACAGAGCTCCCACCCATTTAATGTGGCCTCGCTCTAACTTACACGTGCAGTCAGGATCAGTTTTCCTCAACTCAGTGATATTCTCTTCATAGTCCCATATTATAACCATATTCTTGACTTAGATATGTCTAGTTTAAGGAAATGCAGACATAGGAAGAAGCTTCTAGGCTAGCTGTAGAGGACAGCAGGTTTTTCCTCATATCTGGATGAGATTTTTACATCATCATAATTTCCTCTGTTTAAACATCCCCACGTCAGTAAATTCTGAAAAGCCTAATCTCAAATAAGTTTGACTAGTACAACACAGGTGTCAGAAATCCAGAATTAAATGTTATTCAGTAATCAGGAACCCTGTGTTTCAATATGCAGCATGGAGACTGGAACACTTTGTAAACAAGTTGCCCCTTTGTCACTTTCCTGTCAGTTCTCTTATATATTGTTACAAATTTTAACATAAGATTCCTTCTACACAGAACAAACAATGAAAACCAACATTCTGGAAATAAAAGCAGAGAAAAAAAATATAGCTAACTTACTTGTATCTAAGAAACAACCACTGGCATATCCATAATCCAAGTAGTATCATTCCATTTATTTCTGATACAGAAAAAGCCCATTTCACACGATCAATGTAATCAAAAAATTTGTCAGGCAAGGGAGGGCTTAGCTCCTTTGGAGGTACTCTCTCATGGACCACAGTGATCATGACAGTTGTTAGAATCAAGTTGAAGAGAGCATAGACAAAGGCAATGCCTGTTTTCCACCACTCCAGAGGAAATTTGTTCCTAGCCTCAGCAGGCATAGAAATCTGGATGTAATCGGGATATTTCTTTGCTGTTTTCCGCAAGCCATTAGACAAGCCCTTTGGTTTGTTGGTGCCATTTTTGTTCTCTTCACTGACTGAGAGAGTAGGTCGTGAGTAGCCATTAGAAGTGTCATTCGTTTGACCCTCCATATGCTCTTCAAGCTTTGCTGTCTCAATGGTATTCATTTCCAAGCTGTATGGCAAAGTCAGGTTTATCAGTGACCAATTTCTGGGCTCTCTGAACTGTTATTCCTCCAAGTCCAATGTTCTTGTTCCTAGATAATTTCTGAAAAACTCTAAAATGTGTCCATTGTGCTTTCAAAGGAAATCGTGAAGACAAATCTTTCCTCTAGAGCTGAATCATCTGAAAAACAAACAAAAGAGATGGACCTTCAGAATTAATAATGCGACAGAGAACAAAATCTTATCCTTAGAAAAAGCATTTTAAAGTATTTAAGTTCCACCCAAGTCTACTTACATATACAGTCAAAAGGCAAACTAAAGGTAGATGGTCACTGAAATAATTCAAGCCCATTCCTACCGAATAACTTGATTAATCTCCTATCAGTTTAAGAACTAGAACCAGTTTAGGCTTTTTTTTTTTTTAAAGGACAAGACCCAGAGACTTGCATGACCACAGCAGCAGTCGCTTTATTACTTGTCAGAACTAAGGCTAAGCCATGTTTGCAGCAACACTGAATTTACTGCTTAGGGTTATTCTTGATTTTGTAAGGCATAAAGTCATTTAGATTCATCTAGAAAATCTACTCAGTTGATAGCTCCATTACATTTTATTGGATCTAAATGAGTATTTCAACCTAGTAAAACCCATGTTTAGATAGCTACTGTGACACCCACTAACTAACATCTGAAACTTTAGAGAACTGAGAAATATACCTCTGGATTAGATTCTTAGTTATGGTACCCTATATGTAGAATAGGCCACAAATGAATTTGTGCTTGTTCTGTGGCTACTTTAAAAAAATTAGATCTATTTAGACAATTTTTTAAAACAGGAACAAATAGCAAGACTTATTGCATAGGATCTATTTAAGGCTACATTCATCAATTCAGTAAAATCTCATTAGATTTAAAAAAAAAAACACCAAACCTAAAACAGTAAATGCACATGTTTTATAACAACATTTTCTGCAGAAAGAAAAGAATGCAGTTCAGCTCCACAGAACTGACATTGCTCTAGTCAAAATAAAGGCCACCCTCCCCATCTTTAAAGTTCTATAAAACCACTTACCATAACTGTGATGTATTTTTTCTTACTCTGTTCAACTCCTACGACTAAAGTAGCATTACCATGTACAAAGTGTTCCCTATCTACCAGTAAATTGTAATTATCTCTTTTTTTTTTTAGTGGTTCCTCTAAGACAAGTTCAGCACTGCTAGCTCCTCAGGTCTCTCTCCATGCCAACACAGGCTGCCAGTTTGCCATGCTTTAAGTACAATTAAGTCATCATGGTGACAGCTAGAGCCACTAGTCTCCCTAACCATACATCACAGGACTTGGCTTAAGGCAAAACAACCAGTTTAGGAAAAGACTGCCCAGTTAATCTCTTGATAGCAAGGACAATCTAAAACCAGAACAGGCTGGGAAGTCAAATGATTGTGTTTTGGTCCCTCCCACCTCATCCCTCCAAGTAGAGAAGACATTTAACATGATCAGCATGCAAACAACCACTGATTTCCTAGCTGCTGCTCTTACCACTGATAGAGAGAAGGGGTAGAAGTTCAGATCCTAAATATGTGCGATTCATACAAATAATACTAAAATAGCCAAGAAGCATTTCTAAATTTATCCCTCAGGAGTGTTTCTGAAATCCACTGCCATTAGTCGACCTTTTCAAAATTCCTGATCAACAAGTGTACAAAAACTATACACACACACCACACCCAAACAAAAAACCAAGAAAATAAGTGGTGATTTTGGATGCTCTCCCCTCACACCCCTTAGAAACCATGCTGCGAGCTCTGCATGTCTAAGAAAAGTGAACGTTTAACCCAGCAACCAGGCAATGACCTCTCCAATGTTTCCTACAACTAAAAATATTCTTTAAGAGCATTTGCAAAAGAAATAGCCTTATTTAAAACTGTGGTAGAACAACATGTTTAGCTTTCTCAAGTTCTTTTCTTACCCACTCTTCTATTCCCCCCGTCTACTAAAGTTAAGCATACGACAGAACACTTAAACAACAGTATATATATATAAAAAAATAAATCAACCTAATTGCTTACATTTCATAATGTATCTACGTAGCATCCATCAGTAAGTCAAGACTGTACTTCAACATATTATGTTCAGCAGAGATCAGCAAAACTTGCTCAGTTTTATATCCTGTGCAGTTGAAACACGATCAGAATTATGCATTTACTGAGAGCATCACAATAAGTAGTAACCTTAGTTATTTCCACCTCTTCCCAACAAATACCTAACACCACTAGTGACATAATTAAAAGGTTTTATTTTCAGATGTTTAATGACATCCACATAAGCCTTAAAGATCAAAAAGCATCTGAAGTACAGACAAACAATAACCTATGAACCTAAAAAGCAGGATGGCACTCATGTTTTGATAAAAACTCAATAACTTAATATGCAAAGCAATATATAGCTACAGCTTGCAGGAAAAAACTGTGTTCCTTCCTGGTACTTTTAAATGGATTGTGAGGCATATTGATCTACCACTTCTGATGACTCATCAAGATTATTTCAAGCAGAGTGCATACTGTGGTCAAGTTTGTTTACGTGGGTAGTTCAAGGTGCTACATATCATCCGATCAGTGATCTGTAAGAACATAAGTGCTTCCCTTTATAGTACACCTTTTCAACCTGTTTTTTCCTAGATTCTAAAAGAAACTAGCAACTCTATTGATGAAAAAGACAAAAACCACTCTGCTTGAAGCTTTGAGTACCTTGCCACCAATCTGACTGGCCAGAGAAGAAGTGACTGATACAAGAGCCCTAACAATCTAATAATCCTCTGCTACTGGCTGTGAGAGGAACTCCCCAGAAGTATACAGGTTTTTCTGCCAAATTCCCACCTCTAATTCATGTATCCATTCACAATAAGGGGTGTGCCCCTTTTAGCTTCATGCCTTCCTTATGTTACTTTAGGTAAAATATCCATTTGATTCTTTTGTCAAACCTGGAACATTCCCATACCAAAACCAGGAGATGACAATAAACTGCTTAGTAGAAGAGATGTCCCTAGAATTTTTCGGTTACCAGACAGCTTAGATCTGGCCATCTTGCCAACATCTAGGGTCTGAAAATCAAACCAATTGTTCTAAAATATGGAAGAGCTACTGGGGAAGTCTCAAACTCACAAAACTGGCCAAGTAACCCAAAAGGATAAATAAAATCAGTATAAAGGATACACCCAGGTATTAGGAACAAATTTGCTTTTTGGAACCACTTCCATACCTTCTAAAAATAGATGTTACCTCATCAAGAAGCAGAGCTTAACAAGCAGCTTTACAGCAGAAGCTGCAATTGCCTCAGGGAACAAGATATTTCAAGGAAAACCTTAAGAATTAACAAGATGCTAGAAGAGCAGGGGTCTTAACTTTTTATCCTGAGCTCCTACTTGCTCCCATGTAAATAGCTCCCTTAGTTTTCTGCATCCCTATTTGACTCATTCAAAGGAAAATAGCTGACGAAGGGGCACAGCCTTGAGACGGGCATATGAAAGCATGTCTACATTTGGCTCTTTATGCTAGAACTTAAGAATAACAAGGAGTTTTATTTAGCTTGTTAGTCATCAGATTTTCACATAAAGGTCATTTTTGCACACAGCTCACAATACTGGTTTTTCTTAAACAGTATTTGGAACGTTAACATTTCTCAAAATATTTTAATTTTTATAATTTATGAAGGACTGAATAGTCACAATCTGCACAGGCTTTCCAAATAAACAGTTCTCAACCTGCTATTCCAATATTATTGGAACAAGTGTACCCAAAACAATAAGACTGATCTATTCTGACATTAAGGAAAGCTACACTTTCATATACCAGATGCAAAAGACTTAAGCAGAACTACAGTCTCATTCACTTTTTTTAAGGTTGGCTCTGACATTCAATACGGCTGTAATATATTCTTGTATTTGGTAACTGCAGAAAAAGGTTCTGTAAATAAAGTACAACTTGAGGTTACATGAGAGAACATTGGAGTATTTTTTTATTTATATCACAATTGCTGGGAAACAACTGTTACCTAGCTTGTATTTTCTTCAGTCAAATTTTTAGGACTACCTATGGGGCCAGAACTAAAAAAGAAGTCAGGATACCTCTCTTACCTAGACAACAATGAATAAAAACTTGCTTTTAGGGGTTTCTCTTTAACTTTTTTTTTTTAAAGCATTCCAGGTCTCAGTTAATTTCTTATTGTATTCCTTCTTCCATGCCATATGTAGACCTCACAGCATACAGATCCCGGGGAGAAAAAGAGAAATTCAAAACAAAACAAAGAACTCCACAAAACAAGCAAAAAACCAACCAACCAAAGCAAAAAACCCCAAACACACAACACCACCCAAAACCCTCCAAAGGCAACTGTTAAACCAGATCTGAGTAAAGTATATTCAGGTATGCAGAAACAGAACTGAGTTTAATAGGTTTCCCTATAATTTCTATTTCCCTACAGTAAAAATATTTTCAGAGCTATGTTCATCTTTGAGCTGTACAATTATTTATGCTTACAATATACAAATACCTGGACTTTTAGATAAAGTTACAAGATTATCTATATTCCGTCATAAGCTGCCAACACATTTTTTGCTCACGTGATGCTAAAGAACTGCAAGTAAGATAAAGCCATATTATAGAAGTACCATTCATTCAAATGCCCTCAGAACTGAGATTAACATTTATTGCAAGTGATAATGTGATAACTTTTAAAAAGAGCATTAACTACGTACCTTGTACAAAATTCTTTTCAGAAGCAGAAATAGAGCAGTTACTCCCTCTACCTCAATAGAGGGATTTTGCAATTCTCTCATTTAGGATTACTGATGTACCAAGAGATGTCTTTTAAGGACTAAATTGCTACACTTGCCTAGACACAGGAGAAAAGCTTCAAGACTGTAGTTTATCTGTTTATGCAAACCAAGCTTTACCAGTCTTGTGGAAGTCTGTTTCTTCACATCTCGTAACAGTAAAAAGCATATTAACTTCAATTTTCCTAGCATTTCAGTATTCAGTGAGTTGCAGAGCAATGCCAGGTTTCTGAAACAGTATGTTCCAAAAAACACAAAAAATCCTCTCATAGCACCATATTCATAGTCATAGTTTGGGCTGAAAGGGCCCTTAAAGATCATCTAGGACCAACCCTCCTTCTGCTAAACTGAGTGCTCAAGCCCCCGTCCAACCTGGCCCCAGTAACTAGCTCAGCAAGCATGGGAAAAAAATTATTTTTGAGCTCTTTTGTCATTTTGAACACTGCTGAGTAGGTTTGCTTTAACTGCATGAGGGCATCTCCAAACTCTTCAACTGGTTGGTCCTCAGACTCCAAAGGATTGTATTTGGTAACTAAGAGTCTGATGACCTTCAAAGGTAGTTCAAATTTTGACACCTTGACAGGCTTCGATTTTCCTTGTGGTTATCACCTTATCTTTTAAGAACCAAGGTCACAATAGCTGTCAAATGGCAAATATTTGGTACCTTTTAGTGCTATGGTAACTCATTCTGGAAATAATCCACATATATATGGCATAAACAAAGTCAGTTTTATTTGCAGATTAACAGTCTTTTCCAAAACAAAGGCTTTGAGAATGGTCAGTCATCTGTAGAACCAGAGGAATGAACAAAATAATTCAGGTTAGAAGAAATCTCAGGAGGTCTCTGGGCCTCTGGCCAGGACCAGCAATGACTCACATTAGGTTCCTCAGGGCTTCAATCCAGCTGCACTTTTAATGCCTACAGAGATTCACAACCTCCCCAGACAGACTGTTCCATTGCAAGGTTGTTCTCACAGTGAAACCTGGAGGGTTATTTTTGTTGTTTTGTGGGGGTTTTTTGTTTGTTTTTATGATTAAATCTACTGGTTTTGTATCTACTCATTACAAGTTACAGCCTTTGTATCTCATCTTCCCACTCCCGTGAAGAGCCTGGCCCCGATGTTTCTGACAGCCTCCTTGCAGGTACGAAGAGTCCACTGTCAGGTCCCTCTGGACCTGCTCTTCAGGCTGAAGCAACCCAGGTTCCCCCAGCCTTCCCTCACAGGGCCTGTGCTCCAGCCTCCTGACCACCCTGGCAGTCCCTATGCTGGGCTGGTTGCCAGTTTACGTTTTTCCTGGATCAAGGACCCAAAATGAGATACAATATTCTGGATACTGCTAAGTAGTACTGAGCAGAGAGGAGTAATCACTTCCCCGCAAATAATGGCTATTCTCCTATTAAATACAGCTCAGGATAGTGTTGGCTGCCTTCACTGTTAATGCACATTGTTAACTCTGTTCACAACAGAGCCAAAAGAAATACTGACCTTTTTCCAACAGCCTAAAGATTCCCTTCTCCACTCAAAAACATGAGACTGAGAATAACTCTTTTTCCTACTTAACCCATACTCTCCAAAATGAGACTGTTTCAGTACTTCAGACCTGTACAGAAAAGCCTGCTAACCTGAAGTGATACTTAAACTCTAAATCAGTTGCTTTAGAATAAAGCATCACTATCACTGCATATTTTATAACATTGCAAGAACCATTGGGTTTCTGACCTTTTTTTATTTATTAGAAAATACTATTAGGAACACTGTACAAAGTGTGGAAGTTACGGTACTACCTCAGTCTCAGGCAGAATAATGCTAAAGAGTGTCAAAATAAACCTCTGGATCAGGCTTTTACGCAGCATGCTTGCACCTCACTGTTCATTGCTGTAATTCTGCTATAGCTTTACAGACACCGTTGAAGAGCCACCATCCAAAGCAAGATTCTTCTCCTGGAGAGCAAGGTCTCAGTATTTGCTGAGAGCCTAGCAGCACATCTGATGCCCCATATCTCTTCTAGATGACACGGAAGTTGCAGACACTGGCTGTGAGGTGGGGAGACCCGACACAGAAGGCAGGAATGTTTAGACTGCTTTGTGAAATCCTCCACCTAGTTACCAACGGTAAAGGTTGCACTTCTTAATGGAAAGTCAGACCCAGAGATTAGTCACCACTTTCAGTACAGGGTGGTGAGGAACCACAGTGACTAATGTGTGCTTTAAAGTGACTGTGCTCCAGCTTATCAGCCATCAGGCAGCTAGAAGAGGAAGTTACACATTTCGGAAATTTATCAGTGATACATCCTAAAAATATTTGGGTAATTATCAAGATGATAATGCCTGTTAAATTTTTTCCTTATGCTACTCCCAAAATGCAGCAGTGCCAACCCAAAAATAAGGGGTTACATTTAGGAGAACATTCTCGTAATTTCCTGAAGCTAAACTCCTCTTCCTAAAAGTTTAGAGTGAGGGGACAGTAACTGCTTAAATATGCAAAGCATTTTACAGTATTAGCAGTAATAAATATATGCACAAGTTGCACAACCCAGAGAAATGCTATTTTAGCTGTGAGATATACACAGAGGCTCATACCTCATAACTCACATTTAAAGAAAGCCTGAAACAGACAGTAGCCCTTGCAAAGTATACGACATTAAAGAGACAACCATCAACTGTAATCCTCATCTAGTGATACCAGAAAAGTCCCTACATGAATTCTTAGGACAAGGCATATTTAAAACTGATTAGTATCATACTATAAGCTGGTTTCATATATCCCTCAGTTCAACTGGCAAATTACCAGTATGCAGCAGCAACACTTGCTGTGTTCAGAGGCTCAAGCAATGAAAACATCCCCTTTCAGAAACACTAATATCTACATACACCCTGTCTCACGGTATCCTGATCTAGTGTTGACAGAGAGGATAAAACTTTGAAGTCTAGCATCTTACAAACTGTCAAAACAGGTCAGGAAAGAATCACTGAATAACTTCTCTCTTCCCCCTAAAACCTCAGACAGTTTACAGCTTGCTCAAGTCTGATGTAGTTGCCTGGAAAGCTTCATGAACATTAGTTAAGAGGGATGATGCAGACATAACATCATTTATCACTGACACTGAACATACAGATTAAGTAAAGCTCATCATGAAACATGATCTGGTCCCTATTTCAGTCTTCCCCTCTACCTTCTTGCCACAACCACTGGTTTGCAAGCACACCCACCACCAAGCAGCAACAGCGCACAGCTTTCATATCACAGTCAGCATATCCAGTCAAACAGGGATGGGAATACACAGATCCCTCTTTCAAGCTGTTTGTTTACAAGCTCAGACACCCAAATCTACATCCAGCTCACACACTAGATGGTTCCCTCCCACTTTTCCCCCCTCCCCCAGTTTTTGTTGCCACACATTCAGAACCAAAATCAGGTAAATTTAATTTTAACAACAAGAAGTTAAGACTACTGAGCAAATTTTGGCAACTACCACGATCAGTCTACAGATGTTTACGTTGGGGGTGAGAACAGCAGCAAAGAAACCTTTATTATATACTCTTCAAGCTTCCAGTTTGCAACAACCAAAATTATATCAAGCTTCCTATATGTGACTGGGTTTTTCACTGAAGTTCTATGCATCAACTTTAAGTACTACATAGTTTAAAAAAAAGGCATCACAACCTAAGCTTCCCGTGCAGTTCCATGGTCTTCCTTAAAACCTGTTCAAGTATTCCATTAGCTCAAAATTTTCTATTAATAGAAGAAAATACTTTCCACATTATGCTGACAAGAAAAAACATTTCCTTTTTATATTATTTAATTTGTCAGCAAAGACACTGTTTAACTTTAAATATGAAACACTTAAATACTACGCCCTTCAACACTTCCTTCTTCATTTTTGTTTCTACCACAGACTGACAAATAGAACGCTCCCTTCCTTAGTATAATCGCTCCTCCTGCCTGGCATGCTATCTCCCCACAACACAGGCTATCACTGTTAAATAAATTTTCCAAGAAGATGGTAACAGTGGGACAGGAGTAGAAAATAATTACAATTATAATCCAAAACCTTTCCATAATACCTCAGATATTTTGCTATCTCCATTTCAGCCTCACCATACAGATCAGAAAGAGAGGACAAGAATACTACTGATGTAGTTTTTACTGTTTCTCACAGAGCTATCATTTACCTCAGAACCCAACTAAACATCTCCAGAATAATTCAAGCCTCTCATCATTATTCCCTGCTAAACTACAGCCTTTGGTAAGAACAACCCTGCATAGAATACCACTGCAATAACAAAACTGCTTTATGCCAAGCCACTCATGACACTCAACATAGAGGCTTTCACCATTCATGTCAATCTTAACTTGTTTTCCTTCCCATTCTCACCTAATTGTTTGAAAATTTTATTGCTTTCTTTAAAGCTTTTAAGAAGGATATGAAGATCCCGGTCGGTCAGAAAGGATTTAAAGAAGATTAAAACTATTTCTGCAGGAAAACAGCTGAGTAGTATCTTCAGCAGTACTCCTAAAAAGCCATCATTAGATCCCCTCCTTGTTACATCAGACAACTGCTTTGTAAGACCTCATCCATTCACACACAGCATAACTAAAAAGGTTCAAATGAAATTACAATCTAAACACTAGAGTTACACTGGCCTTATGCTACCAACTAGTAAAACCTGGTGTGAAAGTTCTGAGGTTGCTCTCAGTCTACATGGAATGACTTATATTACACTGCATCACATACCTCAGGTAGCAACTTCCACGCCATAACCTACCCTTTATACACAAGGGAGGCTCCTAGTCCTCACTGAGCCTGCTATGTCTAGAAGTATAGGAAAGCAAGTGTTCGCTCAAACCAATCAAGCCTGAACGCTGTCGTGAGCTTGCACTGGGCCAATTTCTCTCCGTTATCTCAAAATATTTATGGCTGTTCTTTACATGGGTGTCATGGTCTGATCTGGCCTTTGCCTCTCCGGGCAGTTTCTAAGGCCTGCATTCTCCACCAAAAGTGTCATGGGTTTGCCTTGGGCCAATTTTTCCTCACCCCCCCCCCCCCCAATTGCTAGAAGTTGAGAGAAGGTTTATGCAGACAAAAGAGACCTGATTGGGGAGAATAATATCAGGATTTATTACTAGCAAAATAAAAACCTAAAGAACTATATCTACAACAATTCTAATTAGGCGGAAGTACTATGTATTTACAAAAGCACCCCTTCCCCCTTTGTATCGATCCAGGAGGAGAAGCAGTCTCTTTTCCACTTTCAGAGCTACAGGTCTTCCAAACAATTCTGTAGTATTCAGAAGTTCCTCTTGTGTTATCCCAAAGACGACAGCTCCGATTTGTCGCACCTGGATCTGTTTCTCTCTGTCTCTTTCTCTCTTCTATGTCGACCTCAGGGCTGGGCCTACCCCCTCCTGGGCTAAGACCAGAGGCTGAGGGTTACTCAGGTCCTGTAAAGGGACACTTGTTTTTGCATGGATCTGCACCACAGGGTCACAGGGGATAATGGCTTTTGAGTCCACCCCTGTTTCCTGTGGGGTCCCTTCCCACAGGGAAATAGTCCTTGATAGACCTCTCTGACGTGGGTCTATCCCTCAGGCAACAGTTCTTCCATTCTCTGCTGTCCCTTAGGGTCAAACTCAGCTGCACTAGCACAGATCCCTCACTGAGATCCCAAGATCTTACCTGGGCCTTCTCACTCCAGAGTAAGGTCTCTCTCTCTCTCTCCATGTGCCACAGCCCAGTAAGACTATTTCATCTCAGGCCTCCTACGGAGTTATATCTACTTCATGTATTCCTCTGCTTTGGCTTGGGCTCCTTTATGAGCTGTAGTGGGAGTTTTCTGCTCCCCAACAATCTTCCACAGGTGGCAGGGATTTTTACTTTTCAGTCTTTTCCCTGCTGATTGGAAAGAGAGAAAAACAAGGGGAGAGAAGGAGTTCCCTCCCCTTTGCAGCTCCTCTTCTCTCTCCTCCCGCCGCTGCCAGCTCTGACCTTGAAGGCTCTATCTCTCCGGCTGGAATTCCTTTTGCAGCATGTCTTGTCCAAGTTCTTCTTTAAAGGTTTTTTTCTTCACTCTGTTACATGTCTCGGTCAGGGGCGGCTTCAGTGCCACACCTGCCCCTGCCCGGGGCCGGAGGAGGAGGGAGGCCTGGCCCCCCTTGGGGCCTGCTTCATCCTCCTACATGGCTCCCAGTTTCATCTGCGCCACAAGCCTTCTCTTCTGTTTTCTTGAATATGTAATTGGCAAAGGTGTTACTAAAACTTTTGATTGGCTTTGCCCCGGAAATTCACCTGGAAAAAAACTATTTCCAGCCCTGGGGGGGCTGGTTGGCAAAACCACAACAAACGTGAGGAGGAAACATAAGCTGGTCAATCAAACTGCCTGCTAAATGGCATTTATATCAGTTGCACAGAGTGCTGCAGCTGAACACTGTTTATTTTTCATTTATTTGTTTAAATAACACTACTGTCATTACATTTTGAGTCAAGAGTGTTTCCACAGGAAAAACAAAACAAAACAAGAACAATGCAAGCTAGAATACAAGTCTAGTTCTGACCTATGTCTTACTGTCCATGAAAAATCTGGGGGCAGAGAAAGAAAAGAACGTGTGATCAAACAAGATGTTTCAAGAAGGATATTCAGAAAAAGTTATTTCCCAACATATTTCATAATTTGTCACATTTTCTTGGGAGGTCCTAGAACTTCTTTTAAAATTAAAAGCATTTTATAAAAACTATTCAAAAAGCATGTCATAGCATTCTTGTCTCATGTCCAGCAGACATCTACAGACGCACTGATTTTGAACGACAAAGGGAGGACATAAAGAGGTGTCATGTAGCCTAGCTGAAATATTGAAAGACTAACTACAAGGTGACAAACACATTCTATAAACTGCTCCCCAGTCAGAACTGCAGCTGACAAACCTGTTTCAGAGAATAAAGTCAGCCTTATCTCCAGACTTACCAAACCCAGTGATGTTGTGAATGTGTGCTAAGTAACCATGGTGTACAGTAACTAGCTGGTGAATCAACTAGTTTCATGTGGTCAGTTGCAAAAATCTAAGGAAAGTGTGTTCAACTGGAAAAGAAGAAATTTATCTGAAGTCCCAGAGCAAACCTATATCTCTCCTCCTAATACTTAAACTTTAAAAAAGTTGAAAAAACTGTCTAAAAAAAAATCTTTATATCACAAGGAATGCAAAAGGCTGTTCTACCGTAAGATACCAACTGAGTTAGAATTCACAGTTTAAGACTTCAGGAAGCACAATCTAAGCCCTACAGCAACTATATTATCCCTGAAACATCTCAGATGAGCTTCACATTCCACGCAAGATGAAGCACACAAGAAACAAACCTTCTACATAGTAGTGTTAGAATTTCAGCAAAGACTAGTAAACAAGTCAGCCCCAAAATCAGGTCCAGCTCTGAACAAACCGGATTACCTTTTAAGATAATGCACATTGTGAGCCGTAAGTATTAAATACTCAGATGTGTGGGTCATAAATGGCAAAGTCCCACCACATCTTTTGAGTAACAGCATCTGCCAAAACCAAAAATGTTTCTTCCTACATTCCTAGGACAACTTTACTAAAACTTACACTCAAAGTTATGTATTCAACTCCAGCAGTTCAATTCCAACACAGTAGCTACCCTAGTCTAAAAAGGACTGTGCTTCCCAAAGTTTCCTCATGCCTGACAGTAAGATTTATGAAACAGGTTTAGACAGAATTGACACCCGTTCAGCTCTGTTTTTACGTGACAACAGCAAAAGCTGTGATCTCTTATTCTGCAAGGACTCAGTCAGGGCAGTCACCTGAAGTGTCCAGGGCAAAAATTCACAGTACAATTTCTTAAGCACAAACATCAGAACACTGAATATTCACGCATATATATTGAGACACTTTCCAGGAACAATCTCAGTTGCTACTAACCCTCAACATCTGAGCTAATGTGCAGACTTCAGAACAGGCAATTATAAAAAACCAAAACCAACAAGCATCAAATCAAAACCCCTACCAAAACCAAACCAAAACCCAGGAACAGCTTACTATTCAGTTTAACTATGTATTTTCATCACAGATACAGGAGCCAGAATAACGTAAGACAAGAGGGTGCTCATACACCTACAGACTTTCTTTAAAATACTGTCAGGTAGGAGGCTACATGTTCTTTGATATGTACCCGTGTGAAGATCTACTTGAAACAGCTTGGTTAACTGCAAACATACCTCATGGCCAGTCACTCTATAGGTGCTGCCTGGCTAAGAGGTAAACAGAGACATGAAGGTCCTCTCAGATGAGGCTAGACCTAAGTTACATCAGGCTGTATATTAAACACTAGGCCAAAATTAGTTAATTAACTTGCGCCTAGATATCCACAAGAAGAAGGTCCTGTTGAGCTAAGGTGTTCATCAATTCATGGGTCCATACGGTCTACATGCCTTCAATTACCCAAACCGATTTGCTTCAGGTGAAACATTTTGATATGTTACCTCAGACTAAGTCCAGCATTTTACTCATAATGAGTTTATGCCAAAGATGGTGAGATTTAGCAGAGAAATAAGCAGCAGCCACTTCACAGCTCAAACAGTGCCCAAGAAATTATAAACTAAGGAAGTGGAGAGGGCTTTCTAGATGTGCATGCACTTCCAATTCACATGCCTGGAATTATGAAATTACCAAAAATAAAAGCAGCAGAGGGTGCCTTTGTTTTTTAATTCAATCTGTGAACGGTCCTAGACCTATGGTACTCATGAAAAGAAGAGATGAGAGGTCCGGAAACAGTGCTTTCAAAACAATCATAATAGCAACAAGACAAAAAAGTCATCTTACATAACAACATATTTTCTGTCCACTAAGACTATCTTTTACTCCACTGAATCACACTATTAGAAACAGACAGCAACAAAAATACTCTTCTGCAGTTTACAGGCTTTTTGATGACAGGAGAAAGGCTTGTTATCTGATTTTAATTGAAAACACTAAAGTATATCACTATTAATGCATATGGCAGTACATTTTTGTTACATTCTCAGCAACGCATGACCAAATCACAAGCTATGTAGTAGTATCAGTAACACCTGCTGAGTAATACAAAACATTGACACCAGAAGCAGCATTTTCATAATAGTAAGTGTCATGGAAGATTAATCAAGACAGTGGTTCTTTGGGCAAGTCATGGAGGCCTAAGTACAGTACTCCTCTTTATAGCCATCCTTGTAATTGCAATACAGACTTTGGTAAGAAAAAACTTTTTCGGCGTGTTACACACGTCACAGTCAAACTTTGACTACACTGTGTTGCCCTCAACACACGTTCTAGAAAGGCTTGCAGCGCTAAAAGCTTTGTGTCTGGTTCCACTACAACAGGATGCAGACTGAGAATAGGAAGAAAGCACACATGCATGCACACTCAAAAAAAGCTGTGGGTAAGGTAAAAGAACATGGTTCTAGTGCTTGCCCTTAATACAGCACCATAGAACAGAGAGCTTCTGCTTTCCTGTCACTCTTCTCTGCCCTCCAGGCCCTTGAAGGGGAATAGTGTCCCATTTTAACTTCACTGAGCTCCTCAACTGCAACAGAGCTAATGAGTTCAGTCAAACCACATGATGTTTAAGAGTTTATACTAAACTTTCTCTTAGTCCAAATCAAGGAAAAAGAAAAAAGAAACCAAGCCAGAAACTGTTTATGGGAACATTCATCCTGCATAGTAAAACTAAGCCAAGCAGCTACTTACCTTGTTCAGATTGACCAATGACCAGAAAGTTGTGTAGACAGGAAAGCAAACTGCCTACAATCTGCAGAATTACACTTCAAAAAAAATCCCTAACACGCAAAAAAAATACTTTTAGAGCAACAGTGTAAATACTTAGATTTTTGTTAAAGCTGAAATTTAGCCTAACTACTTGAGCTTTGCTATTTGACAGGTATTGTGCCTTGTTCCATGGTTGGTTAGCATTCATCTTACTAAATTTAAAAGTCCACACAAGTTTCCAAATTTTACCACAAAGATACATATTACTCCACCCTACTTTACACAGTCTATTTGTTCCACACAGAAAAAATGACTACTTATTATAATACTTATGTCTGCTTGTACATATGAAAATAGCTAAGCTTTCCCTTTTTTAAGGCCTGTATAGAGGAAGCTAATGACCATGGTTACCACAAAACACAGAAAAAAGGCCAACCAAGAAAAATATCCTCGTTATAAACCATTTGCCATTCAGCTATATAGCATGTGTGATATTCAGTTTCAGGGTGGTAAATTTTGCTAAGATGATGAATTTTGAATAGCCTGAAAATTCAGGATACAGTCACTGCAGTGGACAGAAGTTTAAACCTGTAACATTCAACTCTTCAGTAAGTTGTCTTAATACTAGACTTCTAAATTCACTATGGCACCGTGGAAGGAGCAATGCCTTTAACATTTCTTGCTTCAGAGCCAAACAGGATGCCACAGCCCTTCCTCTCAAAACCCAAGTCCATCATGAAAGTTAACATATTTCTAGGAAAACAAAAAAACACTGAAGAGCGTTGTTCTTCCTATTTTAGTGCATGAGCACTTTTAATAGCCAATACAGGATTTAAACCATTTCAGTCAATACTCTCTCTCATAGGACAGAAATAAACACAGCTTCACTTTGGAGGACCACCTATAGCTTTCTGGCACATGTTCCACATCAAATGGAGTTGACTTGGGGCTTTTCTCCAATATTTCAAAATCACTTCCTGTATCTTCATGCAAAGTATACATATGCTTTCAAAACAATTTGTAATCAATTCTGTGAAAAGCACAGCAAACTGAGCACCTGCATTTCAGAACCTGCAGCTTAAGCAAGTATATAAAGTGGACCTTGTTACTTATTAAGTAGAGCAAAGTTTTGGTCTCTGCAAGACTAGGGTAGTATGCCAGAAGAAAGGGACTAACTCTTGTCAAGTGACACTCAAAATAACATACAAAATCTGAGTGAAATCAAGCGAAGACAAGCTCATAGTTCTGAGACTGTCACTGTAAAGAAGTCTTGCATTGCATCCTTACAGGTTAGTAAAGTATTATGAAGACAGGAAGAAACACAGGCTTTGGCAGGACTTTTGCAAGCTCTAAAAACATAGGAGCTAAAAGTAACCTATATATGTTGTAGCTAAAACATGTTATCTCCTGAAATAGGTACGTAACCAGAAAAACTAACAGTATGAACTAAAGTAGAATCATAACAATTAATTTCTCTCAGTATTACACAAAAAAAACCAACCATACCAAAACAAAACAAAGTGCTTTCAGAATTTCAGTTGAAATGCTTTTGGTTCTTTACTGAAATTGTAATACATAAATTTGAACTAGAATAGCTGGCAGAGGATGAAACAGAATCCTTCATGGTGTTGTTTTAGCACTGTTAAGACAGTAATACAGCATTCCAGCTTTTAAAAATGTCCTTTTGAGGCAATGGCACTGATGGGAACAGTTTGCTTCAATATAATCTGTGTTCAGTCTCAAATCAAGACAGGGCAGTGGTATTTGGCACCATTATAAAGCATCCACAGACACCAAGTTCTGTTTCCATCTACAAGGTTGATGTGGGGGAAGTAAAAACAAACAAAAACCAAAACCAAACAAACAAAACCCAACAACAACACACAAAAGAATAAAATGAGCAGTAATTACTGTAGAAGTGTACTAGAACCATCAACAAGCTATAGGATTATATTCTGCCCTCCAGATGGAAGACAGAATTAATGACTATAAGGCACAACCTTCTCTACTGCTGCAGTTTCTCTTCAGCAAATTATGTCACCTAAATAAGGAGACTGTCTCATTATTTCTGATTTAGCAGTAACTCAGAGTCTTAAACTGAGCATATAGAGCTGAATTCAGTTTCTTGGATAAGACATAAGCATATCATGGCTGGAACTGGAAAAAAAGCCTGGAGACTGTCTCCGTATTTAGTTCTGCTCCACTAACCAGCACTAGAGTGAACATAAGCAGGAACTTGGGTGTGTACATAAGTAAATATTTTGTCACTGTTATGTACATTTCACATGACTGAAACTAATTGAGAGAAGTCATTCAGCACTCATCACACAACAGTTTGAGATCTTAGGAGGCTAAGCAGATCACAAACTCTAAAACGAGAAAAATTAAGAAATGCAAACATATTCAACATGAAAAAGCAAGCACTGAAAGCAGGTGACTTCTTAATAAAGGACTTTTACAGACGCAAGTGTTCTACTAAAGCTATATCGGGGAAGTAACATATGCCAAACCATTTCTGATAGTACTTCTGTAAAGGAAAATTACCTTTTGCTTAGGTCTCTGAGATAGGTCTTACAAGATTCAGGTTCTAGACAGGCTCTGCCAGAGGCTTGTTCTTTGAAGCTGGACAGATTTCTGCATTCTGATAGGGTTAAACTCCCATTTATTTTACAGTTAATTGAAATTTTTAGAAGAAAAACAACTAAATTTAAGTTCCAGTATTAGAGGCATCAATATCACTGACCGAGGAACAAGCAAAAAAACCCAAACCACCAAACCAAAAAAACCCACACACCTCGCCCTTCTGTAAGTTACTGGAGTTTGCCTTAGTAGAGCATAAGTTTTGCTAGAGCTCACACTGATGCTTTGCTATCAGAACTTGCACAAAACCAAAAACTGAATAAATATACAAATTTTGGATCTTACTAATTTTTTTTTTTTACTAATCCGTATTGGTACTTAAAACTTCACCCTTGCAACTTTTCAAAACATTCAGTGCTGCACCCAAGAAATTCAGCATTTCCTCAAGGAAGGACAGGCGGAAAACGCTGATCTACTTTGCATTGGAAACCACACACACAAACATTGCAAAGCTTAGTGTGAAGCTTACTGCATTGCACAGGATTCCAGTAAGATTCAGCCTAAGGAAATCTCAATATATAAAGAAAATGAAAACACAAGACTGCAGTAGGAAGCAGGAAGAGAGGAACTCTAAAAGCCAGAAACAAGAAAACATTGCAACATGCAGCTGCAAAGCTCAGACTCTGGAATCCTCACAGGTCCACTGACAGCAGCAACTTCGATTTTGTTTAGGAACTTTATAAAGAACAAGCAGGATGTCCTTGCAATTTATACACAGCAGTTGCAAGTTAACCAAGTTGCAAATCAACTGGGGAGGGAAAATGACAATGAGACAGCTGCTTTCTTGTTCAGATACCTTCAAATGCACAGGATAATCTCCCATTATAGGGTTACACACCTGAGAAACTATTTTATCTGCAAAATTATATAATTAAATATTGAATATGTACTTTTTTTGCTATAAAATTCCCTTGTCAGAATGAAGTTTTCCTGAGTAATCATGCGTCAGAATTACTTGTTTGAGGATCTAGATCTGAACATTATTTCAATAAGAACCATTCTATTTGCAATGATTAACTCAAAAGCTTCAGATACTCGGACAAACTGTTTCTTCACCTGTAAAACAGAGCAGGCTTCAGCACTTTTCATGCCATCAGATTACAAACCAGAAGACCCGCTTACCACACAGTGAGGCAGGAAGTTTTACTCAGCAACTACAAGGACATCCTGAAGGCACAGCAGTATTACAGATACTGCATATATGTTAGCTAAGTGGGTAAGTAACAGGTTTTCCTAAAGCTGCTTTAGTTTCAATATAGTTCGGTCCTATTAAAATTCCTATCAACAGCTATAAAGTAGACTTCCAAAATTATAATGGTAAGTATTTTATTCCTTTTATTAGCCATACCCCTATAAGATCTATTCTGGAGAAGAGAGAGTGATAACTTAAGCAAGCATCCTTGTACAGCACAGACTTGTGGTTATTAATGTTCTGGAGGCTCACTAGAGCAGTCGGGTTTCAGTATAGTTAAGAGATATCTCTCAAACAAAGTCTATTCTGGACAAGACAGAGCTATCTGTGTTGCATAAAACTTTTCCATTAGCAGCTCTTAAACTCTTCAGAATCTGCTGGGACAGTGGTGCCTGGATGCTCGACATCCTTAGTGTCCGCAGCATCTCTGGGGACAGTGGTGTCCATGGTACAAACAATTCTCCCAGCAGAGAGAGATCTCCGAAGACAGTGGACCTAGTGTTACATTAATCTTCCCAGCATCTGTTCGGACTCCTGCAATACCATATCCATACTAAATAATATGTCACAGCGTCTGTATTGTCCACTCCCCACAAATAGTACCAAATAACATTGTAGGCCAACAGCCCATCAGAACTAGGGAAAAAAGACAAACAGAAGATGTATGCAATTTTATTACAAATATCTGTATCTTCAAAGTCCACTTCTATACCAGAAGACTTAACTATAATGAGACATTTCTTCAAAAACCTTCTTTCACATTTTCTGGTCCTTAAGAAAGACTGCTCATTTTTTAAATCCATCACTTGTTTCGATATTTATTTTGTTAATACTTAAAAAAAAAAAGTCAATAGACTACTTTTCAGTCTTCATACTTTTATTTGACATACTAATGTATTATACATAAAGAACTCTGGTATTTTAAATAAAAAATACCTGAGGTTATGTCTCATATTCAGCTCTCCCAGACACAGGCAGATGTGTGTGTACATTGGGGTTTTTCAACTTGATAAGGAAATACTAAGTTTTTCACTATATTGCATCCCTTATATAATACTTCTTATGTCTACTCAAAACATTGAATTTGGAATTAATTTGTCTTAAAATATTACAATCACAACACACTGATGATGCTGAAAAATAGACGCTTATTAACATGCCAAGCAAGGCTCAATATTTAAAATTCAGGAGTACAGCCATTCTTAGTTAGTCAATCTAATTCAGATTACCAACCCAAGAGTTAGAAAAAATAATCCATCTTTGCTCTCTTCAGGTTCTCATTTCTCCATTGTACAAGTTCACTTCAAGGACAGCACAGAAATCAACCTCATTAGGGGCCTTCAGCTGCCATGCTATTGTCCCCTTAGATTTTCACCTAAAGTTTCTCCCCACCAGCACTTTGATTTGTCCAAATACTCTTTGAGACTGCACATACTACACAAGGTACACCTGAATATTTTTCTGAAGGACAGAGAAAAGTGTATGTGTTTCAGTAAAATGTGATAATCCATGTCTGATTCTAGAGAAACTAAATAGAAAAAAAATATATGAAAGCAAGCCCATTCACCTTTCTAGTAAATTAAGCCCTAGATCATTTAAATTACGGTAAGTAAAAAAGAAGAGTTACTGGGTTCACAAAGAAGAAATATCTAAGGCTATAGAGTCTCAACCTGCCAGGTGAAATAATAATATACCTAAGCAACTACATGAAATATAATGAAAAAAAGCCAATTGGTTTGGGGCAAATCATTTAATAAACACAAAGTGAGGCTTGCCAAAACTCCTCTAAGGCCTGGTGTCTCAGACAAAGTATCACACACCTGCTCAGTTTACGCTAATACATCTGTGGAACTATTCACTTGTATAATTAAACGTGTATAAATTAATAGCTGACAAGTGGTTTGCGGATAGACAAATGTTTTTTTCCAAGGTCTTCAAATGAAATAAAATGTTTAGAAATGGATTAAACCGCACAACACCTAGTCTACATTGTATCCTACATTATCTTACTAGAAGACTATGCACTAATTTCTTTCCACAAGGATTTTAAGCTAAATTTAAGCCAGAAACCATGCAACATTACTAGAAATGTACTCTGCCGTTAAGTCAGGAAGTTTAGTACAGCAGCACTTGAGGAAGTTTAAGACTGGCTTCAACGGAGCAGACATTCGACAAGGAAAAAAAAAAAAAGTACAGCAAAACACCTTTATAATACCATTATGATTCTTATAATAATACTTTATCTTCCTGAGCTGAAATCACACTTTTGAATGTCCCCTCCTGTCCAACTAGCTCTCTACGTGGTATGCACATATCACCCATATCAAGAGCATACAATTTTATAACAAACTAAGTATGTTCTGTAAATTAGATATTTCAAAGAGAAATCAAAACAGCAGCTGTCCTCCCCAGTTAGAGGGGCCTCTTCAGGACTAAAAATAAGACCATTTTACTGGTAAAACAGACATACTCTAGAAACGGAAGAGACCACGACTATAGGATTGCTATTCCCAGTCGCTATCCAGCTCACACGGAGGGGTCTTCTGTGAAAACAGCTCTCTAAGAGCTTATCTGCGGTATGCCACGCTTTTAATCCACCTGTGCCGTTCCCAACTTACCTACTCAGCTTGCGCTGCTGGCAGTTCCTCCTCCAAAGGCAGACAGAAGTCTTTTTTGGAGCCTCAGGGCTCTCAGGTTTGGGGTTTGCAGTTCCTTACGGCCAGACACTCCCACCACTGAGGCAGCAGCACGCAGAAGCAGCTAGAAAGTTTGCCACAATCTCTACCTTCCCCTGCAATTCGCTCCTCTCCCAGCCTCAGCCTCTTCTCCCTCCTGGCGAAAGGGACCGGCTTTAAGGGCGTCAACGGCGGCGACACTTCTCGGAAAGGTTTCCTGCCTCAGCAGAGCCGCGGCTGGACGCTCTGCCCCTCTGGAGGGCGGCTCCGGGCCGGGGGGCGCCGGGGGCAGCGCTGGCTCGGGGCTGCTGCGGCCGCCGCCGTGCTTACCGCGAACCTCATGCTCGCCGCGGTGCTCCCTGACATCATCATTCATTCTGTTACACGCACGCCCGCCCACTCCATTTCCAAACAGTGACTCACCCGGCGCTGCCGCCGCCGCCGCCGCCGCCTCTGAGGGGCAGGGCCGGGCCGGGCGAACCG
>JAWMRA010000130.1:25280823-25306270 GCA_035584735.1 Pseudotriccus pelzelni | reverse complement strand
CCCGACACCCCCCGCCCCGCGCCTCTGCGCGCGCGCGCCGCCCGCCGCCCCCGCCCGGCGGGGCCGAGGGGGCGCTGAGGGGGCTGAGGGAGCCGCCGCTCACCCGGCCGGGCATCCCCGGCCCGGGGTCCCCTCTGCCGTGCCCGCCGCCGCCGCCGCCTGCTCCTGCCGCACCGCGCACGGCTCCCCCGGGGAGGGCGGCTTCAGCCCCGCCGGCGGGCAGAGGGCGAGGCTGTCTCGCCTCGAAGCGGGACGCCGACACCTGCGCTGTCCCCGTCCCGTCCCCCCCCCCGTGAAACGCTGGTTCGGTTCGAGAGGAGCAGCGGCCGCCCCCGCAGCCAGGCCAGAGCCCAGCGCCGCCGCAGGGACGGACTTCCCGGCTTGGCCGGGGGATTTGATTCCCCGAACTGCGGGCTCACATGACGGATGACTGCCGCCGGAACCCCCTGCTTCTCATGGGTTTCACTCGCGTCTGTGGACTTGGCTTTCCTCTGGGTTTTGTTTGGATTTTTTTGTGTCTTTTTGTTGGTTTTTATCCTTTGGGGGGGGAGGGGGTTGGAGGAGTACTTTTCTCCTCCTCCCCTTTTTGTTTTCGAAAGAGTTCCCCCATCATCACGTAGCAGCCAGATTTTGTTGGGAGTATTTCCAGAGTAACAGACACGTGATAGGCGGGGGAAGGGAGGAAGGGAGGGGGAAGAGGGTGTCAACTCATCCTCACCGAAACTCGCTGTGGCCGACACGCACCTGCCCTGCCGTACAGTGACCCGGCCGCAGCGCCGAGCGCGCACATGACACGGCGGCGGCCCGGTACGCAGCCCTGGATTCAAGGAAAGCACCTGACCCTCTCTGTTCGTCACACCCCTGGAAAGCCCCCTTCACCCAGCTATTGGCTATTCTGCTTGGGTTGCTCGCACTTTTGTTTTTTTCCACAAAAGCTTGGGGGAAGGGAATGGGGAATCTGCTTTATTCCAGCACACGGTGGAAGAATTTTCTGCACTCTCAGAGTTCTGTGGGACAGGGAAACTACCCTGATCCAACAGAGGCAGGCAGAGCACTGGTACAGACAGGATGCCAGGATTTCTAAGTTTTATCTTCTGCAGGCTTAACGCAAACAGTGTGTTAAAACCAGATAAACAATTCAGCTAGGCTACTGCTGTGCCTGTTGCTAGGTAAATGCACAAACACACCTGCAGTGCTGAATCAAAGAAGCCTGTTGGAATCTCACAGCGCTCTTTACTGCTGCCGTGATCACCTACCACCCCCATCCAGTTTTCATAGCTGGGTCCTTTAAAATGAAATCCAAAAAAGCCATAGAGGTACCACGGGCAGGGAAGGGTCCTTGCTTTCATCTGGTTACAAAGAAATCTACATATTGCGTACACTTAGTCACATGCAAGCCCTCACTTCAAAATGCTATACAGAGAGGATAAAACCTGACCAAGTAACAGTTCAAGAGTAGAAATAGTAATGAGAGTTAAAAAAAAAAATCTACAAGCAAATATACATATAGGTATAGCCAAGGCTAAACAGAGGCCCCCCTGGTTTTCTTAATAAAAAAGAAAGCCGTTTAAGGGAGGTTAAAACGAACGAGAAGAAACTTTAGCAGCATTTTTCCAAGTTATTTAGGTGTAAAAGTAATCTGAAACACTGCCTTTTAAATATTCCCACTGCATTTGAGCAAAAAAATAGCAGTACACGAGTTCACTCTGTTCAAGGCTACAGTTCACACCCAATCTTTAAGCCCATCCTTGCAGATGACCTGTTGAAGAGCAGAACTTGGTCACAGAGCTCCTGTTGAGCTCAGAGGTGCATCTGTGAGGAGCAGCTTGCAGGAGAGTGTCTTCATCTAATCTGTTAACTACTGTTTACAAGTCCTGCATAAACAACAAATTTTTGAAAGCAAGTGCCATATTTGTGAAGTCACAAAACTTGTCAGAGGAATTAGCAGCACATCTCTTTTCTTTAAACTAGATTAACTTCGCAAGAACGGGGTTTTTTGACAGGAATTAAGAAGGAGAACATAGGACTTGCAAATTTATAACTTATTTTATGAGGAAAAAAAACCTCTCAGGCATATACATAATTCCACTGGGAGACTAACATACAAGCCACAATCTCCCTCACCTCCCAGGGAGGCAGATGGGAGGGAGAGAGTACAGAAGTGAGTTTAGAGGGGGGGAAAGTTATGTTCCTTTCAGTTGGAAAAAACCCAGTATCTTTTTCATTACTGTTTACTTTTCCCCTCTTTCATGAGATCAGCAGGGATATTATTGGAAGCAGTAATTCTATAAACGAACACAGCCAGCCTGTGCATTAAAATTCTGACTATTTCCAAAGAGACACCCAGGCAGTTTTCAAAAGCAGCTACCATCAGAATCCTGCTTAGTTCTACCATGGGAGAACTGAAGCTGCAAGATGGGGTTTGTGGGGGGGAGGAAACAAGAACCATATAGAAATTTCTAGTTCAAGCTGACTTTACAGTTTATGGACAGAATAAACAGTAGTACCAAAAAAAAAAAAAAAGCCCATTTGTGTAGCCAAGCCACATCAGACATCTGTGCAGAAATTTGATAGGGAAAAACGTGTACTTGTGTTCAGCCTAAGTAGCTTCAGAACTAATTAATTGTAGAAGTACACATGTTGTAAGGAGCTCACGCATACTTGTAGCCTTCATTGCAGATGTGTTAAGGGCAGATGAAAACATCTATAGGTATTTTATGTGAAGTACACCATACACTCCCATAATTATAGTCCAAATTCTTCCTTTTTCTCCAAGTAGCATATAGATAAGAGCAATCCTGCAAACTATTTCTATTCATGTCTAACATTATATTCTGTACCCTTGTTCTCACAGCAGCTCTATTATATCTTTGAAGGTGCTCGTTGATACTCCTAGCTTCAAACAGACAAACTACTCCCAAAGTGATTTATTCCCATCCAATTATGAAAGAATAAAACACGCTAAAGCCCAATGCTGGTAGAATATTAAATCGTAAAGAGATTTTTCAGCAGTATACACTTGCTGAATATTTACCAACACCTAACAAACATAAGTTCTACAATTTTGGAATTAAAGGTATTTCAGCAATGACATAAATTCTAGGTCTCCAGATTATTATTTCAATCATTCACTAGTTATTTTTCTTCATCAAGGCTTTTAGAACAAGATCAAAAAAGCTTACCCTGTAAGTTCACAATGTCACTATTTTTTGGCAACTGAGCAAGTAGATGAAAAGATAAGCCACAAAAGAAATCGTAAGACAAGGTTTTCCATCGCTACTTCATAAGCACCAGCTCCAAAGTACACAGTACTGTCCTACTACTGCCCGCTACTACTAGGGCCTTAAGAAACACCTCTATTAAGTCATCACAGCTAGCCCAAGCACTGGTTCAGCTGCTCAGATAGCAAGCCTACCTTAACAAGCCAATAGAAGCTGAACCCAAGTAAACATAAAAAAGAAAAAAAGGAAGAAAAAACCACCAAAAAACACCCAAAGAATTCTACTACTTACTATAATGCATGAAGCTGCCAAGAGAAGCACTGCCATACTAAGCACGCAAACTTCTTTTAGCGTTACCACGTTGTACGAAGAACCCACAAGCAAAGAAACCTCAGTGAAGCTCACTCACCCAACCCAACCCAACCCAACCGAGCCCACCTACAATCTCCACGAGGAAAAACTCCGGGAGCAAAGGCTGCCCCGCGGGCTACCCGGGATTACCTGCGGTGTCCAGCGCTCCCGCTCTGGCCCAGCCCTGCTGCCCGACTGCCGAGGCGCCGCCGCCGCCCGCCCTTCCCAGGCTTTCAAAGGAGGCGGGAAGCGGCGCCAGGCCAATGGCAGCGGGAGCCGGCCCGGGGGAGCCGCCCCGCAGGTGCCCGGCCGGGATCGGGAGCGAGCGGGGGCCGCCGATCCCGCTGCCGCTCACAGCTCTGTCCTGCTCGGCCCGAGGCAGCTCCCGAGGGCAGAGCCTTCCTCCAGCCACTCTCTTTCCACTTACGAGACTTACAGACCTCTGATTATTGTCTCCCGTTTGCCTAACCTTGGTGCTCTCTACAGTTTACATTCCTCAAAAGTTGCTGTAGTAGCTGTTTTCATAATCAGCAGCTAGGCAGAGATACCAAGTCTTTCAAACTATTTTTCCAAAGGCTTATGTATTATTGAAAACATCCTTGGATAGCATCAGGAAAAGAAAGCAAAACACAAAACCTGAAGCTTTGTGGATTTATACTCCCTGCAAAACTCGTGGGAATACCAAATTTAGACTACAGAGATTTTTTTGTTTTGTTTTAACAAAGCAATAAGTTAAAACAAACTTTGTACTTTCCCCTCAGTATTTCACTTACATAAGCAGAAAAAGCTGTATCACAAAGCTATCCTATTTTTTCCTTTGGATACTATTGTGGGATCATAGAATCATAGAATGGTTTGGATTGGAAGGGAACCTTGAAGATCATCCAGTTCCAACCCCCCTGAAGGCAGGGACACCTTCAACTAGACCAGGTTGCTCAGGCCCCATCTGGCTTGGCCTTGGACACTTCCGGGGATGGGGCATCTACAACTTCCCTGGGCAACCTGTTCCACTGCCTCACCAACCTCACAGTAAAGAATTTTTTCCTAATATAATTAGGAACGAGATGGGGTGGAGAGGGCCTGTTTTCTTGTTTGATTTTGGTAATTCTTTTAGTATTCAAACTATCTTGAATCAGACACACTTTAGAAGCTGTGAAATAAGAGATCTGGTTCAGTTTCTTTAAACCAGTTTCTCTTACGACAGAAGCCAAAAATTGATTTTTTGTCTAAAAATATGCACATCCAGAATCACTGTGTCTGGCTTCAGAGCACTTTCTATACACAACAATGGCACATGAATTAAATGCTTTTCTTGTATGAAATAAGGCTTCAGAAGAAATAGCAAGAGTGCAGGTGCTTACTTGACAGAGGGTGTAGGGAGGAAACGGGAGATCAGGGAACAATAAAAATAAATTCTAGTTTACTGTCTCTATATGCAAGCAAGGTGATTCTAGGAAACTGCATCAAGCAGAAGTATAGGAAATATTCTCAACCTCTTCAGGAAAAGAGGTAACGTTTTTGGAAACAACTGGAAGATCAGAAGAATGATGCCAGACAGCTAAAAAGGCTTAGTAAGGCTCTTCTGTAACATCATAAGGATTTCTGGATATGACATTAAATGCATGAAAATTAAGAGAAGACTGCTGCATTGTAACAATTGTCACAAAGTCAACTGACAGGTGAACTGGCCCATTTTCTTTGCTACCCAGCCTTATCTACTGTATCTTCTCTTCATGCTCCTGAATAGTTTTCCTCGCTCACTTCTCTGACCCCATCTTTCCCACATAGCTTCCTTTTAATTTCTTGGCCTTAGGACTTTTCTGCAGCAGGCCCATATTCTGAAACAGAATAGTTGGGCTACACCTGTGACTGCCGGACAACATCCTCTTCAACAGAAAGTTCATAGGGCTTTTCCCCAGTAGAGCAAAACAAAGACCCCTAAATTTTAATAAAACTAACAGTAACTGAATAGGAGTTGCCAGATGATCTCTATTGGTCTCTGCATGCCTCTGCTTTTTCTATGAAGGAGAATTTTATCTTACTCAGCTAGGAGAGGAGAAAAAATTAGAGGGAAAAGGAAGTAAGACTGGAACGTGAATTTACCCCTCCTTATTGAAGTTTATGAGCAATATAATTTTTATCTCATTATCGTACATTTTAGGATTCTATTAGTATGAAGACTTTTTTTAGCAAAAATTATTTTTAAACCTAAGCAGCTGACACAATTGCTTGAGGGACAGGTGGCCTACTTAAAAAAAAAGAAAAGTGACTGCTGTTACCATCTCAGTGTAAATTCAGTATGAAACATACAGACAGATCTATTATATACTAGGGTAACCTCTATCTGATCTGCTGACCTGGCTCTGGGAGCAGGCAGTGCAAGAAGCTTCAGAAGAGGCACAATGGTAATACCAATAAAAGCTGGGTAAAGGACAGAAAGGAGTAAAGGATCCTTCTATCCTAGCTCCTTATCTACTTACCCTTGCAAAGGAGAATCGTAGAATTGTTACAGTTGGAAAAGATCTTTAGAACTATCAAGTCCAACCATTCACGTAGCAGTACCACCATGTTCACCATTAAACCATGTCCTCAAGTGCCACATCCACACATTTTTTTGAACACTTACAGAGATAGTGACTCCACCACTTCCCTGGGCATCTGTTCCAAGGCTTGACAATCCTTTTCATTACTTTTTTTTCCTAATATCTGATCTAAACCTCCTCTTGCGCAACTCGAGGCCATTTCCTTTTGTTTTCTTTCTGTGTAGCATAACAGGAGGTGCATTTTCTCCTTTTAAATAAAAAGACCAGCAACCAACAAGCAAGTTTTAATGAAGTTATGCACCGAATACAAAAAATTGGTGCTTTTGGTGTTTTTCTTTGTTCGTATGTTCTGATACTGCTCTGTTAAGTAAGATCTTAATACAATCCCATTCCTATTTCTCCGAAAGTTTAAAAAAGTTTGAGGAAAACTACAGAAGGTATACAAAATATTCTCAAGTGAAATTTTGCTATGACTTTGTGCAAGACTGTAGAATAAAGCCTGTGAAATGGCTAAAGACATTCTGACAGATATCCTTCAAGTAAGTGAATGAGTCATGAACCTCAGAGATAAAGAAGCAAAAGACAGAGCTGACTCATATATCAATTCTGAATTTCAAATACGGCATGCTTCTTTTGATATTGTCTGTATTAGCAGGACTTTAACATGTCTTCTGTTTCACAGGACTCAAAAGATAAATGAGTTTGGTAAAAAGATGCATGTCGACTTTTGTTCCACTGTATTTGAAATGTATTCAGAGTAGTTTTGGGCTTATTCTTATGTGGGAGCAAAATGTCTTTGTGCTACTTATTGAAGTCATGGCCAAGAGAATTAGTGCAAAGGCCACAGTTGAGAAAATGTTATTTAATGAATGATTTTTTTAGACTGAAAAGCATAAGTCTTTATTGTAATTTCTATGTATCATCACACAGATATGATTAGATGGCTTCTAATGGCATGAAGTCAAAGTAAAGGGATCCAGATACTGTTATGTCCTGCCAAAGGCACATTTACCATCATAAAAACGTGTTCTAGAGTGCCTTTTCCTTTGATTCATATTTTCAAATTCATTTGGAGGAGGATGCAGAAAGGGTGAGTCATAATACAGGGAAAAGGGCTCTTCCTATAATCCTCTGAGAGAAATGTTCTCAAGTCTCTAGCTTGAGAAGACAGGCAGATCTCAGAACAGATGAGGAGGCTGACAGTTTTCCCTGAAATGTCTCAATGGAAAACACAATTGCATAATCTTGACTTTAGGTACTACAAGTTTATATGTAGGCAGACCAGTGAGATGTCTTAATTGTTAGGAGTCTAGATTCTTGTTCTGCTCTTATAAATAAACCACAAAGAGTTGTAAATATAGAGATCTCCAAGGTTGCACATGCTAGGAAAAGCCAGGGAAAGTAAGATGAAAATGGAAGTGTATTCTGCAATCTGAAATTGATAGGAAACTTCTATCTACTAGGAATATAATTGATACTCATTAATTATGCACTGAGCTGATCGGGCATTCTGCCAGTTCAGGGATAGGCATAAAAAGTATGAAAATATTAAAAATTTATTTACAGTGGGATAGGCTTTGAAGAAGGAACTATACTGACACCAGAAATATGAGGATCCTTGTCTTCCTTTCAGCATATGAAGAAAGTAAAGCAGATATACTTTGACTGGAGAGTTGTACTTCCTTCTGACTCAGGAGTAACTGAGTGACTTGTGGAAACACTGCTGATCATATAACTACTATGAGAAAGTGCTGGCATCCACAGCCATGAGGATAATACCACAAGTAAGTTACTGACCAAATGTAATTAACGAAAAAAAAAATAAAATTAACATATTTCCCTGAACCAAAAGCAGACTTTGTTGATCCTCTCATAGAAATAATTTCAGGCAAGCATTTTTCTAGTCCATCTGGAAAATTTGCAGTACCCATGGTCTTTTCTAAGGCAAAAGAAAAAAAAAGAACAAAAAACCCTGCTGCAAATACCCTCTGTGGACTCTCACTCAAATCTCTTATTTCTACTCTTCTTGATACTTGCATTTTCTAAATGTCATTTTATAACTTCGCTAATTTCTTCACAAAAATGTTGAGAGAAAGACTAAGGAGAATAACAGAAAAATACTGCAATAACAGAGAACTATTGCCATAGTAAGCTGTCATGGCTAAACTAGATATTGTAGCCACTGGGAGTTAGTTAATTAGCACCTTCTTCACCTTTCTGCTAAGGCCTGGGACACATGACAGCTGGGGATGGCACAATCCACAGTGAAAAAGTACTTTCACATCCCCAAAGAGTCATAAGTAATGATTCTATGTAATGATTCCTGAAGATTTCATGCTGCAGTGATTATGGAAGTTAGTTAAACATTGTATTTAGAGGTACTGAGGTTTTTTTAAACTCTTTTTAAAACCTGTTGTTACTGGATTCAAAATGCCATTCTTTACATCTTAAGGAGTTGTTATTTTGCTGTCATATGGAGACAAGGAGAAGGACAAGCTAGAAACTGTCCCTAGTACATATGTTATTATTTGTGATTCTGACTCCTGTTACAGAGAGAAAGGGGGGGAAACCAGATTTTTAGAGTAGGCACAGGATACCTCCTACAGCAAAAAATATAAGATCTGGAATGTAAGGTGGAATACAAGTGTCTTATATTCCTTACATCTCTGGAATCTGGGGATTAACAACCTTTGGCTGAAAGATCATGATCACTGGGCATCCCAAGAACAGAAGAAGAACTGGAACCAGTGGCCAGTGTCAATCATTTCCATTCCACTTTTTTCCTATACATCACTACAGTCCCCATGCTGATGATAGCAGGTTTATGATCATGCTGTCTTTTATGCAGGCATCAGCTCCTGGGATAATTTTTGCTTCCTGCATATTTGTCTTAAAACAGTCTCAATACTTAATGGTCACTTGTAGAATTACATTTTAGTTCTCATAATGCATTTGTGGAAACAACTTTCTAGCATGGCAAAGGCTTTATGCCACTGTCCTTTAAAAAATGCCAGGCAGACTAGGACACAAACAGGATGAATGCAAATACTGCTGACTGCAAATGCCCAAAGAAGCCTAAAAGAAAACTGTGCCATGTTCATTATTTTCATTTCGCCAGGGGGGACTGCAATTTGCCTACATTTGCTCTACTTACCTAAATTTTCCTTGAGACAATCAGAGTTATATCTCGTTTTCTGTCCTAAACTCTTAAGCAGTGCTTCATGCTGGCTGTTAAAAAGTTGTCACATTCAGTGCCACGGTTAGCTGCAAATTGGATCAGAGATTTTATCAGCCAGGAATAGACCTCTTGTGAACCTTCTTCTTGAAGCTGGGTCAACACTCAGCTCAGGCCGGACTGTCCAGACCTTTCTCCAGTTGGGTCTTGAAAACATCTGAGACCCCACAGTCTCTCTTGGAAAACCTGCACCAGTACTTAAGTATCATCATAGTGAAACTATGGGTTTTTTATATCTAGCTGGAACTCTCCCAATTTTTGATTGCTGTTTCTCATTCTCTTTTCTTGTCCCTCTGTGGAAAGCCTGGCATCAGACTTGTGGTCGGTAATTTCCTCTTGAATATTGGAAGGCTGCTGCTAGGTCTTCACTAGGGCTTGTCTTCTGACAAATTTATCATCTGCTTTAACAGACCTTCTGCTAAATCTGTAAAGTGTTTAGGGAGGTACTGGATTAACAGTTTTGGTATTAATGTAAATTCACAAAGTTCTGCAGGTCACTGGTAAAATCCTTGAAATTCTACTAAATTTCTATCACAGAATCTTCTGAACTGGAAGGGACCCACAAGGATCGAGTCCAGCTCTTAAGTGAATAGCCCATACAAGGGTTTGAAATTGTGACCTTGGCATTACTAACACCAAGTTTTAACTCACTGTATTATAAAGCATTGAGAAAAATGTTTGTGTACTGAACATTTTTAAGAAAAATCCAACATTTTTAAGAGAAATGCAGAATCACATTTCATTTCAGTCCTTAGCAACCAAGTAGGTGGTGGGTCATTATCATGAGCAATTTTTGGATCTAGAAAGGAGTTTCCAAAATAAAATGGAAGAAAGCCCTATATAACTTTTTCTGTATGATGGGATCATGTGAAAAATGTTGAGAACAACAACAATTTCTATTCTGCAGGATTTAAAATGACTACTTGAATTTTCTTAGTCAAGAATAGAAGCTGTAGTATGAGAATAATGGTTATAAATATGCCAGTTTCATCCTGACTATTCAGTTATAAAAAAACTTAATTCTTACTGATGTTAAAATCCAAGCCAGTCATGAATTGCCAAACTCAACTTCTTCAGGCACATATAAAGTGACTGCTTCTCTTCTGCCTAAATTTACTGTAACTTTCCCTGTTCATTAGCATTTTCATCACCCTCCTCTCCTACTTCTTCCTTGTGCTGTGCAAATTTTCTTATGGCTGAGGCACTTTCTGTATATTCTTGCTTTTATTCAATGTTTGTATGATGTGCCTTCTTTCTTTTACATGACTCTCAAGGTGATGAAAAGTTAAGATTTTGTTGAATAACTTAAGTCAGTAAGAAAATAAAGATATGGTTATTTTTTTGCATACTGTAACAGTGTCTTCTTTAAGTGTTAACCTAAGTTTTACATAATTTTAACATAATCCTTCTTCAAATACTAGTGTGTAATGGATATTCAGCTGGTTTTTCTAAGCATTTCTTATTAGTAATAAAATAGTCAGTATTTTTTATCCATATGCATCCAGGCTTTGTAGAAAGGAAAGTATTATGATTTTTCCCTGTTATTAAATAAAAATAGGATTGTACAGTGGTGGCTTCTCCAAGGTTCAGCTGCACATTAGAAACAGGATGAGGTTTTCTGACTTCAGCTCAGTGATCTATATACTATAAGCAAACATCACACTATTTTTTATTAGTGGAAAATCTAGTGTGTCTAGAATAAATAAATCTTGGAAATTTTGAATAAACCCACAATGAAAACATGTTGGTGTAGGGGGAGCAGCTGTGTGCACAGTTGCACAGATGTGAGACAGATCAGGGCTATGGTATATGGAGTATGAGAAGAAACTTCAGAATCAGAAAGTGATGGAATAATCCTTTTAACATCACCATATTATAAGATTGTTCCAAGAATATTATAGAGGAAAAGAAGGCCACATAAGCCCACAGTGTTATGCTAAGCTTTGTTAGCCTGCCAAAAATCCCAAACTGTACAGAAGACAGGGAACACTGCAAATCTACTGTTTATCTTAGGATTTTAAAATAAAAGACTGGAATTCTATTTCTATCTCTGCATTGCAATATTGGGCAAGTTGCTTCTAATTATATTTTATACATATTTTCATTGTTTTTTGACAGCCCAGTTACATGGAACCTGTGACCAGCCTCCCCTATCAAAGATTTTGATGGGTTGGAACTCTATTCTGAATCTGTTTAGAAACATATTTTGGGACCCTAATTTTTCTTCCCATTCATCTGTTAATTTTTAAAATACTTTTGAGATTCTCACCTAAAAGTGAAAACTTGGAAAACTGACTGTATGTCTGCACTTTATTACCAAGTATGGGGGAAAAGTTAAGTTTCTGTATTATATATTTGTTGACTTCCCAGGCTTTTGCATGAATACATACTGAAGAGGTTGGTTGGTTTTCTTCTATGCAAGTATGTTGCTTGTATTGTTTAAGTACTTCTAATGTTAGCTCAGCTAAGATATCCTAAGTCCTAACGGATGTGCACTTGTATTAGTTGCAACCATTACAGCTTTTAGAAAACCTTTTCTTAGTTTACAGAAATTAGCTGTATAAGGAAAACTGCAGGGACCTTTGTTTCAACAATATATCCTGTACAGTTTCTAAATAAATAAATAATAATTTTAAAAATTATGACATCCCTTATACCAAAAACAAACATCAATGACAGTAATGGGAAAAACGTGGACGAAAATACTGTTTCTTTTCGTCTGAAAACTTCTACTGTACAGCAGTTGTGTCTATTTTCTAAAATGATATTGACAGCAGCACTGAAAAAACAGACATTCACCTTGCTAATGACCTCTGGTTTTGGCAAGGTAAAAAGTACGAAAAGAGAGATCTGTTCTTACCATAAACAGGAAAAGATGCTTTACAACAACAGCATTTGCTAACACCTCTAAAATTATCTCTGGGTCAAGCTTTCCATGATAAAAGCTTTTTTTTTAGAATTAATACAGAGCAGCACAGCCTATAGACACATTGAAGAATATATTTCGAAAAAGTCAGTCTGGAAACAAAAACATAAATTTGTACATTTTCTCTTATAAATTGTCTGGCCTACAGTTTTTCCATCTTTCCCTGTGATTGAAACATAAGCTAATTTCGGGCACAGACAGTTGTATTTAAATTGTAGGAAAGTTAGATCAGAAGGCATCTCTGGAGGTCATGCATGTCATCAAAGCAGGGCTAGTACTGTCCGGTCAAATCTTGAGTATCTCCAAGGATTTGGAGTTCATAGGGGTTTTGCCAGGAAATTCCAGTGCTTAACCTCTTCACTGGGACATTTTTCTCCTTCTATGTATTTGGTATTTCCCCTTTGTACTTCTAAAAATCCCCATTTGTAATCATGACCAGACTACTGAAGTATGAAGGACAAATTATTTTACACCACCTTCCATAGTATTTTATGCAAACACATCTTTCTAAACATTGTAGCAAGCCAGGAATGTGCGTTTGCTGGGTAAGCAGTAACCCCTCCGATCTCACTACCCCATGTCACATCTCTAGTCACCATCTGATCAAAACATTAATCACTTTTGATCATAAATTTGTGTTAGGTGATACAAAAAATATTGTCCAGTAGTTAAAGCTGAGAAAAGAGCTCTGAAAGACAATTTTGACATTTAATAACTGATATGCTTTCTTATTAAAATAGAAAATATTTGTTTGCATTTTAAGTCTTTTCTTAAGTAGGCATACACAAAACAGCAGAAAATGTTATTGGGGAAAAAAAGAAACTGAAAGCACAGCTAACTGTGTGCACTTTATGTATTTTGCGTAACACAACTGCAGAAAACAGTACAGGTAGGGAAAGGCAATTTAACTTTTTTAATTATTCAGTTTTAACAGTAATTATTATCTTATAACATGGCCAATAAGGAAGTCTGCTGTGCTTTGTCAAGTTTTCTCAAGTTTTGTTAATTGCTAAAGATATTCTTATCTCTAAAAAATAGATACAAGGTAAGAGTAAAAATGCTTTTACTCTGCTAGTATTTCATACCATTAACTAAAATTGGCATTATAGGTTCCTTGAATGGCAAAGTCAATTAAAGAAGTTCTCGCTACCTTCTCCCCCAAACTCTTCCTCCCCTGGTATTAAATGCCATTCCCACCTAAAGCCTACAGTTTAATGCTTCTTTTGCTATGAGAAAAAAAAAACCAAAATGTGTTTTTCTTTTTACCTTAAATTACCTACTTTTTCAGTCTCTAATGCAAAAGGATGACTGGCTGAAGCAATTCCAATTTGTTCTAGAGTGTAAAAACCCTCCTTCCACCCTTTGCTTTTGGCCAGTGTACAGCAAATGACATGTTGACCTCTTCTGTCCACCTGATCCTCTTAAGTAGTGGTCAGGTGCTTTTGTGCTGACAGAATCACTGCCACAAAGGTCTGCCCATTATGGTTTAGGATGCTATAGCCCACACCTGAAGCTGAGCTACCACTGACACTGCATTTGAAGTGTGTGGAACTTTGCTACGTTATTAGAAGCATGTTGTGCCACAGTGCCTAAAAAGAGGGAGTTCCTGAGCTGCAAATCTGCATACGTATATAGAAACAGAAAGTTATGAGGCATTAATTTATAGATAAGGACAAACGTGGAAAGGAAATCAGTTACAAAAAGATTAAAATATCACAACAGACCAGACACAGTGGAATCAAACTTCAAAACAACTGAATTACATTAGTTGTGCAAGAATTGTTCGTTTGCCTGATAACGATTAAAACATTTCCTTCTATTTTTTTTCATTTACCATGGCAATTAGAAAAGGTAGGAAATTGTTTGTCCTTGATATTCAAGCAACAATATTCAACAAGTTTATAGGCATTGTATTTAACTTAACTGCCATAGGAGAAGGTACTTTAGCACACTGCAGCAGTATAGGTACTTAATACATTTTGTCATAGCTCAAGTGAAATGTAAGTAACTTCTTGAAAGTCTACAAGACTATGGCAGGAAGGCTTTTCTAGTCTTACCATGTCTAGTATTTAAAAAATTGTCTTTTTGGTATGAAAAAATGCTCCATCTTCAGAGTAGGAGTTTCCAATGGGAAATTCTATGATAAGTGCACTAGTTTTGGTCAGCAAGTGATTTCAAAACGACGCAGAATCTAACGCAAGGACAAGGGCTGCCAGTGGTGGCCTGCTCTCAGTGCAGCTATTGCTACACTGAAAAGGAAGTTAACTAATACCTTCCTAAGCCTTGGACTTCTCTGCTGACATTGCAAATTAAACTATTCTCTTCACTATTTCTAGTGAAGAGAAGTGAGGTTGGACTTGTTAAATTTTGCCCTCCACTAGAGATAATGGAAATGGAAAGGGGTCAAAAACCCAAAGGATATGTTTAAGTTTTAAAGAAAAAATTAGAAGTTAGACACATCACCAGATCCTAACAGCAACTGCCTAGGTTTTAAGACACTGTACAGGGAATGCTGAGTCATTTCAATATTATACAGAAGAATATCCCCCATAAGGGCAGCTGGGTAACCTTAGTTTTAATCCCAAAACCAAAATGCACTAGAGAATTTCTCAGGAGCAGAGGCAGTAGACAAACGTGGTTTAAAACACTGATAGCAAGCAAGGTCACATGAAAATGTAGATGCATATTACTTTGTTATTTAAATTTTAACAATAATGGTCAGACCTGAGGAAGAGTAACTTTGTATTGTGCTCCACATAGGCACATACTCGAGGTTATATAGGGGTAAATCCTGTGTTGTTCATCACTGAAACTTGAACAGAAGAACCAGTAAAACCTGTCAGACTTGGGAGTTTGGCAAAATTTACATTTTGATTATAACCGAAGCATAACTGCATAATATTTATTTTCTCCAAACGTAAAAAAAAATTAAAAATATATATTTATGCTGGTTTTGTAATCAGACATATCTTGACTATGACATTAGCTTGTATTGGTGGGTAGTGAACTCTGCATATACATGTTCTAGAAAAAATTTTTGAGGTTTCACTGCAAAAAACCAAAAATGCTGGATGTGCGGTAAATGTAATCTATCTTAAGATGTTGCTGTTTACAGCAACTAACCACTTACACTGGTTTCTGTCCATTTGTTGAGATTAATCAACTAGATTCCAGTTAGATATTAATGTCAATTAAATTTTCAGATTATATACTCGGGCATCACTGTGTTCTAGATTCTCCTATATTCTGCTAGGTTACAAAACTTAAGTCACAAATGTAGAACTTCAAATCAGATCCAAATAATTCTAGACAGAGCTAGCTATCATCATTCATATTAACATTAATTGTATTATAAGTGTAAAGACTAATCTGTGTGCTTTGTAGAACTTGAATATTCACAGAGAAAGGCCCTTCTACACATATTTCTGCCTACTTGTAACACAGAGCCAAATAAGTGTAGGCCACCTAAATGACCACATTTCCTTATGTCCAATTTTCTGTTGTGCATAAAAGCAAAAATATGACAAAATATGTGTAAAACATCTTGCTATTCTCATTATGAAAACACAGGTTTTAATTATTAGCATATATACTATTTAAAATAGAAATAAACCCTGAGAAACTAATAGCCATTATTGTTCCATAAGCAGAGCACTGAAAAGCAACTTTTTCTTTTTTTTCTTCTATGTAACTTTTTAATTATAAGAAAAATAAAAGAACTAAAAATCACTATTAACTACGTAATTAATGGGTAGCTTGTATGATTTGAAGAAAATAATCTGTATTGAATTGGTGCATATGTTTGCAATTTGTTCTGCAAAAAGAACACTGTGGCATTTTGCAGTAGCTGGCATATACAGCAGGGGGTATGTTTCATATCTGTATTGATCCTTTGTGATATTTTGTAAAAGAGGTCTGTAAATTATTCATGTCTAAACCAAATTAGATTCTAGAAAAATACCTTTACTGAAATCCATTTTAAGGGCAGCAGAATTATAGGGTCAGCTGGCTTAGCTATAGTGATTTCTAACAATCATTCAGTTGTTAGTAATACCTCGATCACCACATAAAAAACATCCTCAGACACTGAATATAAAAGCAGTGCTGCAAAGTAAGTTTAGATAACAGGCCTCAGAAGGCACCTTAATGGTATATATCTCCTTGCCCCAGAAGTACTAGCCTGCTTATGTTCTTTCAGGGCAGGAAACAAACCCACGTGAATTATAAATGATCAGTCCTAGAGCCTTGAGACTAACACTCTTCAACATATTGAACAGTGTCTTATCACATGTCTATTTCCCTGAATAGATAACACTGAATAGCGGCTGCACTGTAAAGCAACTTAGAGAAATGATCCAGGTTTGCAGTTTTTAAGAAGAATGGAATCAGGCCTTTGGTAGGCACTCTGAAACAGTACTGACCAAAGTCACTGGTCTTCTTGGGCTCCTCAGTTTAGCAGTGCAAAAACAAAAATAAGTTTGTAAAGTGATCATCTGAATGATTACATGATTATGTAAACACATTGTTTACAGAAAATGTATACATACAAGAACTGGTAATACTATTGGGATATACTGATAATTGTTATAATTTCCTCTATAAATGAGGGATGCTTGAGTACTAAGGAGGGAAAAGGTAATGACAGCTCAAGACTAGGAAAAAGCATCTGTTACAGCCTCACATTTTTGACCAAGAGATTGCTACACAGATACTCATAAAGAACTGGTAGAGTTTTAAATTTGCTTTTCTTTTCATGAGTACTTGCAAGCCTCTTGAGCAAGGCATCCAGCAGCCAATGGGTACAACTATGCTGTTCCTTAGGCTGAGGTCATCCTGAGTGGCACATAAAATAGCTGAAGTAGTGTAACTGTTGTAGCACAAGAACTCTGTGCCAGCAAGTTGTCCAAATATTTACTTACCTTTACAGGCAGCTTTTACAGCTGACGCTGAACTGCTTGCTGCCATGGCTACGCTGTTTCCAGTAGCTGAACTAGTTCATCTGAATCTAGCTTGAGTTTCTCTTTAAAACTTTGCAGATAGGACTCTATCTCTACGAGGTATATGACCTTAGTTACCAGTATGCAAATTTTTCTATTCACTTTCTATAGCATATAAGACATTGGAGGATTAGGTCAAATATATCAATGAGAAAAAAACCTTACATATAAAGCATAATTACTCTGTGATGATGGTAAAGGGATTACGTGCTAAAGTATGTAAAACCAGCTGCATTTAAAGGTGTTTCTCAAAATGCCTTAGCACCACTAACTTCTCAGGAAACATTCAAGGCATTCCAGGATTTAAATTTGGGCTAAGACAGTCTTCTGGCATTTAGATTTTGCAAGTAAAATCTACATTGTTCCTTTTTTTTTTTTTACTTTCTTATTATGTATTCTCCAGATCTAGCATAGCCTTTCCTACAGCTTTGACATATTACAAATCATGTTACTGTAATTAAAGCTGTACTGCTGAACTGGTAAGTGGATTAGATGCTGGAAAATGGAGTTCAGCTTAGACTGCTTGATTTCAGTTTACTACTCTGTACCAAACCCAGATGTATTTACTCGCCCTCCATTTTAGTGAAGCATGTCTGTAAGGAGGGAGGAGACCAATAAAATTTATATTAATAATTACAGTACCGAATGCCCTATTTTTCAGTTGCCTCTTAAATTCCCATGTAACTTGCCTTTAGATAGATCACATTTATAAAGATAAAAATAGATCAGCCTTATTCAAATAGTTATGGTTTATTATTTAACTTAATTGTCCAATTGCAACCTTCCCTTGGATTGCCCGATTCTACATATTCTTCAGTATAAACATCCTAAATACTTATATATTAAATATTTGTTATTTTATATATACACACACACACATATATACACACACAAACTCATTCAGCTAACTCTTGAGGGATTAAAGCTGTGCTCCAAAATTGTTAATCTTCATATGAGAGATGCAGCCAAGCTGCAGACTATGAAGTTCATCTTGTCTAGTTTGGCTTTCAAAAGTTTTGGTATTTTTACTGTATTTCTGTATTTTCTGTACCCAGTGTAAAAAGACAGAAATTAACAAATGCCATTCAAAAGAAGCTTGGATAAATAATTTCTCTACTCTTTCTTATTGCTGTAGAAGAGCAGGCAACTAGCCTAGTTTTGATATATACCCAACTAAAGTTAAATGAGATGAATCTTACCCTGTCAGACAGATCTGGGTTTTCTGAAGAGCATGTCAAACGTAGTTTATTGTGTGTGTCCTGAAACAGGCAATGAGGTACAGCTTCAAATTAAAGTAATCTGACACTGAAACTAGTGAACAAACAATCTCTCATTTTGAATTTAGTCTTGTTTTTTCCTCACAGTCTGTAGCACCCACTCAATTTTTGTCATTGAGAGGAGACTCTAATGATCTGGGCTTCTGTCAATTGGTTTGAAGAAGCAACACAAAGCATTTCTTTTGACTGTTTTTACAGTGGTTCAGCCTGCACGTATATACTCCAAAATGTTTTGGCTGCACCTATTACCAAGTTGAGAAGTTTTTAGGCAGGATAATTATTTGGAGTATTATATTCCGAAAAATACCTTCTTCAGGTGTCAAATAAGGAACACTGAAAGGCATAAGGACAGTATTGTTCCTGAAGTCTTTCTTTCAGCTTCATAGAGTGTCATCTTTGTTTCATCTTCATTGCTACAGTTATTAAGGGTCAAATATTCCTCAACAAGTTTAGGCAGTGAGCTGATATACAGTATTAGTAGCATGCCGACATTCCACTAATTCAGTGTTGAGCTTAACACATTCATGGTATAGGGAAAGCCATACTCCCGGAAAATTCTACTTTCTTCCTTGGAAACCGAGAGCTGAGGACTCCTTATGGGTATGATAAATCCTGTGGCATGTTCACAAGTACCCACACTCATGCTCCTGAGTAATCTCAGTAAATTGCAGTTGGTTTAATAATTTAAACTGGTTCAGTATTACTACCTTCTTTTCTAAAATGACAGAAGAGACAATTAGTGTGCTCTTTGCTAGCTGCAACTTTTCATTGCAGAAACACTAACTTTCAGGGTAGCTTGCCTATAAATACATCCTTTTGAAAAAATCCCATGGCATACAGGGATGCCTGGAGGACATACCTATCAATGCTGCTACACACCTATGCTCGTTTCACTAGGATTTTATTAGTTTTTACATTCATAGTACAAATTTTATATGCATAGACAGTAGAATAATTGTCAGAACCGCTTAAAATGTGGCAACATAGCTTCTACTAAAATTAGGAAGAATGCATTATATAATACCATAGAATTATTGGCACTAAGAATTCCATCCAATGCCTTCTGATGGAAAACACTTGAAATTTACTGTTAGCGCGTTTCCGTAGACACAAGACTTCAAACAGGCATCACAAACTCAGTGTGGTTTCTCCTGTAATTAAAAATATTTTTGTTTAATAGCAAAATATTTTTGTTCTTGTTCCAAGAACACACCACTGCAATCCAGTGTTTCAACCAAATGTTTGCTTTTAGCTTTCCTTAAATCCTTAGCAGCCAAGCTACACATGACTTCAGTGGATTCTACTCAAGCTTTCCATTATAAACCAAACAGCTTTCTTATAAATGTAAAAAAGAGGAAAAGCTGTGTTACACGGTAAATATCAAGTCCTCTCCTACTGGAAAAGTGTACCGTTTGTATGAGAAATTCAGATGCTGATCCTTCAGCCAGCACCTTGCTGAGATAACTCAGATTCATTAAGATTTTTCCATAAACTTCAGTAGATCAAACTAGGCTGGTAGAGATCTAACTACTGAGTTAAGTATGCTGATAATTCTCTAAAGTGAAATCACAGCATAGGATGTCTACCTGAACCAAGAATGCAACTCTGCTTAGGTTGGTAACAGCACAGAGAACTGCAAACGAGATACACTATGGAAAAAACCAGATTAAAGTTCAAAGTAGGCAACCTGACAAGCTCCTAACACAACAACAGAAATCTGGTCTTCAAATATAAGTCCACTGGCTGCAATATTAGAATCTGGTTTTGGAACACATGCCACGCTATAGTCTGGATCACAGAGAATTTAAATAGGGAAAGGAAATTTTCCTAATCCTCTGTTTTGCTTTATTACATCATTTGGTTAAATTAGATCATCTGTATCGACTGCTGCCTTCAATGGGCTCCCAAATGAGCAGAAAAACTACTACTAATTTCTCTTTTGTGTTTTGAATTGTTTATATAATGGGATCTGAGGTCAAAATTACTTTTAAAAGTTTCTTGCTAGAATCATAGGCATAACATTCAGTCGGAAGAAAATAATTAAGGAGAAAATAGGTGAATCAGATCAAAGGCTTCCTCCCTCCCAAAAAATAATAGATTAAAAGAAGATTTTGATTTTATTATGTAAGTATGAGTCAAAGATACATTGTTATCATGAATTTGCTTTCAGTTAATGTTTTTGTACTCCAAATAGCTTGAAAATACAACTCCCCTTAATACTGTTTTCCTATATAGCAAACAAGTGGATTTAAAAACTTGCTGAGGGAGTGGCAGATGGCTAAATAAATACATAGAAATCCCAGTGTTTTGTCATATAACAAACTATAATAGCACTTCAAAGTTTTGGACAGATTTCCTCATATTATGGGTTTAGGGTGTAGCTGTGTGGAAAACTGTAAATGTTGTCTTTTGGTATTTACTTTACAACCCTTTGTAATCTTCATCTGTATTTATAGCTTCAAGTGGGAAGAAATCAAAATTAAAGAGGCCTGTTTGAGAACCCCTTGTAATCAAATGCTTTTCCCATTTCTCCTTAAAATAAAAGCACAGCGTGGACATTTGGCTGCCTGAAGGGACCACCCGAGGAGTTTACAAGCCGCGGCCTGACAGTGAAATATTTCTGTGGAAAAGCGTAAGAACACACGGAGAGGAGCCGTGGATACACGGGACGCTTTCTTCTGAGGGGAGAAGGGGGCTGCTTGGTTTTAGAGTTTGGAAGGGTTTTAACCAGCGGGAAGGGGTGAGGATTTCATGCCTGGGGGCGGGGGGGGGCAGCACGGGAGGGGTGAGTTATCCCCGAGGTGCTGGGATGGCCACTCGCCGTAGTGCAGGGCAGGGCAGAGGCTGCGGCCCCCGGGGGCGCCCCGGCCCCTCCGCCCGGCCGCTTTTCCCGGCCCTGCCGCCGGGGCCGCCCGGCGGGGGCGGCAGCGGGGCCAGGCGAGGCCGCTGAGCCCCGAGCTCGGCCGCAGCTGCCCCCCCACCCCTCCCCTCAGAGCGGCTGCCCGCCGACCCAAACCCAGCCGAGCTGTGCCTACCCTGGGATCCCCCGTGCTGGGTGGGTGGGTGGGTGGGTGGGTGAGGGGGACACGGGAGCAAAGGCCGCCCGGGGGAGGTCACTCCCGTGAGGGCACGGCTGTTGCAGGGGAATGGGACCAGCGCAACTGTGGCAGCCGGCGACAAACAGCGCCCGGCCGAGCCAGGGCAACAAAATGCAGAGCCCAGGGCCGAGCGGGACGGGGGGTGGGGGGGGGAAACTGGCCACGAGCTGATTTTAGTCAGACCTTCTGAAAATTGTTTCCAAGCAGCAACAAGCGCCCAGGCAAACAAGGGGGCCAAAATGCGGAGCCCCGAGGCCGAGGGCGAAACACTGGCTATGGGTTACTTACTTTAGACTTTTGGGGATAAAAAAAAAAAAAGGGGGCGGGTTCGAGAACTGCTTTCCCCTGTTGCTTACTCTATACTCGAGGCAAGGTTTATGAAGAGAATTGCTTTTTATTGGACTAACTGCACTTCTTGGCAACAAATGGCTTTTGGACAAACGAACCCTTCAGATTTGTGCAGCTGTGGAAAGGTGTTACGGGTACATAAATTACAGGAGCTCCCTTCTGTGCTGCCGAACATTCTTGGGCTAAGACCGGAAAACTGTTGCTACATAGGGAAGATCTCTGGAGCGCAAAGTGGGGTTTTGGGGCATATACAGGAGCCTTACCAAAAGAATTTCTGACTCTGGACTATCAGTATAGTGAAAACAGGCCCTCATTTACTGTAACTGAAACAAAAGTAGAACTACCTAGAAAAGACACAAATCTATCTCCCATAGCACCTTTGGAAACATCCCAGAACTGTAGGTGGAGGAGCAGCTAAATATGCTGTAAAAGAAAGAGAATAGCAACATTTTCCAGAATTTCAAGTAAGAAAGTTTGCCTAATTGCCAGCTAACCCATGTCCAGGTGATCAGATCACAGCTGTACTTGGTTTAAATTTTGTTCCTTTACATTTGGATTGAAATGTCCTTGTTGTTTTTTGCTTCTGTTATTGCTTAAGCCTTCTCATCTGCTGTTTTTCTAAATGGAACAGAGGATCAGAAAAGATTTCATGGACTAGGGGGTCTAGTTCCTTCCTGCAGCAGTTAAACAGATCATACAACCCCATTTGTAAATTTATCAAGCTTTCCTCTTAAAGCAGGTTTGGATTTTTTTTGCTTCCATACTCCTATTGGGAAGCTGTTGCAGTACTTTATGTCCCAAAGAGTTGGAAACTTTTCTAATCTCCATGACAAATTTTCATGGCAATTTTTGTAGGTGATCATATGCTGATACCGAGTTCTACTTGAAGTATTTTTTCTTTTAGTGTTTCTCTTGCCCTCCTTTATGCCTAATATATCCAGAGAGCAATAATAAATGTTTTCTCAGATTTTTATTACATAAGCTAAATGAGGTGAAGGTAATGAAATGAAGGTAATAAGCTAAGTGAAATAAGGTAATAAACTGAATAAGGTAAATCCTTTCAATCTCCTATACCAAGACTGTCAGCCATTTTACATTATTTCAGAAAAGGTCACAAAAAATTCTTACATGCTGGGTTGTACACTTGTCTGATTATATTAAATCTGTGTGAAGGGTTTAATAGCTTCATCTCTGTTGTGCTGCAACAGATGTATAGGTTTTTTACCCAAATGTCTGAACTGTGAACTATCAGCTGGTAATAGAAAATTCCTGCTATTAATTCCAAAGTCTGCAACCTTGCACTTTGTACACATTAACCTCATCTCCTTTCAGTAACTGAAGTTCAGTGACTCGTATGATATTCTGAGCCTTTTCTAGTTTGACACTGCCTCCAGACTTCGTCATCAGAAAATGTCATAAGCACACACTTACACTGTACCAAAATTAGCTATGATACTATCCGCTATTTTTAGTTTCCAAACTAATCCTTGAGAATTCTGCTGGTAACTTTCCTCCAAACATACATTTCCCCTTTCAATGCAATAAACTGAATCTTCGTATTTGTGAAGATAGTACAATCAGTCCGACACCAAGGGACTTGTGTTTTTCTCTGTAATTCTTATTTGATTCCAGTTACTTTCCTGCCTCTAAATTCTGATTTTCTCTCACAGTGAAGCCTTCCTCCTATTGTGGGCTAATTTTTGACGGACTAACGTATAAATGGTTTAATAAGGTAAACTAGAAAAGGGAGGAATTGTTTTTATCTGAAAAAAGGCAATTAGGTAGTTCTCTCATAGTCTATTTTACATCAGATGTTCACTGTTTCATATTTCCATTTACCTGGATGTGTTAATTTTTCTTTCCTAAGCTGTGTGTTTTAAAACCTCTAATACTACTACAGTCAGTTTAATAGGGTTGTAGTTTACTTAGTTACTTCCTCTACTCTTCCATTCTCCATTTGCTAATCTTCAGTAATATGATACAATACTTGCCTCATTCGCTTAATTAACTAACCTGCTTTTCAGTTCACCATTTCAGGCAAAGGAAAAGATTTTTTAAAAAATGTTGTCATTGCAAAAATAAGCTTGGTAAGGAGTACTGTGCTATTACGAGCAGAACTGGGGTGCCTGAAGCAACAGCTATTCAGGACTCATTTGGCTGCCTGCCTAATGGTCAGCAAATCCACAGGCGTTGTATCTAAACTAGGGAATAAAAGGAGAAGCTTTTCTGTAAGTGTATCTCATTTAAGTTAATTGCCGAAATGCTTGTTTTCCTTGTCTTTGTTACTAGAAGTCACTGTGATTTACCATAAAAATTGTTAATCAGTTTGCTGTGAATCATTCTTCTCCATCATATGCTCTGTTCTTAAAAAGTGATACTTTTGTCAGTTGTTTATATTATTTTGACCTTCACAGTTATATTTCCTAATTAACACGTGATTTCTTTCCTGTATCTACACCAAAAGATGCATCAACTTTGCAATATTCTGACTGAGTAGCATTCTGGAGAATGTTGTCAGAATTTCCAAAGAGCAAAAGCAAACTCTGTTAACTCTGTTTGTACTACAAAGCCTTAGCCACAGATACTTTGGAGCTGTTTCTCTAGAAGTCAAAGAATATGAAAAGACAGCTAAAAGAGGTATTCAAGGAGATATGCAGTAGCTTATTCCACAGCTGTGAACATAATGTCTCCTCATCATTGGTTTCTTTGGTTAATGTCCTCCTGAAACATAAATGGGTGGTCAGTGTAAACCATGTCTGCTATTTCAGGGACATAGCTATTAAGATGAATGAAGACCTCTGCTTTCCTAGGCATCAGACAGATGGATCAAAAGGGCCAGGAGCCTGTGGGTTTCCTTATTGCCAAAGAATGCAGTTTGCTTCGAAGTTTTATTTTAAACCACAGGGCTTCAAATATGAGCTCTGAAATGAGAGATTACAGATTCTGAAGAGAGGACTGGCTTGTATAGATATGTCACAAGGGTTGCTGTAAGAGTCAGGTCTACAACAGAGCCTTTCAAGCCAGTGGCCTGAAAATTGTAGTCTTAGATGGAAAGGGTGAGGCTGAAGTGAAGAGTAAAGGAAATTATCCAAAGCTGCCAAATTGTATAGTTTCTGACAACCATGGATTGTGGAGGAATGTGATGGAGTTACTTTGTATAGGGACTGTTGACCCCATGTTTTACTTCAGTCAGAAGAACATCACTGTGTACCTCAGTACAAGATGCTTGCTCTTTCTGTTCTTTGAGCTGTGAGTCTTATGTTGTGTGAAGCCATGGAAAATTATCTGCTGGATCTCAATTCCTTTTTTCTGAGCTAATAACATGATGTCCTAGTTAGAACAACTGGGACCAATTCATGGGTGTAACCCAATCCATGTATTCTATAGCCCTCCATGCCATTTCCCAGAAACTGTCATCAATAGAGCATTCACACCCTCTGCTCAGAGTAGC
>JAWMRA010000130.1:25225182-25280723 GCA_035584735.1 Pseudotriccus pelzelni | reverse complement strand
ATTGTTATTCTGACTTATAATCTCTCTTTTGAGTTGAGTTCAATTCCCCTGCTGGTTAACTTTTAAACCAGCACACATGAAAAGCTTGCATTGTTTAAAGTGCAGGGGAAAGTCTGTGAGAAGTTTGTTTGTGTTCACATGTTGAACAAATTGTTCTTCTTTATGAAAGATTTGGCAGCCAAAGGTTCAGGTTCTACACTTCCCCAATATACACAAGTAGACACAGGGACTGTTTAAAAGAAAAGTGTGTAAGTTGCTTATCTTGGTTTTCTCTTTTTTCTCATCTGTTTTTGACAGGTTAACCCATCCCTCCTTATTTATATCTCTGGAAAATTTTCCAAGAAACCTCTGAAATTCTCTGAGAAGAATGTGTTCTCTGAGCTAAAAAAGATACACTAAATTGTACTTCTATGTTTTCAAATTACAGAGGAAGATTATGAAGGTCATACTCGTATTTCAGATCTGAATAAAATTTTATAGGCTGCTGTGTAAATATACACAGAGTGGTTCTTATGTGGTTTCCCACAACAGTTGCTCTAGGCTTTCATCTGGTGCAATTTGCACTGAATTCCATAATGACAGGTTCCACAAAGGCACCCTCATTCATTTTTAGCTCTACCAATCCAAAACAGAAAAAAAAAAGCAAACCCAGAAGAAAACAGCCAGTATCTAAAACAAGACTCAGAAACAATAACTGCTGCTGGTAAATCCTGTCTCCGCACACTGGAGACTCATCAATATAACTCTATTGAAAAACCGTATGTATGGACAAATATTTAGAATGCAAGTGAATGGAGACAGTCCCAGGCCCATGAGGCAAGGTGGATGTGACTGGCAGCAAGAAATTAAGTAATTTTATGGTACAGGTCAGTTTAACCAGATCAAGGCACAAAAGCTCAGGATCAAGTGGAACCTCCCCCACAGCAGATAGCCAGCTGTTCATGTGCAGCTTTGAAATGTTCTGGATGAAGTCAAGTAACAACTTCACCAAGCTAAGCAACTAAAATCAGCGTGAGTTGAAATGAAGTCTGTTGAGTTTGCTGTAAAGATGGTATCCCTAAATAAAAGAATTTTAATAAAGCAGCAAAGATGCTCTAGAGGATAAAGAAAAACTTATTAAGCAAAATTAGAATGATTCGGTTAGAAGGAACTTCATCTCTGTCTGAGCTGTATTTTTTGTTAATTGGAGGATATTGAAATCATGAACAGAACATAAACAAGAAATGTGTATCTCCTGTCATGACCCTTCTGATCACTGCAGGCTACCTTTCTATGGAAAAATTTGGCATGACAACCTCCTCCCATGTCCAAAAAAAACCCAAGAAACAAACAAAAGAATAAACAAAGTGTTTGTTGAAATACACATAAAATAGTCCTTTGGCAATATTCCACCTTTTTATAGTAAGAAGATCATTCTCTTCACTCTGCTGTACTGCCCAGCTCCTACAGACAGAGATTTTAAAGCCACCTTGCCTCAAGGTATAATTACCCAGGGAAGTCGTTGAAGTCAAAGTTCTATGTAGAAGCTTTTGGCTTAGGACCCAACCAGCTAATCCTCATTCTTCTGCCACTCTGTACAGCAGACTGAATTTAGGCAGAATTCTGTTTATTGACTGCCAATTGAGAGATATAGATTGTGCTTACATGTGGCAAGTTAAATCTAGATGTAATAATTTTTTCTAGTCAAAACAACCATGGTGTTGAATTGTCAGGAAATACGTAAACACTGTTAAGTGTTGTGATGCTGTTTATGGAGCACTGATGTTTGTCTCTAAAATTTACTCAGGAAGGAAGTTTTCTTGAAAAGATGACTTTATATACAAATGCTTGCATTTCAAGTAATTTAATCTTGATCATCTTCTTTGATTTCCAGACTAACAGAAGATGAGAGGCTTTGTGTAAAGGAAAGTTTGGAGATGAATACAGTGATGATTCTGGCTGAGGTACAACTTGCTTTACAAATTCAAATATTTCTTTGTTTTCTACCTTATTTAACGTCTTCTCTTCTGATTTCTATTCAAATGTTCCTCCCATTCAAATGTTGTCTTTTTTTCAAAGTACTGTGAGCTTTATTTTTTGTTCTCCTGTAATATCCTAAAAACTTATTCTGCAGCACAGCTTTCTAGAGAACAAGAGCACACTGTTGAAGCATTCTTTTTCCTTCATGACTGTATTTTATATCATTACAATCCAACTCTGAGTAATAATGTTAACATGATGAATTATTCATCACAATAAATAAATCTCCTAAGGTGTCTCTAATTACTATTAGGCATTCTGTTGAACACTACCTTAGTCCTTTGTGGGCATCAGCTTGTAAGTAAACACATATTAAACCATGGGTTTCAAGGGCCATATACAGACATAACCTTTATAAAGATTTAGAAATGCCAAATGAACTGCAGCCACACCTGTCATGACCAAATGAAACACGATGTAATACATGAGTTAATGCTGCCACAAACCAGGTCAGTCTGTCCCTTGGACACTTACCAGATTGCACTGTTTGCTCTCAGTCCACTGGGCCTGGTATGTGCTAAGCTTCTGGAGTCTGAATAGACTCCAGGTGCTTCATTTGTGTTTGTATTGTGAGGTGCAAACTTTAATGCTCCCTTCTGAAACTGAACGTACAGTTCAGCAATCTGATTCCTGTGCCCGCTCTTGGCTCTTCAGGCTTTTTTTGTTAAAGCACACTTTCGAGAAGAATTTGACGTTTGGGGCTATATTTCAGTTCTCTGGGCGTAAAATAGATGTGAAGGCAAAGAGTTAGTGAGCCAGAAAAGAACTAAAATATGACCTGTCTTCACTTACAAGGTACCAGACTTACTGTTTAGAAAACAGTATCTAAAGGCAATGTATTTTTTTATTTCAGATTACTAGAAGTCTATCTGTTCAATGTTACAGGACTCCTTCCTGCAATTCTTCTGCCTGCTTTGGGTGAAAATGCCCCTGTAGGTTAGTTCTTATTATTTTTTAAGCTTTCAGCCCCTCTTCCATAATGATATGACTAGAACTGTTTAAGGCAGCAAGATATTACAGCAGAGAAAGATTCATGATAAAGACACATGCTTACAAGTGCTCAGGAAGTGATGACTCACTTTTATTGAGACATTTTACAGGCTGACATTTCAGAAAAACTTTCCTGCCAGGAATATATCTTCACTCCTAGTTTCTTTGCCCCCTTTTCTCTCTCCATTCTTTGTATGATAATGAAAGGACCTCTTTTTATTCTTCTCCTGACTTGATATATCCCATTCTGAAGGCTTCCAGGGCATCATTTTTAGGGTTATGATTTTCATGATTTTTTACCTCAGTTCAGAATTTAAACTTTGCTGAGCAGACAGGTATGAGCCTGGAACCATTTTCTGCTGTTGCTCAATGAAATGTCAGATTCTGGATGCAATCCCATCTGGTCTGCTTGTTGAAGCGTTTGTCCAAGATATTGCAGCCTTTTTCAGAGAGTAAAAATAATTCCAGACCTTTTTCCAGGGGTTATCCTTGTGATCTCATTTAGCTCTATGGTTAGCAAACTTGAGTAACTCAAAAGATTGCTCCAATGGGTTTTTAAAGTTGAAAAGCTCTGAAAGGTCTCTGTTTCCAAGACCTTTACAAAACTATTCCTCCAATTTTTTACATTATAGTCACAAGAGAAAATTTTTAAGGAGTCAGAGAGGAGTCAAGGTGACCAGATTGTGTCTTACCAAAACTGACTGCACCCACAGGAAAGAACAGTTAAATTGCCAGCACTTTTTTGCTGCTTTTCTTCTATTTCGATTTTGCTGGTGTGTTTGTCACCACAGCAAAGAGCATTGTTCTCAGACATCAAACAGAGTAAAAGAAAATAAATTATTACTCAAGCATTTAGAGATTGATCCTGTTAGCTACTGGGCTGAAAGCCTCTTAAAAAGGGCTAAAACCTTCAGCTCCTTTTGATTTGATTAAGAGCACTAATCATCTGTTCAACTTGAGTCAGTGAGAGATCGTGGTACAAGCACTTCACAGCCTGTTCTCTGTATCACTGACCAAAGCCATGGTAAAGTCCGGCTGAGACAAGCATCTGTCCGAGGCACTGAGCTGAGAAATTGCTCCTTGGGAGCCAGGTTAGCTGTCAGTTAACAAACCAGACACCCAACTGTTGCTGCTGCCACCTTGAACCAGAAGGCGGGGGCACAGGAAGTGACCAGCTCTAGGGGTGAGGTATCGCCAAGAAGACATGCAGCATCTCTGCTTGTGACACTGGTTGGCTATGCATCCCGCTAGGGACTGAAGCACTTATTCTGGGAAAATGTGAATTCCTTGGAGATGTCTAGAAGAAAGTATTTCAGTTAAAGCTGATTCAGACTGGCACATCTGGTAAATAATTCAATACTTTTAGCCTTTAGGAAAATCTCTGTAGTTCGATTAAATATTTTAAATTAGAGAAGGGTTTTTCCTGTTCTTGAGTTGCTGGATTTAAGCACCTTTTGAACTGAACAAGAAATGTGTTGAGTCTCTGTTAACTTTGGCCCTTAGGTGTTCTCCACCAAAATATATTTTATAATTCTGTACTGGTAAATGCCACTGTGGTAGAATAACTTTATTTAATATATCCACATATTTAGGGTATATAAAAAGGTTTCAAAAGACTTTTTTGGTTTCAAAGACTTTTCCTCAAATTAAGTAGCTACAGTAAAAAGAATGATTATTCATATGTTACAGGATGAGAAACTGAAACAGAATGACAAGCCAAAAATCTTTAGTCGTGTAGTAATCTTGCAGACCTATTAAAAGCACTCATTTTTCAAGGATGGTTGGTGTCCATGTGGCTTTAGTAGTTCTGGTTAGTCCTCTAAAACTTATGTCAACAGGTCTGATACTGAACAACAAATACTGGTGGTACAAAATATAAATTACTTTTTGCCTTCCAGTATTCATTTCATGATTCTTGTCCTGTTTTCTAATGAGCAGATCATACTTTTCTGGAAACCTTTAATTAACTTTTTCAGCTGTTATTCTTACGAAGCTATCTTTCAAAGTTTAGTGATTCTGTGGCAACTCGCCAATCTATCTTTTAGTATACATGTGTACAACACTTTTGACACTTTCACACAGAATGTTTTTCCCATCTTTTAAAGTTGTGGACAACATCCTATTTAAAAATTATCTCGGAACTTGCTAATTCCATTTAGAAAAAAATAGAACTTTAAATTATGTGGATTTGCCAAAACTGCTAACTAAACCAACTGCTAACTAAAGGCAATTAAAGTAACTTTTCTGAAGATTTCTTTTGAAGAAATAATTCCTGGGGTAAACATCATTTAGATTCTCAAAATGTGCCATGGTTTCAAGGGCAATCAGATAGTGGGACTGCTACAGTTGTTTCCAACAGGGGGGTACGTGTGTGATACAGCTCTCTATTTAGCAGTATATTTTGTGTTCAAGATGAGACAGATATTTTTTTCTCCTAAACATGTTATTCTCAGGAGGTGGATTTGCATGCAGAGAGCAATAAATTATTGAAAAGCACCCTAATGGCTCACTTTCCATTTGTAACAAATCAAATGACTGAAGAAGAAATTGTATTACAAATAATTCTGAGAAAGGGCCTTCCTCATTAAATAAAATTTGTTTGAATTCTAATGGCAAAAGCAATCATTAAGACAAATGATGTATGTAGTGAGTAGCAAACAAAGTGGTAGAATACTTGTTGCTGGTGAGAAAGCAATTCTGTAGTACAGAGACATTAGAAATTACTTTGCAAATCTTTACATACAATGTATTTATTTAACTGAAACCCATCTACTCTTGGAAGGAACTTCCTTTTCAACAGTTGTGATTTGGCAAAAACAGCCCTAGGGACATTATGTCCTGGGATTGTTGACAAGAGCGAAAGTCCTCTGTATGTTCTCATCCCTAAGAAAACAAACTGTTAGTTCACATTCACTTTCATTCTCAGCTTGTCTCTCCTACTAGGATCATAGCTGAGAAGTGCTCATCCTTCTTGGGTTTCAGGATAAGAACTGTTGCATAGAACTTCTTCATCTTTTGCTCATCTGACAGGAGGTGTAACTGCTGAAGCTTCTCCTAGTTTTCTTCTCTAAGCATCTTCTGATCTTCCTGCCTGATAACCTTCTGTTTCATTCCTACTTCACTGATCTCACCAGGTTTAGCTTATTTACAGGTTTGCCATGAGATTTTCCCCCCCCACATATAATGTCACATGCCAAGATGTGGAAAAAGAAAGGGAAAAAGAAGTATTTTTCTTCAATGTTGAACAGAGGTTTTAAGAGGAATAGAAAGGGGAAAATACCCTCAAAGTTGTACTGTCTTTAGTTCTGAGTTCACTAGAGATTCCTCTGTCTAGAGTTTATGAGTTTTACTCCTGATGTTTAAATAAGCAGTACACATGTCCTTTCTTCTATCTGCCAAAGATAGGGTGAAACTATATAGTACTTAAATTTAAAATAGACTGTTATGTGGAAAATAGACATTTGTCAAACAGATAAATATTTCTGAGGTTTTGAACACTGGAATTAGGACCAGATTTTTAAAAGGTGTGAATTACCTAAACACACAGAGAAGCACACAGCAAAGGTTTCTAGGTGTATGTCTAGTTCCCAGTCAAATTCATTAGCACTCCTGAAAATGTCAGCAGTCACATAGGGCTACCTACGATCACTGAGTACCTGTGGAGAACATGGATAGTCAGTTATCTTGAGAAATCCAGTACTTAGCTCTTTCATAAAGTTCACTCTTTCTTTATGTTAATGACAAAGAACAAAATAAATAACACCCAAGTCAGCAAACCACCCAACTGAAAGCCTGAATTATTTCTTATTCACTGAATGACCTCTAGTGGTCATTCATCACAGCTTTTACACCAGTTGAAATGCCAACCTGATGAGACATGCATTTTTTTGCAAAAGATGGAGCACAAGGATCAATTTTTTTCAAAACTGTGCTCTATGCAATTTTGCCCTACCTCTATCACTGTTAAAATCGTATTTTATTTCACCTTTCAAAGTGTGCACCCTGGGAACTCGGCAGAAGTTTTAAGCCTGAGTTTTAGCATCTGCACTGCCCCTAGTTGTTACTCTTTCCTAGCCAGTACCTTCCTCAATCTACCTCTTTGAACTTTGTCAGAGATAGCCTTCCATCGTCCAACAGAGCCTTGAGTATATCCTGTTACCTTGGTGACATCTGTTCAGCTCCTCATAATGTCCCTGTATTACCTGAACTGGCCACCAACCATCATCTCTCACTTCTGGCCAAAAGAGACCACTTCATTCTGAACACTGATGGCACATGGGGTGAGTTTATTTGTCTAAAGAGCAAACTCAGCAGATGTAATACTTGCAACATAATTGGGAAGAGAGTTCTAATCCTCAGTATTGTGGGACATGAAAAGAAGTCTGAGTTAAACATTCAGCAGTATGTCAGAAAACAAGTCGTATTCTCATCACTCAGGGTTTTTATCAGCATTTCTGCTGATCTTTCTTTGTGGGTTCTTTAAATAGCTGTGCCACACTGTTCTGCTGGACATACGTATCAGTCCAATTATTAAAGAATTTATTAAAAGCTTTTGCTAAAGACAGAAAAATAGGTTCCCAGAAATATCTCCTCTATTCCCATCTTTGACCTATGGGACTTATACAGGACTCCCTATGTTTTATTTTGAATGTAGATGAGCATATCGTGTGTGCAACCCAAGCTGCATTACAGGGGAAGTATCCACATGATAATTTTGTTAATCTCAGGTAGCTTTTGACGGTCGTCTTTTCCACTACACAAACCTGGTGAAAGAGCAAAAATAGCACTTCCAACAGGAAGCCAGTGAATAAGGAGTTTATGGTTAAAAGCCATTAGAGATTTTTTCATGATCCTGTTTCTAGTGTTGAGAGATATTTAAAAGGAACTTGAACAAAACGTTTAATCTGTTTAAAAGACATTCTAAAGTTCTTGCTTACTAATGGTGTTAAAAGAAGGATGATTGTGTCAGAAATAAAGTTTGGAAACTCTGCTGACAGAACAGTGATGAGCCTTTTCTATGTAGGCAGCATAATCTACACTGAAAATGCTATCATTCAAAAAAAAAAAAAAAAGGGAGCAAAACTGCAGACAGCCTGCATGACTACCTGAATTACTCCGCTCTGGATATTTGGCAAGAAAAAAAAGGAATAGATGCATCTTTACATGATCATGACATATCAACAGAGTTCAATCACTATGCTTACCAGAGGAAAAATTTCAATATTAAATGAATTTCTCCCTTAATTTCTCATTCATTTTATTGTAAGTGACAACTGCAGGTGGATCCTAGAGAATGCTTCATTAATACTGTTTTTCTTCCTAGAAATAAGAGAATATGCATATTACAGGTAATATTTATAGATAAAGCATTTCTAGGTTTGTAGATCAGTCATATACAAGTAGGTGGTCAGTGTTTAATCATTAAGTATTAAAAGAAATTATTAGAGAATACTTAATCTGTAGTCTGTAGTCAATTTTATGTTATAATTGATGTCTGGAAGGTATTAAAAACAATCTTACAGAATCAAAGAATCACTGAGATTGGAAAAGACCTGTAAGATCATTGAGTCCGACTCTTAACCCAACACTGCCGTGCCATTTAGCACCGCTAAACCATGTCACCAAGTGCCACATCTACACATTTTTTGAACATTTCCAGGGATGGTGATTCCACCACTTCTCTGAGCAGCTTGTTACAGTGCCTGAGCAGCTTTTCAGTGAAGAACTTTTTCCTAATATTCAATATATTTGAATATTTTGAATCCTAAGGCTTGATTTATATCTGTTATTTCAATTGACATCTTGAGACAGATTGTCTGGTCACACACTGTAGTAAAAATAAATATTAAATGTCATGATTTTTTAATTGTAACTAAAAATTTTTTTCTTTAAAAAGCTGATTTTCCTCTGAAAATGTATACATTTCTTTGGAATATAACCCAAGATGAAATCTTCTTATCTTTTTTCTAATATGATCAGTAGTTCAGATTTTACTGGACATTGAAACTGTATGGTACTATGTGTCTCTCTCTGCTTGATAATGTTAAATAATGCACCTTGTGAGTCTTAGTATATATCTGTGATTATTTGCTATTAGGCAGTAAAACTGGCTATGCAGAAGCTAACTCAGTAAAGAATTTTTTCTGTCATTGTCCCTAAGTAGAATTGAAAGGATTTTCCTGAGTTGGTCTGGTCAGCATGTCTGTATGTACAATTTGTTCTTTGGCTGAGAGTCTTTCAGTAGTATTATCTGGATGTAGGGTGCTTTGTCTAAAATTTCACTTGTGCTCAAAGACTGTGTTTCCCCAAACTTCAAGTCAGAATCCAACACAGTTTCTATAACTAGTCCCCGTGCTATGTTTTCTAGTACCTCTTTTTTAAAAAATAACTCAAATTTTATGTAATTTCTCTTTTTGAAATTAAGCCGAACAGTAGTGGGTATTTTGGATATGTTGCTCTTGCAAGAACATTAAATCCAAATTTATTATCGTCATTTTACAGAGTAGCTCTTTGACAGGAATATTCAGCATCACAATCAACTCCAGGATACTAAATCCTGGTGGTTCTTTCAGAGGTTGAGTGAGTCTTTTCGGGGGGAGTTCAGACTGGCCAAAGATTTATCTCATAGTCTTTTAGTTCAATTTTGCCTTCATTCTCTGACCACACTGACATTTAGCAAGGGCACAGGCCTTAGCTCTGTAGCTTTATTAGCTCCATAGAGAAGGGTTGCAAGAGCACTTGATGTCATGAGAACAGTTTTTGAACTCAGCTTGGAAGGAGATTAAGAAATGACAGCAGTTCATATTGATTTGAATTTCACTATGGGCTCCCACAGATATTTGCTTTTGAAGTTCAGAAAACACCTGGCTTGGATATCAAAATCAATGCAATCATTAAAGATTTCAGGAAAGTGGAATTGCAATTTATCCCTTAATGGTCTTGCAGAACTTACACACTATGTTACAAAGAAGTCACAGGCTGCTAATTTTTTCCAGATCTTCATATAAGTTAACATATATTTTTCTCCCCATATTTAAAGAATGCTCTTCTCATCTCCCTCTTTAACAGTTTAAGGAGGTTAAGAAATAAAAGAAGCAAAATGCATGGGTAGCTCTGAATGGACTTATATGTCAAAATTCTGTACAACAATATTTATATTGTTGTATATTAGATTGTGTATATTATATATGTTGCATATAATAATTTATATTATATATATATGTATTTATATTTACATTTCCACTGAAACAGCATTGACAAGAACTGATGAAATATGGCCTATCCTTGTGACATTAGCCCTGTAAAATATGTAAATATTGGTTATTGCCTGATATATTGCATTAGGAAAAGCACGGTCAGCGGGTTGAAGGAGGTGATTCTGCCCCTCTGCTCAGCCCCAGTAAGCCACATCTGGAATGCTGTGTCCAGTTCTGGGCTCCTCAGTACAAGAGAGACATGGAGCTCCTGGAGCAGGTCCAGTGGAGGGCAACAAGGATGATGAGGGGACTGGAGCATCTCTCTTGTGAGGAAAGGCCGAGGGAGTTAGGTCTGTTCAGCCTCAAGAAGAGATGACTGTGAGGGGAACTCATCAATGTCCGTAAGTATCTATGAGGAAGAACTTCTTTACTTTGTGGGTGACCAAGCACTGGAACGGATTGCCCAGGGAGGCTGTGGAGTCTCCCTCACTGGAGATATTCAAAAACCATCTGGACATAATCCTGTGCAATGTATTCTAGGATGATGCTGCTTGAGCAGGGAGGTTGGACCACATGAGCCCACTGGTGGTTCCTTCCATTCTGTGATGTACCTCATCTACATGTGCGGCTTTACTATAATATTCTACTATACTGTATATGCCTGTGTATGTACTATTTTAGGATGTTAGTATAACCATAAAAGGTGATCTGTTTTAGGAATTGCTGTTCAGAAACAGTTTTTTATCACCTCTAAGATTGTGCTGTTGTCTGACCAATAGTGTCTGCTTTTGCAGACAAGCTTCACATTTCACTAGTATATGGTCCATTCATCAGGTTTTTTTTCAACATTTTCTGGAAGGAATCATGCAGCTCCCTGCCTTCAATCTGTTTGGGCAGTATTGTGCATACATGCTAATTAATACAACCGCATTTTGTTTTTTGATTCTTCAAACTCTCAATACCATTGCCTGAAACTTCACCTGTGCTCAAAGCCTGTTTTCTCAACTTTCTAATCAGAATCCAACAACATTTTTTCAGAAAGTAGGTGGCAAAAAAGATCCCACGATAGGATGGGATTCCTTGCTGGCAAGCAGCTGACCAAAGCAAAACTCCTATGCAGACCGTTAAAAAAAATCTGCTGGTTTGCTCCCAGCCAATGAAAGAGTATTACAGGGGAGCCAAATGGACCTGTAAGAAGTCACTGCTGCATAATTAGGTGGGCTGCCTTTATTTTGGATTTAATTTACAACTCTTGCAAACCACTGTCTTTCCACTATTGTCTCTTAGACTGCAGAATGAACAGTACCTATCTAGATTAATATAATTATAATAAAATAACAGTAGAATTTTAAAAAGTATGTGACAGCAAATAACTTTGAGAATTACTCTCAAGCCACGGAAAACAATGTTGTGCAAAGCACAAATAACCAAGCACACCCTACACATAACTGAATAGTCAACAGGGCGAAGATCTTAACTCACCTTTCCACAGCACTGTGCTGGGTCTCTTTCCGTACTAGGGAGAGCATTGTGTGGGAGATTTTGCTGATTAAAATCCAGGGCCTGGCTCTGTCATTGTTTGTCATGGTCAGAATACAGCCAAGGACCATCTGTTGAACGGTTACTTGCAGGATAACATGTAGGATAATGTTCTAGTCGAGCCTAAATAAATAACTGCAATTTTTGAATTTCTTAGTTATGTTGTATTCCATCTGACCTTCAAATAGCTTGAGAGCATTTCCAACTATTTTTTCTTGATTTCAGAGACATTATCTACCTTGCATAAGGATTTTAAGGTTTTAATCAGAATATCAATACATGCTTTTAAACCAACACCTTAGTTTCTTTGGAAGGATGTCTTTCTGATGTAGCAGGAGTAAACACTGATTCACAAAGAGAGCCTTTTTATTTTCTGATTAAACCATCAGAGAACAAACATGCTACAGAAAGATTGTGGATAGACTAATGCTTTTACAGTACATGTAATTCCTGTGATTACAGCACCATTCCATCTTTAAGTGCTAAAGCATTTCCTTCCTTGAACTAACATAAAGGGCTAATATTTGTATAGCAAATGCCACTCCTATTAGCATGACATCACCTTCGCCTTAGGATTAGCATCTGATTGCTACAGCAGTTCAGTTCTGAAAATAAGAATCCAAGAACTTCTGGTTCTAAATTCACAACAAGAGACATTTCCTAGAGTGCAGCACGGGATTAGCTTTGTTTGCTGGGGAGATCTTTCTAAGGTGGGAGAGTCAATCAAAACAGTCCTTGCCTGTCCAGTCACTCATGACAGCACCACCACTGTGATGCCCACTCTACTCCTTCTCAGTTTCATCACCTCCAAGCTAAGGTTTTGCAGCAAAGTGTAATCTTTGTTGAAAGGCAAGCGAAAGAGTGCTCTGCTCTGGCTGTGTCTTCAGCTTGCCCTGCCACAGAACAACGGGACAGCCACTCGGCACCTTCCCCTGGCCCACAGCTTTTCCTGAGGGGCGGAACAGCCTCTCCTCTGTGCGATACTGGAGAAGGTGGGGAGCACTACACGCAAGAGAGAACACCTCCGCTGTGCCGCCCAAGCTTAATACCGTAGTGGAGGGCGGCTGGGAAGCACGCGTTTAATTAAATTGGAAAAGACCTCTGAGATCGCTGAGACCCAACACCACCTTGTCACCTAGACCACGGCACCAAGTGCCACGCCCAGCCTTTCCTTAAGCACCTACAGGGACGGCGACTCCAGCACCTCCCCGGGCAGCCCATTCCTACGTTTAATGAGCCTTTCTGTGAAGAAATTCCTCCTAACATCCCGCCTAAACCTCCCTTGATGCACCGTAAGACGATGTCCTCTTCTCATAGCTCAAGGCTATGTCTTCTCGAATGAAGGGCGAGCTGCGTTGGCGGGCGCAGGGCCGGGCCGCGGGCAGTGGCAGGGACACGGGCAGGGACATGGTCAGGGGCAGCGGCGTGGAGAGGGATGTGGAGAGGGATAGGGACAGGGACAGGGACAGGGACAGGGACAGGGACAGGGACAGGGATAGGGACAGGGATAGGGACAGGGACACGCACAGCCCCAGCTGTAGCGGCAGCGGCACCGGAAGTGGCGCCTGGCGCGGGCCCCGCCCCCCCGGGCGCGTCACGGCGCGGCGCACGCGCGTGGGGGGCTCGTGCCGCCGTCCCTCCTTCCCCTCGTCCCCTCCCTCTCTCTTCCCCTCCCTCCTTCTGTCCTTCCCTCCTTCCCTCCCTCTCTCCCTCCCCGCCGCCGGGTCGCGGCTCCTCCCTGCACCACCTTTGGCCGAGCCGCGGGTGTGCGCAGACGGCACGGCTCCCCGGCGGCAGCGGCTTCATCCTCGCCGAGCATCAGTCGGGAAGGCGCGCGTTCCTCCCTTCCTCCTCCTCCTCTTCCTCCTGCTCTCGCTGCCCCCGCGTCCATGGAGCTGCCCGAGAGCCAGTGCAAGAAAGTCAAACTGAGCAACAGGGTGCCGAGCTGGGTGAGCGGGCGTGCGGGCGCCTGCGGGCAGGTGGGCGTGCGGGGGGAGAGCAGAGGCAAGGAAGGAAGAAGGAAGGAAGGAAGGAAGGAGGAAGGAAGCAGCGGCCGGGCTCCGTGGTGATGTGGCAGTGGGCGGCAGCGGCAGCCGGGACGGGGGGCTCCCTGCCCCGGGCGGGGAGGGATGCGGGGCGGAGGGCGCGGCGGTCCGAGCCCGGCAGCGCAGCGGCAGCCCGGCCGTGGAGCCCGGCGGGGGCGCCCCGGGGGCTCCGCTGGGCAAGGGCAGGAAGCTCCTCCGGAGAGGACCGGCCGTCTGGAGGTTTCATCCCTGGCTCTTCGGCCGCGAGCCCTCGGCTTCCAGCGTCTTGGAAGAAGGGAGGCTTAAGAATGCGATGTACAATGTGGCCATTCATAAACCTGGGTTGGCCAAAGACTGAGGTTCTTTGTATGGCGGGTGTGATGTGGAAAACTGTCGAGACAGGGCTTAAAAAAAAACTAACCAAAGGCTTCATTCTTGTTCATAAAGATGGGGGAAGATCGGTTTGCAGCAAAGACCAAAATGCAGCTATTTAGAAGATACATTGCAGGCTTTTTGAGAACATTTGATACTTTCGATGATGCAAGACAAGCAGAATAAAAAAAAGAAAGTACGATTTCTTTCAACCAATGCTGAGCTGAAACAGGCTCAGAAAACATTTGATATGAACATAAGAGAGTAAAATCAGTCTTTGAAGTCTTGCTGTGAGTAGTACAGGCCAGACTTTTCCTATTAAAAGGAACTCTTGCCTGAAAAACGGGGAAGTTGTATCGTGGTAAAAACTGTTTGTTAGATGTTGTCCCTGTCCAAGCTTCCTATACTGTGTACAAGTTCAAACTTGCTTACATAAGAGAGTAATTGGTAAGTTACATTCTTTCAATTTCCACAAGGAAGAAGCAAAATCAGATGTGTAGAAGATAATGAAATAGACAATGTCTGGTTGGGGGTAACAAACTGTATTAGAAAAGTTGCTCTGTATTATTTCATTTGTCATAAGCAAAGCCAAGATGGATTTGTCCAAACCAGGGAAATACATTACCAGACATTAAGTATTTGCTGAGTTCAGCTGAGGTTAGCAACCCCCTCTATGTTACGTGGCAAGCAGAGGAAGTCTTCCGCTTCTCCCTTTTTCTTGAGAAGATCTCAACTGAAATGCTCTTTACAAACCAGTAAGCTTCACCAGGAACAAAAGTGCTGCTGATTCACAGGCTCCACAGACAAATGTTCTGGCGCTTCTGACTCTGTGTCTGTTCAGCTGAGAGCGAAGTCAAAGCAACCTATTATACCCCGATGGAATTAGCAGCCCCTAGGAGAGCAGGCAGAGTCTTGCCTTCCAAAATTTCTCCATGCGTCCAGTGCCATTCAAAATACACTTCTGTCTATGGAAGTGCCTTTGCTGAGCCCTGCTCTGAGCACAGCAAACTCCCAAGTTGCAGAGCAGCACATAGCGTAGCTGCAAGCACTGCCACCACACTGGCTTGGTAGGAAGACACTTGGAACACTTTATTTAGAGTGGCTTGAATTCCTAACACGACAGGTGTTGCATCATTTCGCAGCTAACTCCTAAAGAGAATTTGCTCCAGTTCTTGTTCTTCAGAGCATATTCGGTGGAGTAATTTCTGGTTTTGTTTCTTGTCCATCTCCTCTGATGCCAGCTGGTGAGTCCGCTGGTGAGTAAATAGGCTGCCTCTGCCTTTGGTCATGCTGGTAGTGCAGCAGATGGCACATGAAAATACACTCCTCATAGTGTGGTCAGCATTGAGTTGCTTGTATACACAGTACTGTAGAAGATTCTGGCTGATTTCTGCTGTTGTGGTTTTTGAAACCTTAGAGCTTTAGAGCATCTGGTGAAGGTGATATAATCTGTGTAACCGGCAGGAGAGTGTGCATTTGGCAGATTGGGTGGTGCTACATGCAAAGGTGTTTAGATGACTTTTTATACTGGTATCACTGTGGCTAACTGCTTTCCAGTGGACATTGTGAGGATCAAAGTAAGAACTTTTGTTGTTAGTGGGAGAAGATGTAGTGCTGTAGGCTGTGATGGGAAATGGTTTGGGGAATAGTTAGGTTTTGAAAAGACTAAAGAATCTTATTGCTCAGATATAATTTCTGGGCTTGCCCTTCTTTTCCCAAGCACAGTTGTCCAAGTCAAAGGACAAATTTTCAAACCAAAATTTGAGACAGTAACTATTGGAAGGTATTTCTGGCAGATCTTTTGGTGAGCAGGTCCTGAAACCTCATGTAAATATGCAGTTTTAGTCTACCTTAATGGTAGTTGAATTTTTGTGTTGAAACTATGTCTATTCTCCTTGCTTATGTTTGTACATAGATGAAGAAAACAGGCAATGTTCCCTCTGCTTGAGTTGCTGTTTGGCTACTGAGCCAGTTTGGAGGAAAAAAAGAAACCTTTGGTTGAGTTATCAGAGTTGAAGAATAAACATCATAAAAATGTGTTGTTATCAGGGTATCCCTGGCTTATAAGAGGCATATGGTGAGCAAGTTAGCAAATAGCTTAAAAAAAAAATCTTTAATGATTGGGAAATGAGAAGGGCATTAAAAGCAAGACTGCAATTCAGAGATGAGGCTGCATGTGTGCTTTTGTGAGCTTATGGGAGTTCTTAGCTTGGAGAACCAACACTGTCATCCTGGAGGATCGGAATTAGTCACAGCTTCTTCAGTATATACAGTCTGTATACACAGTTCTTTCCTGATATTTCCAACCTCAAAGATGTCTCAAATTTGTGCTGTAACTTGGGGTGGCTCTGCTTGCCATGGAAAGATTTGTTTCCTTCCCCAGAGGTCTTGCTTTGTGAAAAGTTAAAATTTGATGTAAAGAGATTGTAGAAGCAGAATGTTTCATTGTTACTCTGAAGTAATTAAGAGTAGCTTCAGTTTATGGCAGTCTCTATACCATCTGTCTGTTAACTATGAAACAATAAATCAATAATCTCTTCTTTTGGCTGTCTTTTGATCTTGGCATTGCAACTTAGATTTACTTTTCTTCATCTGGATGCCTATATGAGTTCTTACATCAAAGGTGTTAGGTGCTAATAATTGTCTGATTTGGCTATGGCAAAGAAAAATTATAGATGCAACCTGGCAAAATATCAAGAAAGATAAAATAATAGGTCATCTATCTCAGCAAATCTGTACATAGAGAAATTTTGTTCCTGTAGGTTTTTGATGTCTGTGTTTATTTCCCTGGACAACTACCTGCAAAGCTAAAATTCTACCTTTATGCCAGAAAAAGTAAACTGCACAGTCATCCTTCCTTGCTTTCTTATCCTTGCAGCTCTCCAATGCACATCTATGAAATGCTTGTTTCTTTAATGCTCCTTTTTTACTTCAGTACAAAGATATTAACCTGTTTCAGCAAATCAGATTTCATGTGAAACAAGCTGTAATGAATCACAGTGGAGTAAAGCATTATTTGTTTAACATGGTGAGTAGGAGGGAAAATATTAACATGCAGTATTTTTCGAAGTAATGCAGATGCACTTGATGTGTATCTCAGGGTGGAACACATTTTTATTGGCATGTCAGAGAGGAAATATCCAGTGGTTGTAAAAAAGCAGAAAAACTTTGTGATTAATGAATGCCCTTTTTTCAATAGCCCTTTTACAAAAATGTAGTGTGTCCTTTCAGTAGTGATTATTATAGTGACTATAATTAGGCTGAGAATTTTAATATTGCTTTTTCAAAGAGTGCTTGTGCATTACACTGAGTTTTTCTATTACATGTTTTCCTTTGTTTAATGTAACATTGGTAATACAGATCTCCAAAGTGAGTGATGCTTTGGTAGTGTGTAAAAGGAAATGACTGTTCTTTATTTCTGGTATCATTTTGGGTGGCCGTTTAATTTCATCAGTTGATAGTCATCAGATTTTATGTAGTAAAAATTGAAGACTGACTAAATAAGAGTACAACCAATTTGATCCAGTGAATATTTTTCTGTGCCACATCAGTATTGGTAGTAAGTGTATATGTCAGGGATAGTAACTAAAAACTGATATTGTTGAAGATCCAGTGTTCAGCTAGTTCAGCTTTAGTTGCTCAGCGGTGGTAGCGAATTGTTTAGTAGCAAAGTGGACATGATTAGGCAACTGCCTTTTTTTTTTTTTTTTTTTGTTCTCAGAAACAGAGAATGGCTTGCTAAATTATTAACTTTTTGGAGCACCTCTATAAAAAGTGTTTTTCTGTTGGAAGATAAGGGGGATTTTGGTACTGTTTTGCCCAGGAGTAGCACTGAGCTGTCTTGTTTGTGTGCAGATACACAGATACAGAAGGTGGAGTGGCTGGCATCAGTGGGTGTGTTTTTGACTCCATGCAGACTGTTTGGACACTTTAACCTTTAGCCTTAGATGCTTTTAAGTACAGATGGATTATTGTCCCACTGCTGAGCCTGCTGGCTGCTCTGTTGCATTTGTATGCCTTGTCTTCTACCAATCTGTTGGCCTTCTCCTTGCTGGGATTCTTGCTGTGATTTGTCATCTCTACTAAGTCATTATTAATACCTTTTTCTTTTTTTTTTAAATTGTGGTTTTTTCATCGTTTTAAGAATCCCTCTAGCCTGCTTCCTCAGGTTTTCCTGTGTTTTGTAAACCTAGTGTAATACACTGATTGGTTTCAGAGCTGCTTTTTTAGTTCTGGAAAACAGAGAAAACTGATGTAACTTATGGAATATGGACTAGAAGAGGTCTCCTTGGATGAGACATTTGACCTCCAAAGTATGAATCTAATACTCATTGTCAGGAGTCAAAAGCAAAGCATGTGTGTTTTTATGTCTTAATGAAAGAGAGCTAACGAAGACAGTGGCAGAGAGACTTTCTGCTATTTATCCAGTGCCTGGTACAATCCAGTACAACTGGAATCAATGAGAAAGAATGTTGCTATTACTGTATTTGTTTGAATGGCTCTGTACATTCATTATGCACAGAATATCTTTTAATTGAAGTACTTAAATTATTTTTGTTGGTTTTAATTCCACAATTTATGCATTTGCTCACTGAGATCTCCCAATTTCATGTAGTGTGTAATTGTTTCTACTATAAGAAGAAAGACTTCGATTTTTTGACTCTTGGTTTTAGTTGGGCGTATTGCAATGACTTTGTGCACAAAACAGTTTTGTTTTAGGAAATAAATTAATTGAAGATAACATGATAAGCAAATATAACTTAATTTTTTGTGTTTATAACCTGTTTGCAGGTCGTGGTTTCTTATGGCTGCTGGGGTATCACAACTGAGTTACAGAATTATTGTATTTAAATCTTGAACATTGGTTCCTACATTGAGCTTCTATTTGTATTAACTGCGAGCCCAGTTGTGCATAGAACTGGGGACATGCATTCACACAAATTCGTAACTTCCAATGAAGTAATAAACTTTTGGATAGAAGAATGATGTAGCAGCTGTCCTTGAAGCCACACGTAGATACTGTTTTTCTCTTAGCTCTATTTTGTGGTACCTCCCTCTAAACCTATGAACAGCTCTCTGTTCAGGAGAATATACTCCCTCATATATACTCAGAGGAATATATTCCCTGCTTCCTTTTATATGAAATGTATTATGTGTTATAATAAGTATATAATGTGTTAAATATACTCTGTGTTTTCATTTTCAACTAGCACTGATACAGTGATGAAAGAGAAGACAGTGCAAATACCTTGCAATATGTTTGTAAGCAAGAGAAGTCAAAGCAGCATTACACGTACCACTAATCCCTCTCACCCCTCAAACACACCCCCCTTTTTTTTTTAAGCCTTCTGTTTTGTTTGATTGTTCATGCTCTGTCTGGCTATCTAAAGTCTTGATCTTTTACAAACAAAGTTCATATAGTTAGATACATTTAAAGCCTAAGGGAATGCCAAGGCTGATCTTCCTGAGGGCTTCCTAACTTTGGATTGTGAAATGTGTTTGACAGTGGTGTCATCTTACTGAAGATATTTGTAGAGCAAGTCATTATGATGAATAATTTTTAAAAACTCAGTAACCAGCTTTGTTTTAATTAAAATTATGTTACGAAACCCCCATATTTTAAAGTAAATTCTTTAATAAGTTCCTCAGAAAGAGTACTTTTTTTAAATGTTTAGAATCTGTGATAAGCATCTCTATTCTGGAGACTGAAGATACCATATATAAAGGCAGAGTAGTTTGGAAGTGTTGCTTAACTGAAACTTTGAAGAGACATGCGTAGTTTGCAATGAAAAGGCCTTTTGAGAGTTAAAAGTAAGCCAGGGTTTGGCTGTTTTATGACAGAAACCTTTAGCTCAAAGAAAGGGAGAATCCATTTGAGGTTCTTAGATTTAAATTCATAAAAACAGAGACTCTTAGAATGTATTTGGTTAGGAAGGGACCTTGGAGATCATCTAGTCCCAACCCCCCTGCCTTGGGCAGGACACCTCTTATTAGACGAAGTTGCTCAAGGCCGCATCCAACCTGGTCTTCAACACTTCCATGGATGGGGCATCCACAGCCACTCTGGGAAATCTTCTCCGGTGCCTCACCACCCTCACAGTAAAGAATTTCTTCCTAATATGTAATCTAAACTACTTTCCGGCAGTTTAAAGCCATTCCCCTGTGTCCTATCCCTACATGCTCTTGTAAAAAGTCACTCTCCAGGTCTCTTGTAGGCCCCCTTTAGGTTCTGGAAGATTGTCTCCCTGGAGACTGTAAAGCCACTGAATTTGTCAGGCATGATTTGCCCTTAGTGAAGTTGTGTTGGCTGTCACAAATCACCTGATTTTTTTTTTTTTTGTCTTAGCATAGTTTCCAGGACCTTCTGCTCCTTGCTTTTGGTGGGCAGAGAAGTGGGGTTGATGGGTCTGTAGTTCCCCAGGTCTTCCTTATTTCCCTTTTTAAAAAATGAGGTTATGTTTCTCCTTTTCAAACATCACCAGACTGCTGTGACTTCTCAAATACGATGGATTGTGGCTTAGCCACTTCCTTCATTAGTTCATTCAGGAGCAGCAGATGCATCTCATCAGGTCCCATGGACTTGTGCACCTTCAGGTTCTTGAGAGGGTCTCTAACCTGGTCTTATCCTGCAGTGGGCAACAGTTCTTCATTCTCCCAGTCTCTGCCTTTGCCTTATGTGACTTGGGCAGCATGGCTGGAGCACTTGTCAATGAAGACTGAGGCAAAAAAGTCATTGAGTACCTCAGCCTTCTCTATGTCTCAGGTAAACAAGTCTCCCTTTGCCTTCCAGAGAGGGCCCACATTTTCTCTAGTCTTCTTTTTATCACCAAGGTACCTGTATAGCTTATCTTGTTGCCTTTGACATCCCTGGCCAGATTTAATTCTGTCAGGGCTGTAGCTTACCTCACCTGATCTCTGGCTGCTCGGGCAGTTTATTTCTCCCAGGCTACCTGTCCCTATCTCCACCCTCACAGGAGTTCCTTGTTCCTCCATGCAGGTCTCCTGGCTTTTTTTGCCTGACTTCGTCTTTTTTGGGATGCATCACTCTTGAGCTTGGAAGAGGTGATCCTTGAATATCAAACAGTTTTCTTGGGCTCCTCTTCCATCCAGGGTTTTATCCCATGGTGCTGTATCAAGCAGATCCCTGAAATTACTTGAGTAGAAGTCAAGTCTAGCAGCTCTAGCAGTTCATCTGTCTTTTTTATAGTTGATTTTTCTCAAGTTGTATTTGAAAGTAGTAGTTGATTCATCTGTCAATCCCAAGCTTCACAGAAGGAGAACAAGGGATGGTTTGCTATGGGTGACTTTTCTAATTTCATGTGTCTCCTTTGACCAGTTCAGCAGCTGATAGAATAGGTATTGTTTTTCTTCCATTTGCCTGTCTCCAAGTCTTTATTTGTGCCTGTGAATAAGTTTCAGTATGGTTTGCCAACTCACCCGTTAGAGGTTAAGGACCTAATAAACTTCTTCTTTTATAGGGAATGCAAAGGGCAACCAATGTTACCTACCAAGCTCATCATGTCAGCAGGAATAAAAGAGGCCAAGTGGTAGGAACAAGAAGTGGTTTTCGTGGATGCACAGTCTGGTTAACAGGTACAGTCATGGATTTCTGAGAATCCCTTTGTTTTAGTTACTCTTCTGAAAAGCTACTTAGCTGTAGCTCCTTTTTGCATGCAAAGTTGAATGTTTGTGAAATCTAAGACCTTGATGCAATTTTATTACTATTTTTAGGTAGACTAGCAGGAAATTGCTTTGGGACAGATACTAACTTGAGAATGTATTTTGTTCAGTGCGTTGGGAGGGTTGTTTTTCTTGGTACTGCCTGCTGCTTAATTCTGGTTGAATTTTGGAATGTATGGGGGGGTTGGTGGTTTTATTTTCTGTGTATGTGTATTTCTATTACTTTCTTTTATTTTCCTTTGTTTTAACCAGTTCTGGCTCTTTGTACTGTCCATAATTAATAAATGAAACCTAACTTTTTTTTTTATAAGAGTCTGTATTTCTGAATTGATTCTTTAAAGGTCTCTTCTCTTTGGAATGTTCTTGTCTCCTTGAGTTGAAATAACTTTTTGGTATAAACCTGTGCCTTTGGAAAGTAATTGCATGTTGACGCAATGCATACTGGGAGCTATTTTTGAAATCAGCTCTGTGGGTTTTTTTCTCTGAATTGTTTTGATTGTAAAAAGAGGGGGTAAATTATTCTGGAAGACAGTTTTATTTCATAACTGTGAGGGAATTTTTTTGTTCTGCCTTTCAAAGTTCTTGGAAGCTTTAATGTATTTCCTTTAAAGTTACTTTTAGTTAAAAGTGAAAATAAAAATAAATCTAACAAAATGTATAATGCAATTGGTTTGTAAACCATTTCAAGCACTGTTGTATTGCAACACAAAAGATCTTGACAGAGTATTAGGAAAACTTACTAAATTAAGTAAAATTTGTTTCCACTAGTATTAGTGAAGTGTAAAGCAGTAGTTGATAACAAATTGCTGAGAGTCATTCCAAAAAGATTTGATACGGTAGCTTGCTGTCACGTATTTCTTTGGTAAAAGAATGGAGCCCTTTCTCCCCCTGTTTCTGTTTCTGTCACATAGCTCCAGCCTGTCTCTCAATGCTCCAGTGATCTGGTAGGCTGCCTTTCCGTTTCTCCTGGTAATTCATTAATACCCCTTTGAAAAAAAGTCACGATAAAAATGTTTTCTCAGTTATCTACATGGCAACATTTTCCAGTCAACATTCTTTTTTAAACAAGTGTAATCTTAATGCTCAGTTTCCTTTTCTGCAGGAAGAAGGGTGGTGGTAAGGTATTAAGAGTGTGTGTGGGAAGCAAGGTTATTGAAAATGTTTGAGCAGTAGTGTTAGGGAGTGAAAAGGACGGTAGGCATGGTAAGCAATATTAACCATTCTAGAACTGTGCAGACACGATTCTTCAGAACTCTGTGAGGTGTTGGAATAACAGATGAAGTGTTGGTATACTCCAAGATTCTTTCACCTTGTCAGCACCCATGAGGTGGGAATGTAGGGAAAGTTCTTTCAAAGATTGATTTTCATTTTGAAGCTAGCCTTTATTTGAGAGCTCAGTTCTAATGAATGTTGAGCTGACTCAACAGGGTCCTAGTAAACAAAACCCTGTGAAATGTGTCAAAAATATGGAAACCCACTATTTTCATGTGCAAAATAATATGCAATTTTGAGAGTCTAAGTTATTTTAAAGACTTGTCAGCTCCAAGACTGTTTTTAGAATTCATTAATGTATAACCTTAACTTTTGCAATTCATTACATGTTAGAGACCAAATGGTGTGTGAAAAGCCTTTGAGTGAATAGCAAGCTAGATGTGGGGAAAAAAATTACAAGTCAAAGACTGCATCAGTGAGGAGTAAATGACGAAGTTGCTGTAATCTTATTTTGAACGATCACGTCTATTTTCTGTGATGGGGGCATTCTTAATTGCTGCCAAAAGAAAATTGTTCTGTGTTCTGCCTTGTGTTCCTTCTCTTGTCTTGCACAAGTGGTAGTGCTTGCCCAAGCAAACGTTGAGCTAATTGAACTTGCTAAATAATCATCAGTGAACTTACCACAGCTTCCATACATACATGATAGTTAGAATAAATCTTAATCACCGCCAATAAAGATAAAAACATTTTTCTTCACCCATTAGTGCTACTTTTTTTTTTCATACTACCATTATCTTTTTTTTTCCTGTTTTAAGGATAAATGTCATTTTATGAAGATACGAGTTTGTGCTCCATTTAGGAATTGACTTTTTGGTATAAGCTGAAGCGTGTGCTCCAGCTAAATCTAGTCTGAAAAATTATTTAAATAAATTTCTAGCTTCAAACAGTGGACACAGAGCCAGCAAGGCTTCTCAAATATGTAAAGGTTTGTTGCCAAAGATTCTGAATTGGACCAGAGTTTGATATTATAATTTTCTTTGCTTGTTGCTAACACATGCCAGTTAGTGGAGCATGTGTGAGTATGAGAGTTTAGAATGACTTTGGTTTTGTCTGTGGTGTCTAATTCAGTGCTATTATTCTGCAGGGAGTAAGAACAAAATGTGGTTTTGGCCTGATTCCATTTCTTTTGTTGACTAAATTCACTTCAATATGAGATCTTTCTTTTGTCGTGTAAGCATAACACCTTAACTGTGTTTGGTTTCTGAATTTAGTGTGCTCAGGTAGTAATAATTGCCAGCAGCAGCACTATGGAAAGTGCATGACTTCTGTAAGCAGCAGCAGCAGCTCTCGAGGCCAGACTCTTTGACCTGCTTCAAATTACACACTTAACTTTGTGCCTTACTCTCCCTATACCAACTCTCTGTGTAAAAGCCTTGGCTTATATTCCAGGTAAGCGTGTCCAAAAGGCATTACTGCTGGTGCCTGTCACTTTGGGATTTTCATACTAGCACCGGTATGTGTACTGCAACTTGCCTTAACTTGTTTCTGTGCTTATATATTTATATTGTTATTGAATATTTTAGGTCTGTCTGGTGCTGGGAAGACTACAGTGAGCATGGCACTGGAGGAGTATTTAGTATGCCATGGTATTCCATGCTACACTTTGGATGGTGACAATATTCGCCAAGGCCTTAATAAGAATCTGGGTTTCACACCAGAAGATAGAGAAGAAAATGTCCGTCGTATTGCTGAAGTTGCTAAACTGTTTGCAGATGCTGGTTTGGTGTGCATTACTAGTTTCATCTCTCCTTATACTCAGGTAAATGTGAAAAACAAAGTGAAAAACATCAGATGAAGAGTAGGAAAAATACGAAGCACAAAATGTCAGTCAGAATTTTAGTTACAGAAATCCCTCTCTGAGCTTAGCCAGAATCAAATACTTGCTTGCTTTTTTTGGTGACAGTTTTGCTTTATGGAGATTACTCAAATCAGAAACATTACTCTTAAACGTGAAAAAAGTTTACATTAGTTGTATAACTAGAACTGTCTTTCAGCCTATTAAGGCAGAATCATTACTCTAATATTAGGAACAAGGCCAAATGATCCTCCAAGTAAGACTCTTAAAATATCAGTATCTTGTTTGATACAGTACTTTATAAATATGAAGACTACGCATACATTTAACCTCAAGACTGAGTTAAATTGTTTTCAAAAGCATTTTTTCCTTTAGTGAATGAATAGCATGAACTTTATTTTTAGCAAGTGGCTTAAGGGAAAAATTTATTTTTTTGTTTTAATTAATTTTTTTTGTTTTTGTTTTAATTGCCTGTAGTTCTTTTTTACTTTATTTCGTATTGTGTATACAACATGACATTATACAATACTGAAAATCAGCCTAAATCCATGTTCACATTGTTTTGTCAAGACTCTTTTCATCTGTGTATGAGAACATAGATGGGAAAGACAAAAAGGATGTGTGAACGCCCAAGTGTCTTGAAGAATGACCCAGGGCTTTAAGCTTAGACGTTTGGAAAATGTGTTATTAATGAAAATAACGTGTTATTTCTTTGGTTATAGTGGTACAAACAGTTCTTCCTGTAATAATTCAGGGAACTCAAGATCCTCCAGTAAAACAGAAGTCTTTAGATATGAGGAAAATAACTGTATTTAGTAAGAGATGGTTTTAGTGGATTTTTGAAAGCTTTTTGTTTTTCTCTAAGTGCAACTGACTAATTGTGTCAGTGGTTGGCAAGCCATAAAAATAATATAGTAGTTTGACTACACAAGTCTTGTCAGATTAAAGAATGTAGAGAAAACTGGGGCTCTGGAGAGGAGGATGGTTATATCAGGAGCAGCAGGTACCACCTCCTCTTGGCTGTACTCAGCTAGGTGATTGTAACTCCTAAGATAGATATATATATGTATAGAAAATCCTGCACTCTATGCCTGGGTTTGGTTTTTTTTTTTTTAATAAATCAAGTTAATGTAAAATATCTCATATCTTCATATCAGCTTTTACCATGTGATGTACTCTAGCCAAACTGATGCAGCTTGCAGGGCAGCAGTTGATCAAATCATGTTTCTTTTTTCAAACTTTGAAAACTTGTTTACATTTTGCTTTCTGCTTCTTTAAAATGAACTTCAAAAGCAGAAGGACAGTAATAATATGTGGGTGCAAGCTTTTAGGATTTTTTCTTCTGTTTTCTTTCAGGACCGTAATAATGCCAGACGAATTCATGAAGGGGCAAGTTTGCCTTTTTTTGAAGTATTTGTGGATGCTCCATTGCATGTCTGTGAGCAGAGAGATGTTAAAGGACTCTATAAGAAAGCCAGGGCTGGAGAAATTAAAGGTGAACCTAAATGTAGTCACATTCTTTCTACATAAGTGAAACATTGGTTTAATTTGACTCCACATAAGTGGATGTGCTCGAGTCTGTGAGTGTACTACTCTTAAAAACAAAATGGACTTGGGGCAGGACTGAGAAGAAAACTGGGATCGATTTCTAACTCATGGAACTGACTATTTATATATGTAGGACTGTAAAAGGCAAAAGTGTCTTTCCTCACACTGAAAAACCTTGAGCAGATTACACAGTTTCTGTTGCAACCTCTTATGACTGAGGATTAATCTGTCTCCTCTGTATGTCCACTGACTGGTTAAAAAGAGCCTGATCCTCTCTAAAGTCTATAAAGAGTTGCTAGTTTCTTCTAGAAAGTAAAGCATGATCTCTATCTCCCTGTAAAGACCGTTAAGAACACTTCTGAAGAGGCAAACTTTTGCTTTGAAATTAAGGTTTTATTCTAGTGCCCATGAAAATGATTTCATAACCCCAGCCTTGGGTCAAGATTGAAGTGTAACCTGCAATAAAAAGAAGCTTAGCTATGCAACCATTCATTGCAAGTATTATTTCAAGTGCCTCTTTGCTCTGTGTTACATTTAGTTTGCAGAGGTTGATGATAGCTCTTTTAACCTGTATTTAGTAGCAAAGCAGTTTTTGAAGTAATCGCTTTCGCGGTGGAATTTGCAGGTGCTGTAATGATGATACTGTTAATTAAAAGTGATATAAACTTCAAGAAATCTAAAACATTCTACATGAGTGATTGCTTGATTCTTCAGAACTAGTGGTTGCTAGTACTGCAGCATATCATGTGAAGGCCAGAAATAAATAAGGCCGAGCTAAGGTTTGTTCAGAATCAAAGCAGGACGGCTTGAGCTTGCACGATACAAAGATACAGCTCTGTACAGAATCCTTATTTGTGCTGTAGAAAGTCCTTAATATTTTGTTAATTTTACAAGCCTCGTACTGGAACTGTGTTAACTGTAGAAGTGGTAGTGAAGTATACAGTGCCTGAGTAAGCTACTAGTGGGTCTAGCAGTGGCTGTATCTTATGACCTCTGTGATACACGAAGGATGAAAGTTCAATGAACTTGCCAGTTCCCAAGGAATGTCAGCAACTGTCATCTTCTTTTTTTCTGGCAATGGTAATGGGACACTTTCATTGCCTCCTATTCCCACTCCTCCGGTAATCAGATCCTTTTATAGTATACAGTTTTTGGAAGATACCAGCCTTTCTTTATCACATGGGGTACTGCAGCAATTGATATTTTTCTTAGATGGGAAATTAAGCTACTAAGTTTGAGGGTATTTAAACCTGAAGTGAAAAACTCTAATTTTAATGTTTGTATTTGCACCTGGGGAGTATGCAGATGCTCAGTTGCTGTAGCTCATCTGATACTCCTGCTGCAGATCTGACTTGTAGTGCTTACAGTCTTTGCCTTTGGCCTTGATTTTTCCTCCTTGTCTATGCATGGGTGGTCAGAATCTCCACTGTTTCAAAGCAGATTCCTAGCTAAGTAGGCCAGAACAAGTGTCACTGGTGGCTTGTACGGTCTGTGCTAGTTGTTGTAATAAACACACTCATCAATCTTACATTAGCAGCTATCTTGAGATGAGTGTATTAGCTAAACTAATGTAATAGCTGTTGGAATTCCTTACTTCTGAGTACTGCTTGGTGGTGCGAGCATAAATTTATATATATATACTGGAAGTTCATAATATTTTTAATTTTATTATTTTTTCAAAAAGAGTTTTTTCAAACGATAGCTAATGAAGGACAGTGGATGGATAACTAACTCTGGGTTGATGTGCATAGTTCTTCTGTGTTCTTTTTCTTCAGTGCTCCTTTTCTATTCACAGTATAAAATAGCCTCACCAACAAAAATGTGCTTTGTATGTGCTGCAGAATGACAAAGTTCGATGCAATCAGATAGCAGGATTAGCAGATAGTCTGATAAAGAAAAAGCTGTTGATTTCCCTGAGAAATCCTATATTAAGGAAGCTAAAACTCTTTGCTCTTGGCCTGTTGTGTTGGTTTGTATCTAAACAACTGTCTGTAAACTGTGTTAAAATGGAGTCATCTTCTGGAAGAAGTCACCTAAGATTTTTTTTTTTAATGTTCTTTAGGTTTTACTGGGATTGACTCAGAGTATGAAAAACCAGAAGCCCCAGAGCTTGTGCTGAAAACTGATTCCTGTGATGTGAATGATTGTATACAACAAGTTGTGGAACTTCTTCAAGAGAGGGTGAGCAGAAACGGAGACATATCGTAGGAACTTTTTTTGCAGTATTTGTGCCTTCAATCTGAATGTACATGGTGGGACAACCAAAGGCAGTATTTGAGAGTTGAAGGCTTGTACATCTTTCAATTCCAGCTTTTAAACTTGTCCTATTGCTTGTTTCCTTTTTAAATATGAATACTGCAACAACATTGATCCACTTTGGACAAGTGGAAAATTAATTTATATTAATTATCATAACAAGTAAATGGAAGGGAGAGAAGGCTATCTCAGTTGTTACAGAACCAACAATGAATGCTGACTTACAAATGCTAGCAACCAATTTTAAAGAGTCTGAAATTTTTTACTTTGTCTCTATAGCATAGAAATTAATGTATACTCTAGGTATGAAGAGGCAGGGATGCACTTACACAGTAATTTGAGCCGACTTAAATAGGGGCTGCTGTGCTTGTGGTTTCCCTTGTTTCCACTGTTTTTCTTGCAACTAGTAAAAGTGGTCCTGCAATTGTGTACCGAGCAGTTCAGGAAGCTGATCTTCTTGACATGGCTGAGTTTGAGTTTATGTTTCATAGCTCCTGAAAAGGTAGGTCTCCTTCCTTGTTCATGCCTGCAATTTACACCATTCCGTTTGAAGTCTCTGGGACATCTCCTGTTGTCTGATGAGTGGATTGAGCTCATTACTCAACCCCATGCTGAACAAACCCACCACAAAAAACAAAACAGACAAAAAAACCCCAAACCCAAGCCTAAAAGTGAAGGCAACCATGAGATGGCTTTCTTTATCCTCTTAAAACCATGCACCCTGAATTTGCTAATCCTCATGTAGAAGAAATATGTCTCCTTACATTTTTATCTATAGTCAGGGGGTAGTGGGATGAAATTTCAGACAACTATTTTAATTTAGATACTCTTACAGACAATTACTTGTGCTTTTTGTTTTTTTTTTTGTGAGGTGGATATTCTGGAAAATTAGAGTATAGACAGTAATTTGAGTAAAGCTCCACCAAGTGAACTTGATACAATGAAAAGACCTCATCATGTAGCCAGCACTCATCAAAAGACAGACCTCATTACTGTGCCAGTACAACTCTGGAGAAATTCAGTCTCTTGTATTGAAATTTTCAAGAAAACTCTTCATAGATGACTGCTTGTTCAAGATTACTCAGGAGACAGGGCAGAAAACCACAGGAGAATTTTAGGTTTTTATCCTACTGCTCATGTGAATATTTTGGACTGTGTAGGAGTCATAACTCTGAGAGGTGGCAATTCCTGACTCTTGGGGGCCCTGTGTCTGCTGCTCCAAAGAACAATTCAATATGTTTCATAGTTGTAGAAACCAACGTTACATGTGCCAAGACAGTGATCCCTCAAGTCTTGTCTTGGTACACAGTCCTGAATGCTGGCTCCTAGCCCAGTCAGCTTTCCTTAAGGCACATTTTAGCACTTTTTTTCCCCTTTCTACGAAGACAACAGTGTCATGAATGGCAAGATATCTTAGTGGTTGCTTAGTTCAGTGAGAGACAATGAAATTGAGGCAAGACTAAACAGGCATGTCTTGTTCGTAGACCATATTAATGCCATGACATCTTGAGAATGTAATTCCTGTAGATTTCCTATAGTTTGAACAATCCATGTCTGTGTTCTTTAGTAATCCATTGTGATTAGTAAGGCAAAACATCATAGGCCAGCAGTATTAAAAATAATTTGAGATGTTTGTTTTGTTTCAATAAGAGTGAAAAATTTGGGAAGAAGTCTGCTCAAAGTATAGGTAAGGACTGTTTGTATACTAGTTCAAACTTCAAGGGGAAGATACTTGGAAATGTTGAGAGCGGCCCCGGGGAGAAGGGCTTAGGGTAGGGGTGTTGGTGGATGAGAAGCTCAACATGTCCCAGCAATGTGTCCTTGCAGCCCAGAAAGCCAACTGTATCCTGGGCTGCATCAAAAGAAGTGTGAGTAACAGGTCGAGGGAAGTGATTCCCCCTGTCTTATGAGACTGCACGTGGATTACTGTGTCCTGATCTGGAGCCCCCAGTGCAAGAAAGGTGTGGACCTGCTGGAGTGAGTCCAGAGGAGGGACACACCAAGACGATTAGAGGGGTGACGCACCTCTCCTATGAGCACAGGCTGACAGAATTGGGGTTGTTTAGCCTGGAGAAAGGTCCGGGGAGACCTTATAGCACCTTCCAGTAACTAAAGGGGGCCTATTAGTAGGCTGAAGACGGACTTTTTATAACAACATTTAGGGATAGGAAGAGGGGTAATGGCTTTAAACTGACAGAAGGTAGTTTACATTAGATTTAAGGAAGAAATTTTTCATTGTGAGGGGTGGTGAGACACAGGAACAGGTTTCCCAGAGTGGCTGTGGATGTCCCATCCCTGGAAGTGTTGAAGGCCAGGTTGGATGGGGCTTTGAGTGAGAGGTGTCCTTGCCCATGGTAGGGGGACTGGAATGAAATGATCTTTAAGGTCCCTTCCAGCCCAAACCATTCAGTGATTCTATGATTGTATCAAATAAATTGTTTGGCATTATAAAGCCATTTGTCACCATTATGAAAACATGTGCCTGTGCTTCCAAAAATACTGCCTACATACTTTGCTGTAATAACAAGAGCATAGCCAATTGCTCAAGAGATGCAATTTTGCTATTTTATGTGACACCTGTGAGACCTTGTCTGGATACCATCATCAGGTTTATGCCCTTCTTCCTCACCCAGTAGAAGACAGACATTGATGTTCTTCTGTGAATCGAGTGGAATGTCACCAAGATGGTCAGAGGCTGTAGTATGTCACTGCAGAAGGAGAGCCTGAGGGGAAGTGGACTTGTTTAGCCTGGAGAAGGGAAGGCTAAAGGAGTTCTTGTTGCTGTTTTATCATCCAAATAGGAGGGTATAGAGAAGACCGATGAAGACTTGTCTCAGATGTGCACAAGGGTAAGATGAGGGGCAACAAACATGAAATGAAATGGAGGAGATTCAAACTAGACACAGGAAAAAAAACCTTCCACTATGAAGATCAATTATTAGAATAAGTTGCTCTGAGTGTTTGTGGGTGCTCTGTCCTTGGAGATTGTGATTGGTCAAGTTCCTGAGCAGCCAGCTGTGCTGGGACCAATTTTGAGGAGAAGGCTGGACTAAATGACCTCCAGAGGCAATCATCATCAGCAAAGAAACTACCACCACAGTGTGAGGTGGCATTAAAGTCATTGGTCACAGCCAGCATGTCTTCATGAGAGGAAAGTCCTGCTTATCAAACTTGATTTCCTCTCATGACAAAGTAACCTGCCTAGTTGATCAAGGGAAGCCAGTTGATGTAATCTTTTCAAATCTCAGTAAAGCTTTTGATCCTGTGTCTCACAGGATACTTCTGGACAAAATGCCCAGCCCACAGCTGGAAAGACACATCATGTGGTGGGTGAGCAACTGGCTCACGGGTTGAGCACAGAGGGTGATAGTGAATGGGGTAACATCAGACTGGTGACCTGTCACTAGTGGGGTTCCACAGGGCTCCATCTTGGGCCCTGTGCTCTTCAACATCTTCATAAATGACTTCAGCATGGGACTGGAAGGGATACTGAGCAAATATGCAGAGGATACCAAACTGAGAGCAGCTGTTGACTCCCTGTAAGGCAGGGAGGCCCTGCAGAGAGACTTTGACAAATTAGAGGATTGGGCAATCACCAACAATGTGAAGTTCAACAAGGGGAAGTGCTGGATTCTGCACCTGGGATGGGTCAGCCCTGGATGTACAGACAGACTGGGAAATGAGATGCTGGAAAGCACTGCCTTGGAAAGGAACCTACGGGTCCTGGTCGATGGCAAGTTGAATTTGAGTCAGCAGTGCCCTGGCAGCCAGGAGGGCCGACCATGTCCTGGGGGGCATCAGGCAAAGCATCACCAGCCGGTCGAGGGAGGGGATTGTCCCCTTGTGCTCTACACTGGGGCAGCCTCACCTTAAATATTGTGTGGAGCTTCGGGCAGCACAATATAAAAAAGATATTAAGCTGTTAGAGAGTGTCCAAAGGAGGGCAATGCAGATGGTGAAGGGCCTTGAGGGGAAGCCGTATGAGAAGCAGCTGAGGTCACTTGGTTTGTTCAGCCTGGAGGAGACTGAGGGGAGACATCATTGCAGCTACAACTGCCTCATGAGGGGAAGAGGAGGGGCAGGCTCTGATCTCTTTTTTGTGGTGACCACTGACAGGACCCAAGGGAATGGCCTGAAGTTGTGTCAGGGTAGGTCTGGGTTGGATATTAGAATTCACCCAGAGGGTGGTTGGGCACTGGAACAGGCTCCCCAGGGAAGTGGTCACAGCACCAAGGCTGACAGAGTTCAGGAAGTGTTTGGATGATACTCTTACGCACATGGTGTGACTCCGGGCGATGGTCCTGTGCAGGGCTAAGGTTTGGACTTGATGATCCTTGTGGGTCCCTTCCAACTCAGCATATTTTCTGTGATTCTGTGATATTAGGCAAAAGGCTTAGGATAAAGAATGAAATGCGTACATAAATAACTTGTGAGACACAACTTCGATTTAGCCAAATAAAACAGATGATAACTTGAACTTCTGCAGCACATGGGAGAGTTCTTAAAATTTAACTAAGCTTCATGGTACCTACACTGGGAGAAAAGCACTACTTTCAAAGCTGTTGCAAGAACATCAGTTGCAGTTTTTAAAAATGCGTAAGAAACAGTATAGTATTTCAAAAACATTATTCAAATTTAGATCATGCTTCCTTATCCTTAGTATCTTCAAAATTTCACTGCAAAAAGGTTGGCAGGTGTGACTGCTTCTGAGAGCCTTGATAATCATTTAATGCCTCAGTTAGGATGAAGAGTGACAGAGGAGTGTCTTTTGTGTTAAGTGAGAACAGTTCACACATGGAAGAAGATAGAAAATGAGGTAGGAAGAAAATGAGGTAGTGGTTTTACAGTGAATTCAAATAATAATGAGATGACTCAACAACAAAAAAGATATAAACACTTTTAAAAAAGAACCTTCAGAACTGTGCATGCTGACAAATAGTGCACAAATAAAAACCATGTGTTTAATATTAATTTCCAAGAACTTTATCATATGCTTATCCTTTCCCCACTCCCATCAGAATCTTCAAGAACCAGATTATTGATCTTCAAAAGCTGTTTTAAGTAACAATATTTAAAATATTTTAAACATATCATTTTAAGTCTTTATGCAGTAATTACATTTTAAATTACTGAAGTTGAAAAATTTCTAAAATTTTTATTGTGAGCCACTTTCCATATTTTTTCCAGACATAGAAATATCATTATTTCAAGCTATTTCTGACTAAATAGGGGAAAAGCATTTTTGCTATAAACTAAGACCAACAGGTGTGTGAAAGGATGATCAACAACTAAGTGAAGAAAGAGTGGACCAGGCTGGCAAGCAAAAGTTGTGTGGGGTTTATTAGACACCAGAGTCATTGTAATCAGCAACACAGGACTAAAACGAGCCCACCTCAAGCATATCCACATAATTAAGGATATGGATGAAGGCCTACATGATAGCATTTTGAGGAAACCCCTCTTACCTTTCCTAAGAAATCAGCACAAAAGGGTACCTCTCTGCAGTGTCTGTACACCAATGCAAATTGCAAGAGGAACAAGCAGGAGGAATCAGAGATGTGCTGACAGTTGCAAGGCTACAACTTACTGGGATGTTGGAATCCTTGGTGGGATAGCTTATACAGCAACAGTTCTACAATGGGTGGACAAGGGCCCTTCGGGAAGGATAGGCTGGAAGAAGGGAAAGAGGTGTTGCCGGTGATGTAAGAGAGAAATGAGAATGCAAGGAGCTCTTCTCTAGGTAGATGTGGAGCCAGTGAAGAACATACGTGCCAGGATTAGTGGTCAAAACAACATGGGTGATGCTATGGTGTCTCTGGCACATGTGATCAGGAAGCAGATATAACCAGGAAGCGGATTATTTGTCTTCAGACAAATGGAAAAAGCCTCATATTCACAGGCCCTGGTCCTCATGGGGCTTTAACAACTCTGAGATCTGCAGGAAGTGTAGCACAGGAGGGCACAAACAATCCAGGAGGTTTCTGGAGGGCATCGATGGTAACTTCTTGGCAGAGGTGATTGACAGTCTGACAAGGGCAAGTGCGCTTTTAAGTTTCACATCCTCTCAAGAAAAAAACTGCTTAGGGGCAGGCTTGGCAGCAGTGACCAAAAGCTGGTGGTGTTCATGAACAAGGATCTGTTTCTCTGACAAAACTCAGGTGTAAAAAGGAGAAAAACAAGAGGAGGGAACAGAGTCAGGTCATTTAAGAATATGGACAAATGGGCAGGATTACACTGTCCAGCTGGAGTGAATCTGATAAGAAACATGAGGGCAACGAGGGTTTCTAGAGGTTTGCCAGAAGCAAAAGAGAAGGAATAATGTGATACTCCTGCTGATGGGGCAAGAACCCAAGGTATTCTACGTTTTCTTTTCTTCAACCTTTTCTAAAAAGGAATTAAAAAAAAATAAATAAAACCAAACACCTTTTTTTTAACACTGGAACAGGTTGCTCAGGGAGCTTTTAAAGCCTCCAGCCTTGGAGATATTCAAAACCTGACCAGGCCCAATCCCAAGCAACCTGCCCTAGTTACCCCCATTTCGTCACTGCTTTGAGCAGCTTTGAACTAGACCATCTCCAGAGGTCTCTTCCTGCCTTGAATGTTCTGTGATTTCACCAGGTACTTGATTAGACTACTGTTTAACAGTATTCCCATGGTTATCTGATTCACCAGCAGGAGGATACATAAGTAGCCCAGGACTCAACAATACACGTCAAATTGCCATTGTACTGTTTCAATTCTTATCCCTCCCCCTTCCCCCCATCCAAAAAACCCAAAGTCATAGAGTTGTGTCATAGAGACTTTCATTACTCATTATTTGTTATATTTTACAGGGAAATAGAATGTTATTATATACAAGCCAGGTTTGCCATTCAACCTTTTCTGGTGGTTCAGGAAGCTGAATGACGCTACTATTTTAAAGCATCACGTACAAAATCCTTTCTTGCTAGTGGGTACTTCTGAATGAAGTGTCTGTACACATCGAGGAACGACAATAAAATGAGAACTAAGGGATTAACAATGCTTGAATACAAGCTCAGTATGCTCTGAATACAGGCTTTTATGAAAGCTAGGCTCCAGATCCTGCAAAATGATGAGGGCCTTCACCTTTCATGGTCTCCCTGAGACAAAGAAGGTGCTCTGCCCTATTGACAAATGAGGGCTTTCAAGCAACTAACAGGTGAAAGTTTTACAACGACTTACAAATGAATTTTATTATATTATCATGCGTGGAATGGAAAATTTATTTATCTTATTCTGTTGGTATAATCAACAAGGAAATAGTTCATATGAAAACAAAAGGTATGTAGTTTTTTTGGAGAATGCACACAGACATTTTAAAGACACTCACTTAATGAGTATTTTAAAATGTTTTTACTAAAACAGGTCTTTCTGGTGGAAATAATCTTTTTTCAACCCAAATAATCAGCAACAAACCAAAGCTAATATCAACCTGGATATAAACTACATAAACATATCTACACAGTTTCAAAATGCCAGTATAATAATGAAGCCGCTGCTTTACTTCACACATCGATGTCTTAGCTATATTATGGGTTTAATCTGTACACTGATGCATTTATTTTTTACTGCTGAATGTGTACTCATCTGTACCTGATCAGCATGGATTTTCTTTCTGAGAAGAATAGTTTCCTCAAGGAAATAAAAAAGTTCCCTTCCCCCCAGCCGCTTTTATTCAAAGTTCACATATATTTAATTTCAAGTGAAAGGCTGAAAAAATGAGGGGACAATATATTAAAGTGACATTCTGAGTGTAGCATAATCTGTCAGTAAATACACTATCTCTCTTCTACATTTCTAGGAAGGCCTAAGATGCACTTCAACAATGTTATTTAATTTTCATACTCTCATATATTTACAAGGGATACATAAGAAAACCTGATCACCTCACAACACGCATTTTCTCTTTCCTCACAGTAACCTTTTATGGAAAAATTGTGTATTGATTTTATACATAAGCCACTGAAAAGAGAGAATGTACCTGTGCAAAATTACACAAGCAAATGGAAGTAGGCCCTGCCTGTGCTCTGCAAGAAAAGCCAGCTAGCCACATGAACACAAAGGCAACAAACTGACATAGCCAGACTTGCAGCTTTTTTTGCACAGGATTAGGTCTGTGTTCTGCGTGGAGCCCCAAAGCAATGTGGGCACAACTAACTCACATTCACCTACAAAGGACAATACATCTCTGCTGTTAGTAACTGGGTAAAGGTTGTGAAATAAATATAAAACCAGCAATAAATTTAATACATGCTTCACAAGGATAGGCTATAAACAAGTCAAGCATCTTTCCTTTCTTCTGGTGTCTGTCAGTACTTGTGACCCTCATACCATATGTTGAGGCAATCTAATTGTTGGGACTAGGGCACATGGACTGCAAAGACTGAGACAAGAAACTTAAACTTTAAAAAAAAAAAGCCATCACTTAAAAGATACAGAATACAACAGAATGTAGAAAACATCTCCATTTTTATATTTTTCAACATGCTTCCACTCTTACTGGACAAGTGGTATCTTTAACATCAGGCTCAATAGCTCAAGTGCCAAAAGGACTTTTTTTGATTTAATAATCCTTCTCCCAAGATGTACAAACAAATGTCACACACACAAGAAAGAAAAAGGATTCTATTTCGAATTGATTCTAGTTGCCACCCTAATTTTCAGGTACAAAGATTCACAGGCCATTATATGTTCAGTAGTTTCATCACAAGTAGGATCATGGCCTTGTGGAGAAAGTTACAAAACTACAATACATTTATTTGCGAACTCTGGTTGCAGCATTGCTGTGATTAAGCCCTTACAACCCCTTTTCAGGACTAATGAAGATAATTTCACCTTTGTAATGCAAATAAGATGCTGACAGTGTAATAAATTCAGCTGGCCATAGGTCATCATTCCATTCCATATCAAGCCAAAGATTGCATCATTGCAACAAAACATGTGAAATAAATGGCATATGAAGGATTTTCTCATTAAAGGGAAATTATTTGCTCATTGACAATTGAATTTATTACATATCTGATGAAGCAGAATTTGGAATGCTTCATTTAGTATGCTCCCTGTTTCTGTTCCTCTCCTAGAACATGAAGGGATTCTTCTTTACTTATTTTTCATTTGTCTATTTCTTATTTGATTTTTTTGTTTATTTGTTTGTTTACCTCAACTCCTATCTAATGTTCCTTGTTATGACTTTATTTGTAAAACAGTATTTGAGGGACAAAACTATGTCCTTGAATATTCTGTCTGAAAACTATATAAGGAAGTTTTCTGTGAAATCAACCTACATTATTTGTACTTTATTACTTTCTGTCACTCCAGACTTCCTTTACTGTTGCCTAAAGCTGCAAGATAGTGAAACTCTTGCAGCTCCTTGAGTAAAATACTGCTCAAGTCTTCTGTTTGCCCTGGCTTTGGATCTCCAAATTTGAGTTTTGCTTTTTTCTGCATATATTGTAATTGCTTTTTTATGCATATATTATGCTTGTGGCTTATCAGCTTAAAAAAGGCTTCTTATTTTGAGGCTCAATCTTCAGCACATTAGGTAAGCTATATGAACAAGTGATATAGTTAAATAACAGTGCAAAGAATAAAATAAAGCCCACTAAGAAATGGTTTGCTTATACTGCAACACATGTTACCACGGAATTCATTTTTATTTCAGTCATAATAAAGAATTTTTCCCAAGGCATTTTAGGGCTTATAAAATTCATAAGTTCTTTCATACTTGGAAATATATCAACAGAGCCTCTCACCTAATAGTATGCAATTTTTTTTTAAATTTAATTTGGGTTCATAATCAACTATTTTGATCAATTAAATGTAACTGAACCAAGCAATACATCAGAGTGATAGCAATGGATATGAATGATAGGAATATCCATATTCCAGCAGACAAATGATTGCTTAGTTAGGAAGTTAAATGAGATGATCAATTCCTAACATAACATATAGCAATTCTTCCAAGTTGCTGTTCTCATGTTTCACAGCTATGGTCTATAAGATACACACAGGATTTTATTTTTATTGCCCAATGCAATTCAACTCTAATAGTGCTTATATCTGGTCTTCTCAATAGTTTATATTCAAAACTATGCCATTATCTGTTTGAGCATCATACATCCTCAAATTCAGCAAAGATCCCAGCCCTTTTGAGCCAAAGTAACGGCGAATAGAACGCAGCTCTGCCCTTCAGAATTCAGGTTGTCATATTGACAGGCTCCCACACAGTAGATGTTCCCCCTGTCATCGATTGTTTGGGGAGAGACTGTAACTGACACCCTCAAATCAAGTAGAATAATTTGTTTCTAAACTACACATAAATATCTTCCAAGCAGCATCTTGAAATTAAGTAAGCTACCAGTGGGCAGATGGTTGAGCTCTACTCCAACTCAATTATTTATGACTTTGTAGTTATGTGGATTGATTTCTACAGTTTCTGTTAGGTGTCTGAAAAAAATTAATTCCACTATTGACAGATGATGAGCCAGCTAATGAACACTGTGGAGTGCACACAGTGCAGGATGTACTGCTTCAGAATGAGAAGGGACAAAATTGCCTGATTAAAATGGCATGAAAAACTTTTAGTGGTTTCTTTTTTATTATTATTAGTGTAGGGCTCGCTCTTTCCTGAGTACAAAGAACTGACTAGTACTGTAACGAATCCTCTCAGGAAACCATCATTTCAGTTCAGGCCTTGAGCTAGAAGTTTTCCAATTTCTCTATGCTAATAAAGGCTTTCTTATAAATGATTGAAGACATCGTTGCCACTCACTTCTTCCACAACCGAAACACACCACCAGCTTCTTCTATGCAAATTACTGAACAGACAATCTTTAAAAGAAAGAAGAGCATAAAGGAGAGAGAAAGGAAATGCCAAATTGGTACAGCTGGACAAAAAAAATCATGCACTTTAACACATTTCACAAAAACTGCAAATACATATTCAAAATACCTTCAGATAGTTTGTGCTCATTTACAGAAGGATAATCTCAATGTGATCATATCAAAAGACAAAATCAATAAGTGCATACAGTATTTTAAAGTAAGACTCACAAAGACATTTAAGATTTTCAACAGATATTTTATAATTTAATATTTTTCTAGTGTAAAATAAATATTCTTCATGATGTATAATCTCAAAGAAACCCATACTTAAGTCAAGATGCAGTTACCAGGCAATGAGTTTTCATAAACTCAGTGAAAATTTTAACTCTTATCTAGAAATGAGAACCTGTTCCTATTAATAATTTCCCACTTCCTGTTCCTTCTACTGAAACAAGGCTTCTTTTGTTTGATTTATTTTAACCTTTTTTTTTACATTTTAATTCTATTGTATTTAAATTTAGTCACTAGATACCAATATAAATATTAAATATTAGATAATTTATATACTATATAAAGTCACGATATTAATTTCTCCTAATTTAATTCAGAATTATGGAGATGGGAGAGAATAATAATTTATTTCAAGTTTAATGTTGGTTTGTACTGGTAAAATTGCTTTAGAGAATTCTGAACTTCAACCAGTTACAATCACTTAATGTGATGAAGGTAATTTACAACTTTTGCAGCAACACAGTGCCTCTATAACAAAAATTAAATACTGTAGCAGGACAACAAGCTGTGTGAGTAATTCTGCATACTGAAAGCCTGACTATTACAAATTCTCTTCAATGATTTTTCAAAAAAAGACACCATTCAAATGTTAAGCATCCTGAATGCTACCTCTTCAACAGCCAGACATCCTGCCTTCCTCTCTGTCTCACAAGGTGAGACGAGGTACTTCAGAGCTTTTAAAAGAATAATATGGTTGTCAGTGTTGTAGCTGTAAGCATCATAGGCACCACTGATACCAATGGAACAATAATATTTCCCTTCTGACTGAGAACTGATTGGCAGGTAGCTAAACCACAGTGTGTAAGAGTCAGAAAGTTAGTTAGTAGAGCTACCATTGATGGAGATAATTTATATTATTTTATCTATGTAGAAGTTTTATAAAACCAGAGAGAGTTTGTTTTTCTTATGCCACACTTTCCCTATTACTGATGATTTTCACGTACCTGCACCGTATCACTTTAATGCTGTATGGGCTAATGTAAGGACAGAAAGCTCAGTCAGTGATAAATGTCAGAAAAAAACAGTGGGGCAAAAACCTGCATTCCTAGGGACCACTTTGTCCCAAACAAACAAACATTGTACAGAGAGCTAGCACCTAATCCATTTAAACTATTGATTCTATCCGAGCTAGTTATTCGAACATAAAAGGAGGATTCATCAGCAGAAAGACTAGAGGCATCCTCTCATGTTCATTTGTTTGTAATTCTGAATTTTAATAGCTTTTCATTGACCCTTTTTCTCTAACTCACCTAAAATATCCAGAACACATTTGTCTTCTATCATAGGACTACCAGATTTAATACTGAAATTACTACACTCAGGAAAAATCTCAGCAGTAAAAGCAGATTGAGTGAGAGTGTGCTATGTCTAGGTATGAGTGCTTTCATAATCTACTAAAGGAAATCCAAAGCACAGTGTCATTTGTAATTTGACATACGACAAATTTTTTGATGTCAGGCTCTCAAAAGAACAGATAGAATAGAGAACACCTTGCTATGGCTATGAAAATAGAAACATACTTATACAACTACTTATCAGAATTCCCACTGCCACTACTTTTACCTGGTAGTGAGCATTTTACTGGCACTTGCACTTTCTGTGCAAACAAGACTGAAAGAAACAGGAGTTTAGTCAGAGAGACAATGAGATAAAGAGACTTCAAGTGTAAGCTAGCGTCAATGCTGTGTCATCTGTCTACTTTTACAATTACATTTGAATATTAACTGTTTTCATTTATATACACATTCAAATTTATATGGACACAGTTTATTCACCATAGTCAGGGATAGTTATATATATTATGTATGCATGATTATATACAGCATCAAAAAATAACTAAAGTATTTCATAATATTCATTATAATACTAATTGTACTAATATAATTGAATTATGATATCCTTTTAAACATAGTTTACCCATAAGAACTGAACCAGGAAGAGGTTGCTTAGCTTCTACCGAAGAATCTAATAGTCACAAAATCCAAAGACAACTGCTTTACCTCAGCATTATTTAAAGTAAAAAAAACAGTATCTGTTTCAAAGAAAGCATATGAATGCATTTCTTTCTGGAGACACATTATACATCGTGATTAAATCCTAAATCTATGTACGTCAGACTTTGAATTACTCCACAAGGTCTTCCCTTACTATGCTCTCAATTAGCCAAGTTGCTGTGAGAAAAATTGTGCAAGAGCTCATGACAACAGGCCCTGTAATGATGCACATATTCATACTGCGTGGGTGTTGCAGACGGAGTGACGCACTTCACTTGTAAGAGAGAAGTAGAAATAAGTTTATTGATATAAAACAGCAAACAAAGCTGGATAGTAAAAGCCTCAGTGGTTTAACAGGATTCGATAGCAAGGTACACTTGATTATTTACTCTAGAATACAGAGTCAGATAAAACCATCAGAGAGACCCTCCTGTTGAGTCATGAGGCTCAGAAAGAGCCCCCTTGCTCTCTAAACTCCTTTCTGAGGGGAGTGGAAGGTGTGCTAGATCCAGATATAGTCCCAGACTTAGTCAACGGTTTATGTCTAAAGGATTGCGTGTGCACAATCAATCCATTATATCACTTAGAAAAGATTTCAATGTTTCAACACGACTATTCCCAATTCATTACTAAGTATCTGAACCATAAGTATTCTATCACCCTTAACGAGTAACTTTGAGAGGCTTAGTTCCAGGGAAGATGCTGGCCTGCAGCCTGCTGCCACACATGAGAGCTCAACGGACCCTGGGCTGTCCACTATTTATGGAGTAAGATGATTGACCTACAGTCACATTTGCATACCAATTGTATTTCAGTTGACACTTGCTCAAAAGCTCTCAGCTGTTGAAGACGACTTACATCCCCTAACTATTGTGCTGCTATCTATCTTACTAGAGTCCAGCTGTGGGGACACGCTATCATAATGGACAACTTAGCAATGCCTTGACTCTTATATTCTCAAAATTACTGTCTATCACCAAGCACAGAACTCCCTACATTTTCAAACACTGAAAAGCAACAAGAATCGTTCACCTTCTAATTTCCCAACCCCTCCTCATCTTTATGTCATTACTAGAAACTCTTCAAGCCAAGACCTCAGTCCTGCTACCAGTATATTTCAAACCACCACAGCCTTCTAACTGAGTCTAAACCTGATTTTTATGGAATGATGAAGTACACCACTTCAATAAATCATAACAGAAAATGAAAAACAGTCTTTGCTTTACTATTCCAATTTGGAAATTGTTTCTACCATTTATTGTTCTAAAGTGTTACCAGCTTCTTAGTAAATACCATAACCAGGCATGGCACTTCGCATGGATTTTCTTTTTTTAAGTTTAAGAGGTTCTAGTTTGCTGACAGATAAATGAGTCATCAGTCTGTCAAATAAAAGAAAGCAAGAACAGTAGGTAAGAAAACCTCTTTTTTCAAGGATTTTCAAGGTCATGTAATCAGTGAGATTTTAAAAAGAAGTGGCATTTTTTTAGGAAAATTAATATGCCTTCTATAAAGCTGTTTCAAGCTCAAGAAACAATTACCTGTCACTGTAGCCATGCATGCCTTAAAAACTGCTGACCACGGTAGATGCCCAGGCAACGCTCAGCCAAGGTACAGGCTCAACTCTACGCATCGGCCACCACTTGTCACAGCCTGCAGCAACCCAAGACCTGTGCCCTCACCAAGGAATGTCCTCCTCATGCTTGAGATCACAGCAGTGATGCCCATGCTCTTCTCATCCTGCCTCTGTTTGAACGCTGAAAGTTTTCTGTGTTTCAGTATCACTCAGCTAAAACTTACACCATGTGAAACCTGATGGAAACTTCATTGGATGAAGCAAATGCAGCCAAAGAGGAGAGCACAGGTACTTACCTTCAGCTGGCAGCACTGTGCATCGCTCCCATCTGCTGTTTGTGGGCATGACTGAAATGGCAGATTCCTTTTTCAGTGCTCTTTTTTTAGGAAAAAAAAAATAAATCACAGAATACAATAGGAGCTGACGTTCAGCTGCTGTAAGATTACCTCTGTTCTGGGCACCCGTGCCCAGGTGCCAGAGGGCTTCTCTGGGAGAAGAGGTGGGGGCTGCCCCATGTCAGGTGTAGGTAGTTCCAGACAACTCCAACCAACCCACTGCAGGGCACTGCTGATCACCACAGCCACCCTACAGAGTGCATCAGGGAAAGTGTTTTTCGGAAAGGCAAAAAAATGCCCGAAGAGCAAAGAGGAATGAGGAAAAAAAGATGTGTAAGGAACTGCCCTGGGAACATTCAGGAGAAGGGAAGAAGCTGTGCCACCTCTGCTGGAGCAGGATTTCCTGGCAGCCCACAGAGGAGCCCAGCCAGAAGCAGATATGGCTGCATATTTACATAGCCTTAAAGGAAAGAAAACACCTGACCTCCATTAAAAAGAAAATAGTACCCATTTGGGGGCACTTTAGTGGTCTTGAAACGAGTTCATTAATGTTATTTTGTTATTGGTAACACATCTAAAACTGTCAAAGGAAAATAACATGTATTGTCTTTCAGAGGCATTTAAAGCCTTAACATTTCTGATTGTGCCACTGTCAGTGATAAATGGTTACTTTGTTTCTGTTGTAGATTTGTTGGTGACACAGGATACAAACACGTGCTCATATCAAAACTGAGAGGAGGGATTGACAACAGACAAACCCTTATATTCAGCCCTTTGTCCTCCCTTTTTTCTTTCTGTTGCACCATGGAAGAGTCTAGAAAACCATTCACATTCACATGGAGTGTTTCTGTCCAAAGACAGCACTCAGTAGCAGAGCATCACATTTGAAAAAACCTTATCCACTTGCCTGATTTGCTTTGTTTTTATGCTCAAATGTTTCCCCCGAGATTTCTTACAAGCTCAGACTGAGCCAGTGTGTGGTCAGAGGTCAGAGCAGTGTGGTACCTCATCTACGCATGAAAGCAGCACTGATATTTAACCGAGTTAGAAAACTCACTTACTTTTGAAAAACATTCACGATGGCATTTTGATTCAATGTGATTTGCATGCTAATTCCATCATCTCAGTGACAAAGCAAAGATGGTGTCATCTGGAGCATTCTGAGTATTGTGACAAATCTTTAGATATTTATATCATTTTCTATTGTTTTCTCTAGAGTTTCTTCACTGCTGTGAACCTACACCAATTAGGCTAATTCAGAATATCATCGTGTTTGGGATACAAGATTATCTTAGAGAATGCAAACTAAAATATTTAAAAGGCATAACAAGTTTGCATTTATATCAGTAGTTTGGGTGTAGGTGGGAAAAGTTACTAGTGATTTAATCACTGTTTGATTTGTTCACAAAAATCATCACAGATTCAAGGGCTGGTATGTTACAAATGCACCCAGACATTGCTTCACTAGAATACAGCAATTGCTGTGCTCATGACAAAAAGGATTAGTGGCAGATTTTGTGCTGAAGACAATGTAGTTGGTGAAGGAAAGCCTTTGTCGTGGTTTAATTCCTTTAAATTGGTTATCTTAATGATTCCTATCTAATTCAGGATAGACATGATTTTGATACTTAGAATGCTTACACACCACATTTTACAACACCTTTCATCTAGTTCTGTGAACTGCACATACACCTGTGTGCATACTGTTCAAGCAGATAATGCAGTATTAACCAGTGTGTTCTGCCAAGGTTTGGCAGAATAGTGGTATAAATCATAACATTTAAACCTGTAAATAGTTTATGCTTGTCACACAAAGCAAGCACAGAAAGTCCTTTTACAAATCTCAAAAATGCACGATTGAGAACACTGGCAATGAGCAATGCTTTCCTGATATAGTTATGTCACTGTTTTTCAGCCCTGCAAAATAGTAGATACCGTGTTTTTCGTATTATCTTATGTATAATATACCTTAAGCTTAACACATGCACTCTATACATGGTCCATTAACAAGAAACTATGCATGAAATATTGCAGACTTTATTTTAAGGTAGGTACAAAAGTGATAGAAACTGAAAAGACCATGTTGGAAGTTCCTTTTGAAATTCTACTGAGAACTTGATTTTTTCCATCTTAATATTCCAATACTGTTCATCCTTGTTGTGCAAAAAAATAGCACCTTTTCTGGCAAATGTTCTCTTTGTGAATTTTCACTTACCAAAACACATTCTAAACAAATAAATGACATCTAATTTCTTCCAGATCATATTGTCCTGAAAGGCACTAATATGTGTGAATGAGATCAGAAATTGGCCACTCTGTTTATCAATTTCTCTCTTGGTTTGAGGATACAGAAATACCACGATCACCCCTGCAAACAATGAAAGAACATCTAAAATACAAACAATGAACATTTAAAAATCTCTAAGGCCAGGCTAAGTATAAAGAAAAATTAAATGGTGCAAAATTATAATAGAGCTTTATTTTCTTTCACAAACAAGCCATTTATTATTATTTGGGTTTAATCTACTTATACAGAATTGCATAATAAAATAATCATATTATCATTGCACAGATATAAAAAAATGGTAAAAAACAATAACATAAATGGTCATTCAGTCATTAGAAACACCAAACAAAGCCAAAATCAGTGTTGCCAGCACAGTACTGCCTAATTGCCCTCATGTTCTCCCTTTCAGACACTAACATGACATTGTACTATTTTTACCTCAACTCAAAAGATGAAAGACTAACTGAAAACAGTGAGGCATAGCTGACAACTCCACAGCTTGTTTTTTCAACCTACTGCTCTACTGCTTTTGGCAGTACTGAGTTTTTGTCCAACATTCTCTGGACACCTAGGAATCAGGATTAAAAAACATTTTTCAACAATGAATTTCATAGCTTTTCAAAGCAGAGTCAAAACAGCCTTTTTAATTCAAAAGACATTTTCAGCTTTTTGGAAGTTTGGGCAACACAGTCATAAACAGAGAGATTTCATAAATCAAAACAAAGTAAACAGTATTATTAAAATTGAAGAGATTTTTGATGGAAGAAGCTATGTTGCAACTCTACTTTCACAAATTAGAGTTCATATACATAAACCTAAGCAACAATACATTTCTGCTGCTTCTCTTTTTGCTGCCGATATTGAACAAAATCTGCAATACTCTTAGATGTGGTTACACAGTTTTCTGTTAGTCCTAGAGAAGACAAAGGTCTGGGCTACAGGAAAAGTAATTAAGCCTAACCAATTTGCACGTTTCAACACAAGTAAAATGTTTCTTGAAGTTTTTGGATTTGAATCTAACAGCCCAACTTGTGATCTACTATAAACTATGAAATATAAAATGCATTAGGGAGAAAACATTCAGCTTGATTTTATTACCTTTATCGTTTCAGTGGAAATGCTTACATATATCAGGCTATCTAGCTCTTAGTCATTTCCTAGACAATTTTATTTGTCATCATGTGCTCAAAGAAAACCCAAATGAAAGCTCAACAAAAACTATAAAAAAATACATACACTGCCATCTTCCACTGGCTGCCAATGTTTGTTTAGTGCAACAGTCCCTTCAGCTTAGGCAGAGAAACCAGAGGAGTAGGCGGCCATCTCTCTCTTCTCCCACTGAAAGGGGAAGGGAGGAGGTGGCAAGAAACTTTGTAGCTGAACTGCTTAAAGTAGGTCTGTTTAGAGTACAGAAATACGGTAAGAGCTCTGCATGTAAAAGCTTTAGATATTCTGCCTGTGGAGAAATAGTTGACTTCTGCTGCCTCACCTGAAAAGGGTCTCAAAGCACTTAACTTAAACCTTATATACCATACCTGCACACTTTTTCCAAGGCAGAAATGGCATGAGACAGGAGATGCGCCAGCAGCTGCTAACAAGTGTTGCATTCATTAAAGACAGAGGGGAGTTGTCTGTTTGCCATTGTAAACATAAAAATAGAAACAAAGCAGGCTCCTTGGAGACCTATCTAACTGTTTTATTAATTGGCACTGAAGCAGTAAAAGTTTGATGTCGCGTTGCAACTCACCTCTGACATACAAAAGGACATACAGTCTGACGGGGCCATAAAGTATAAAAACTTCTAATGTGTATAGAATGTGTATGGAGTGGGTAATCACAGTGTCATACAAAGACATTCATGGTTCATCACAAAAGCCTTTCAGATACTTGTGAGGTCCAGAATTAGAGACTACTATGATTCTGTTGTAGTAATGCAAATGTACAATGAAATTAAGTTGATACAAAGTGTCATATATAACCGTGTGGAGCTTATTATTTGTACTTTGAGGCATCAGCACGTTTGAAACAGATTTTTGGATGTTGTTTTTAGTGAAAATCCATGATAGTTACCACAATAAGGTGTGTTGAATGAAAATACGAACTTTTAATATATTCTGCCTATCAAAATTATTTTTTTAATTAGTGCACTGATGTCAAGAAATCAGGATAAAAAGGTTGACATTTTCTTTACATAACTATGTAGAACTGCTTATAGCTAAAAAAAAAGCAGCTGTTGTAAGTGCACAAGGTGTTTTATATTTTCAGATGGTATTCTTCTGGAGTTATTCAAAATCATAAAAATGCATTTTAAAATTCACTGTGATCTCCTTAATTCACCATAAAGTAGGTAATTTGAATACGTTTTATTCAACTACAATTACCCTGAAAATGAGATTTGTTTCTGCTGACTCTTTTCTTTTCCCCTCCCCTTTTTTTTCTGTTTCATTCTGGAGAATAAAGAGTCCCCTACATTCTCTTGTAATATTTTCCTTTAGCCAGAGACTCCTGCTATGATTTGGAGCTCTTTTACTGAATTGAGGTATTATTAGGCCTTATCAACAAAGTGAGTGTTGCAGACAGGAATTGGTATTTGGATCTAAGTTAATCTCCTGTACAAATTGAGGACAAATTATATGGTTACTTTGGAAGGAAGAAAAAGAGGCTGTTCCACTAAAAAAAAACCAACTCCCACGTGAAGAGGATTTGGTGAGATAAACATTACAGAAGCACACACTCAGAGCAGTCCAAGCTGCCGTTGACTCCACAACCCCACTGACAGAGAAGTTCACAAGCTATTTCTTGCATTATACTCTTCCTTGTGAGCAATGAGAATTAACCACTGCTAGCCAAAAGCACTACAAGCAGCTGCAGTCAATACTGGAGGTCAAGAGGTGCCGTTACCTAGTTACATTATTGCCCATAGCTTTCATCCCAAATGTGAGGCATCCCCGTGTAAAAAATACAAGTACAGTTCCCTCAGTTGTGTTAGAAAGTTTTGGGTTTTCTTCAGAAATTTTACATATCACAACAGAAGAGTAAACATAAATGACACAGCCATATTGACTTGAATCTGCAGGAAGCCTGGAGCAGTACTTGTAAGTGTGTGGACTAATCATCCAGCTCACATTAATTGCTGTCCTCACGAATCTGATGATCACCCTTCTCAAGGACACGTAAGAGTTCACCATTTTTACTGCAAGTATATTACCCTAATGCAATAAGCCAAGCACCATTTTGTTTTCCTTTCCCCCTGACTGACAGAACCTGCTCTTCCTCTTTTTCATGAAAAGGAAACTGTGTTCCTTGTACTCCTCTTTGCAGATCACCTTTACAGGCCGAAGACAACAGAAGCTTTCTACAAACATCTGCCTTATCACAGTGCAGTTCAGAAGCTGGAGCTGGCTGAGTACATAGCAGTATCCAAACAGAGATCACAGCAGAATCCTCCCCTCTATTCAAGGGGAAAAAAAAAAAAAGAAAAAAAAAAGCCAGGAAAACCCAGGAACATTTCAAAACAGGAGAAGTATGTGGTAGGTCTTGGAGGGGATATGAGGCATAGGAATAAATAACACAAGATAATGAAGAACAGGATATCTTGAAAAAGGCATTTCACATGCACAACATGGAACAACTCAAACTTGCTACACGTGACTGAGTGCCTCATGAGTTTTAACAGCAACAGTCTCCTAATCGAAATTATGAAAATTAGAAAAATAATTACAATAGGATAGAAATGACACAGAGAGTCAGGTAACACATCCATCCTTCAGTCTCATTAGAAAGTTCTCTCTGCAACACTTTGGTCTTTACTTACAAGCCATTTGAGGCAATAGAATGATGAAGGAAAAAGGAACAACAAAGAATGGGGAGGGGACCTGGCTTAGAAATATTAATGTAAGAGAACCTTGACAGCCTGGAAAGAAATTCCCTAAATTACCTGCCTTTTTCTTTCCAGTAGCAGCTCAGTAACATAAAGCGCATGTTTAAAACAGAGAAAAACCCCAGCAATGCACAGGCTCTCTAATCATATCTGATCATCTTACTCAGAAAGAAAGGAAATTCCCCCATTTCGGTTTTTGGGGGTCTTTTCTTGGTCACACCATGAAAGAATGCAACTAAGTTTTCAAATGCTATCCAGTATCCATGGTCATTTTAAGAAAAATTATAGCATAATATGAAGAAGAGGAATTACAGTTACATGAATAGTTTTAAAAGCAAAGGCAATACACTCTTCTTTTGAAAGTACAGTTGTTTTAGCTGTGGTCAAAAGCACATGCAGAGTATCTCTAAGAACTGAAGTTAATTTTTTTTTAAGAAAAAAATGTCCAAAACACCCAAACAGCTATACACATTTAACATGTGTCAGCAAAGAAAGTGAAAGACTATATTCTAAATAAACTCATACACAATATTCATATCAAACAGGGGCAGGCAACTGAACAGTCCATCATCTTGACGCCAGACATATCATTTTTCTACTTCCCTTGGAGAAAGTAACTATGCACTATTTCTTGCCAATTGTATATTCATGAGATTTCTTTTGATACTTCAAAGTGTGAAGACTTCCATACTTTTATTTCATAGCTTTCATTAGAAAATATTTCTGAAAGCCTGCAACACTTGCGTAGTACTAGTTTCCCATCTAATTTCCTTAGATTACCCAAGAATTTTGTGAAATAACATGTAGCAGTAAAGCAAACTACAAATTTAAAGAGAAAGTATGAAGTGACAGTTATGTTACTTAACACTCTGGACTTAATTCACAGAGAGAACCTTTAGTAAGATTTTCACTTATATAAGCAGCATTTCTCAGAAGTAAGATTTCTGCTCCATGAGCTGTCAGTCTGAATCAGGTTACATATAGTGTGCTGACTATGTAACACAAGTTTGGGCTTAAGGAAAAGAAGATATGTCCAAAATGAAATAACGTTACTGCTGTTATGCCAACTGAGGTATATTCCATAGGGGAACTGCCTGATGTAAGTCCTTTTAGGACTTAGTTTTAGCAGGCAGGAGCAACTCTGTGCAGCCAGCTTGTATTACCTCAGATCCTGTGATGCAGTAACACGTCAATCACAGGGTTTTTGGCTTAGATCTGGCTCAGTGTCCAGCTCATATTTACTTCATTTTTCTTTGGTTGTGTGAGTGGGGCTTTTTTGAAGTGGGAGAAAACCATTTTTGAAATAAGGGTTTCAATAATAAAAAACAAACAGTTTAAGAGTTCACCACAGGGATGATATACCAATAGGCGAAGGCACTGCAAATCATTTCTCCCCCAAAGGGTTTTGCAAAGCACGGAAATAGATTCTTCCTATGACAACTCCCACTTGGCTTACAGACCCTAAAGTCTATGTAGAAGACATCTGTAGCCTTTCCTTCGTCCACTAAGCAGATTACCCTGTCATAGAAGTCAAGCAGCACCTGCATTTCATAAATCTCTGCTGGCTGCACCTGATCCCCTGGTTCTCCTGCATGTGCCACTTGATGGCATTCAAGATGATCTGCTCCATGACCTTTCTAGCCAGAGGTCAGGCTGACAGGCCTGTACTTCACTGGATCCTCTTTCCAACCCTGCTTGTAAGTGGGTGCCACATTTACTAACTTCCAGTTAAATGGCACCTCCCCAGTTAGCCAGGGCTGCTGGTACATGATGGAAAGTGGCTCAGTGAGCACATCCGGCAGCTCCCTCTGTATCCTTGGGTGGATCCCATCCTGTCCCATAGACATGTGCATGTCTAAGTGGTGTAGCAGGCCACTAGCCTTTTCCCCCTGGATTGTGGGTGCCTCATTCTACTCCCTGTCCTTGTCTTTTACCTCAGCAAGCTTAGTAACCCCAGAACAACTCGTCTTGCTATTAAAGACTGAGGCAAAGACAGCATTAAGTACCTCAGTCTTTGTCACTGTGTTTCCTCCTATATCTGTTAAAGGATGGAGATTTTCCTTAGCCCTGCTTCTGCTGCTTATGTATTTATAAGAATATTTTTTTATGGTCAGAGGACAGCCTACTCCTGCATCTTTAAAATTTCCTTCTTGAAGAACGTCCAGCTCTCCTGGATTCCTTTGCCCTTCAGGACTGCCTTCCAAGAGACTCTCTCAACCAATCTCCTAAACAGGCCAAAGTCTGCCCTCTGGAAGTTCAAGTTCTGCTGATCCGGCTCCTCACTTTCAAGAACTGAAAACTATCGTTTTGTGATCCCTGTGCCCAAGATGGCCTCCAACTATCACATCACATTGCCCACCTCTGTTCACAGACAACAGGTCCAGCAGTGCGTCCTCCCTGGTTGTCTCACTCATCAACCATGCCAGGCAGTTATCTTCCCCACACTCCAAGAATGCCCTAGACTGCTTGCTCTCTGCTGTATGCTTTTTCCAGCAGACATCTGGTAACCTGAAGTTCCCCAAGAGAACAAGGGCCAGCAATTGTGAGACTTCTCCCAGCTGTTTACAGAATATTTCATCTCCATCTTCACCCTAGTTGGGTGATCTATATCAGATTCACACTGTAGTGTCTGCCTTATTGGCCCTCCTCCTGAGTCTTACCCATAAACACTTAACTATATTATCATAAAGCTCTAGACAATCAAAATGTTAGCCAGTTAGCCCACCACTTCTCTTCCATGCCTATGCCTGTGACAGCAGACCAAAGGACCTTGCTAGCGCACTGTACCTTCACTTGCACTTCACAGTTGCTTACTTGTATGATGACACAGGAACAGCACCACTGAGATCAGAAGGGACTTCTGGAGAACATCCAGTCCAACACACTGCTCAAAACACAGTCAATGACAGTGCAATTAAATGCAAACGGCTTGTAAAACTGCAAAACCTCAGTCTTCTACTCAGTAATTTTAGGCGCTTGCAAATAGTAGCATTACAAATTCTTTGGTGTTGTCTAAAGTTAATAGCTTAAATCCTTTTGTTATTCCTGCAGGTGTTTGTGTTATTATCTCCTGAAGCACTATGAACTTACAGTTAAAACTGTTACATTTTTTTAGAAAAAGCTAAGATATTTTGGAACCAGCAAATAGTTTTGCTTGGTTTAAATAATAGTTCCTTTTAATTAGAGGGAGAAATGCATGCTATAGTAAAGTACAACACACTATTTAAGCTTTTACCTTTACCTTTTTCACTGATTAAAGAAAAACTTAAGTAAACAATGGTAAACATTCTAAAAATACACAGTGGAGTGAAAAATATGTTTACTGATGAACACTAGGCAACAAAACATTAAACAAATGTTAATGAATGCAAGGTAGTTTTGGGTTTATGACTGTAGGAGCTGGAGCTCTTAAAAAATCACACTTTGACAAAATTTTTTTACTTCTTGTACAGCTGTTTATCCTAATAATAATTTGTTTTCCTTCAAACTACAAAATTGTGTTAGGTGTTGACATAGCTGGTATTGATTTTCTCTTCTGTCCACATCCAATGCCCAGAATCCATCCAATACCACAGCACTGGCTCTATGTAAGAAGGATAGTATGGATTGTACCACTAACATTTTTTATGTATTGCTATTTTCCTGATGTTGAAGAGCCTGAAGAACTTTAACCATCTCACTGATAGGTCAATCTTGCTGCTGTTCTGCCTGAATACTCTGAGAAGGTTACCACAGGAGCTTACCCAGAACAACATTATATGAAGTAGAAAGTTTGTAAAATATCAGTTGGGAAGTACTTCTTGAAGCAGGCAAGCTAGAATTTACTTCAAGGAAACACAGGGAGGAAAAAACATAGATGCATTTGTTCATTTACCTCCCACTTCTGCAAACACTTAACATAAAAGATATCCAGTTGATTAACAAAATTTAGTGCATACAAAATGCAGAATACAAATGCGAATACAAAATGATTTATCTGTTGTTTCTTTTTTTTTCTGCATATTTAATAAAGACTCCTGGTCTCCTTTCTTGTAATTTGTTTGAGACTGAAAACCTTCGTTACTTGGATGATTACACAAATTTTCTTTTCTATGCCTTGAAGCCTAGGGAAAAAAAAAAATATTGACTGGCTGTAAAAAGCATACTGATGCTGTATACTCAGAAAAAAAAAAAACAACCAAGATCTTAATTTTCCCTTCCTGTAAGACTTCAGAGCTTATAGAAAATTCCAGGGTATATCCCACAAGCAAATGCAGCAGTAACTAGTAGCTGCAATGAGGCAGATCTTGGTACAGCGTTTCAGCAAACTTAAACTCCTTCCATGCTTGCAATCTGACAAAACTCATGCAAAATGTTTGTGTATCACTGTGTAATCTACACACTCTGGCAACACATCAGAAGTTCTTAGTCTGTGGTTGTGCACTAAATCCTCTCTGTCTCAAAAAGTTTGTGCTAGCAATCATTTTCTATTGTTTATTGTCATTCCCAGGAAAAGTTCCCTGCTAAGTCACTGTCAGTGACACCTATGGAGAAACTTCTACACTAACTTCTTTGAACTGTTTTCAGTAGTGTTGCAATAACAAAAATTGTTAACGATTTCTTCCAACTGACATGGGCAAATAGAACTCCAGGAGGTTTATACGCTACTGAGAATATGCAAGTGTTGCACAAGAACAGAAGCCAGTTTATATAAACACAGGAATGTTTGTTCATGTCCAGTTTAGTCCCAAGAAAAGGATTCAGTAAGCCCATCAATTGCTTTAGGGTTAATTGGACTGATGTTCAAACATCTTTACCAACGTTGTAGTGCAGATCTTGATGTGAAGCTTTGCCAATATTCTGATAGTTGGTTTTCAAAACTGTGATTAATAAAAAGACAGAACTCTGTGTTACAGTACTGTTCTTAAATATAAACACAGCCATTCATTTTTCTTCTGTCAGTAAGAAGACTGAAAACTGCAGTGTTTACAGATCTCTTCAGTTTCTTGACAAGAAATGAACTTTATTTCTTTTTCTTTCCCCCAAATTTCAATATTCTTTCTAGAATGCTATGTTTCACCTTACCTTAATTAAAATTTCATAAGTGGAACCTGTCTACAAAGTGCTACAGTCAGGAATTAGACTGTGGCAGAGAGGAAGACAAACAAAAGTTGCACTCAATTACCTTTATGTTTTCATTACACTTATCTGAACTTTTAATGTTATCTCTATACATCTAAGGACAACTGTTGACTTGGAAAATACATTTCTTACTTATCGAGAGCTGAAAATCTGCTGCATTTAGCGTTTTTGAGAAGACGGTATCCACCATTGTGGATATGTACCTCTTCCTGTTCTTGTCCAAGACTTTTATTTCTGCTGCAACAGCAATCACAGCAAAAAGAAAGTAATCAGGCATATACCCATGCAAACGTGCCATGGAAGTTAATACATTTTCAAATACTGTGAGTGATACTTGTTGTTTTTAGTTAAATGATTAAATCTACTACTCAAGAAAGTCTGTGATATGACATTCTTAATTAGCTTTTCTTCATGTAGAAATATTGTCCAGCGAAGAGCTATGAAGCCGGTGAAGGGACTTGAGCACAAGTCCTATGAAGAGAGGCTGAGGGAGCTGGGGTTGTTTAGCCTGGAGAAGAGAAGGC
>JAWMRA010000130.1:25139118-25225082 GCA_035584735.1 Pseudotriccus pelzelni | reverse complement strand
TTCCACAGGGCTCCATCTTGGGCCCTGTGCTCTTCAACATCTTCATAAATGACTTGGACACAGGACTGAAAGGGATACTAAGCAAGTTTGCTAATGACACAAAACTGGGGGGAGCTATTGACTCCCTCAAAGGCAGGGAGGCCCTACAGAGAGACCTTGACAAGTTGGAGCCCTGGGCAATCACCAGTCATAAGAAGTTCAACAAGGAGAAGTGCTGGATTCTGCAGCTGGAATGGGGAAACCCTGGATGTTCATACAGGCTGGGGAATGGGATGCTGTGGAAAGGGACCTGGGGGTCCTGGTCAATGGCAAGTTGAATCTGAATCAGCAGTGCCCTGGCAGCCAGGAGGGCCAACCGTGTCCTGGGGGCATCAGGCAAAGCATCACCAGCCTGTCAAGGGATGGGATTGTCCCGCTCTGCTCTGCACTGGGGCAGCCTCACCCTGAATATTGTGTGCAGTTTTGGGCACCACAGTATGGAAAAGATATTAAGCCTTTAGAGAGGATCCAAAGGAGGGCAACGAAGATGGTGAAGGGCCTTGGGAAGCCGTATGAGGAGTGGCTGAGGTCACTTGGTGCGTTCAGCCTGGAGAAGAGGAGACTGAGGGGAGACCTCACTGCAGTCCACAACTTCCTTTGAGGGGAAGAGGAGGGGCAGGCACTGGTCTCTTCTTTGTAATGACCAGGAACAGGACCCAAGGGAATTGCCTGAAGTTGTGTCTGGAGAGGTTTAGATTGGATATTAGAAAGAGGTTCTTCACCCAGAGGGTGGTTGGGCACTGGAACAGAATTCCCAGGGGAGTGATCACAGCACCAAGCCTGACAGAGTTCAAGAAGCATCTGGATGATATTCTCAGGCACATGGTGTGACTCTTGGGGATGGTCCTTTGCAGGGCCAGGAGTTGGGCTTGGTCATCCTTGTGAGTCCCTTCCAACTCAGCATATTCTGTGATTCTTATTATTTTGCCATCATTTATATTGAATGAAAATAATTTAGAAATATTGTTTAACTTGTCCTTTGGTAGAATTAAGCTTTGAGTAAAATTGCTGTCTTAAAATGGTCACTAGATGGCTTGCTAGCCCAGCATTTTCCTAAAATTCATTCAGTTGAAGACCTATGGATTCCTTTTTCTGCTGGTTTTGTCAGATTTTTTTAGTTGTTTAGTTGTTGTAAATACCACTTTTATGTGTGCAAGGGAGTCTAGGTTTACTAATCCTAGAAGTTTTCTAAATGTCAGACACAGTGTCGCTTGAACTGTCTTCAAGCTGTTTACATATGTATAATTAAGTAGGTTGTTGACAGAAACTGCATTGTGAGACCTTTGTTTTGCCCATTAGTGGGGCACTAAACCCATGATAATCTCTGAAGAGATCTTTTTAATAGGCACATTTATTTTAAGCTATTGATGGTTTGTAAAATTAGGACATTCTAGCATGGTAATGAACTAGGTTCCAGAGGGAAATCTTCTTTGAAGCAGCATAATGTGTACTTGTTCATTATACTGTTCCTTATGGGAGGCAACACCTTCATTTGATTCTGGGCTTATTGCTGTGGCAGGAGTCTGCTGCAGCTCTTCTAGGCTGTCATACTGTCTAATAAAATATGCCTCCAAAATTATGTCTGATATGTAATGGACTGAGCTTTTCCTAATAAACCACTTTTTCTAAATGCTGGTTTGTTTTCCTTTTATTTGTCTTTGAAGATACGAATTATTTAATAGCCAGTGAGACTCACCACATCTCTTTACACCTGCAAGTCATTTTATCTCCCATTTGCTTTCATCGTCTCACTCCCTTTGTTTTACTTTCCATGGAAGTGGTGCCTGATGTCTGATAAATAAATTAAATTCCTGAGCTAACGATGTGTTTTTACGGGTTGGTATATACTCTCCTGTAAGGGTGAGGGTTTTTTTCTCAAAAAGTAAAACATTACTTTACAAAGGTTCCCAAAACACTGAAAAATGTGTTTTAAAAAGAACCATCAGCCTCTTCTCACTCATTTTTTGCTGCTGAACATCACTGGAACATTTGACTCAGTTTTGGCATATTGCAGCATCTGTTGTTGGGAGGAGACTCTTTACAGTTTTATCATGATGTCCTCCTTTTTTTTTAATTATATTTTTATCCTTGTGTTCATATCTTATGAGAAGCATAAGGTCTTGAGTTTTGAGCCCTGTGGAGCAAGAATGTCTTGTTTAATATACATAGAGGAAAACTGATTTTTTAAAAAAATAAATTGATATTCTGGTTATAAAGCTAGATTTCGATTCACTGCATATATATGCGCAGATAGCATCACACTTAAATATACTAAGTGTTAATGTATAGATTAGAATGCTGGTGTTATCATTAGCTGTAGGAAATACATTTAATTTGTATTTCTCTATTAATAATTTTCTGTTGAAAAGGGGCTTTACTTTTTTTACCTTCAAGTTACCATATCTAATGTATCTTGTATAGTGAATGACGTAAATTTATAAATGCTCAATCTCTAAATCTTTTTTTTACTTCTTCAGCATGTATAAAAGGATAGTCTTCCTTTCTGTTGTAGATAATGTAGGCATTAATAAGTCATAAAAATGGCACTCAATCTAGTAGTTAAATATTTACGAGGTAAATGTTATACTGGTTACTTAAGGTTTAGAAAAAAATCTCATGTCAGAATGTTTCACTTTAGCCAATCTGCTGGCTTGAGTAACTAGTTATGTATCATAATCTTGGAACAGTGCTGACTTTTACATGAGTAAAAATTGCATAATGTATAAACTCTTGCTACTGTGTAGTGCATCATTAGAATTGTTCTTCTTGATTGTGTCTTCATTGTTCAAGAAACATTCTGAGCAAACATTGTTTTGTTTATTCATTTCATACAGGACATTGTACCAGTGGATGCCTCTTATGAGGTGAAAGAGCTTTATGTGCCAGAAAACAAGCTACAGTTGGCCAAAACAGATGCTGAGTCTCTGTTAACCTTGGAAATAAGTAAGGTATTATGTGTTCAGTTGTCTTATTGCCAAAGTTGAAAGACAGTCTAATCTGCTGCTTAGTGTAAGTAGATATAGTTGAAATACCTGTGCTGTTTACAGAATATATCTTGATATAACTTTTCTCTCTTTTCTTGAGAGAAAGCATAATTTAATGAATAATATCTAATATAATGTTACTTAGTTTATCCCAACCTTGGAGATTAAATTTAGAGTGACTTTCGTCCACACTCCGCCTCATCCATGGACCAAACTATGCCTGGCATGTCTTGTATGAATAGTCGTTTCTAGTAGAAGGATTGCTAACTTTTTTTGTTTTACAGTTTACTTACCAAAACCATTTTATTTTGAATTGTAATTGCCTAGAAATATGTAGGAAATCAGTTACTGCTGCTTGATTCTTCTTGTTGGTAATCTTCAGATGAACGACAGTAACCTTTTATATATATATATATATATATATATATTGAGCTCAAACAATTGCAAACTCAAGTCTACAGAGATATATATATATATAGATCTATTTTACTGCTTTTTTTCTGACTAGAACGTGTTCATGCTGCTTTTCTGGTTTCCAGCAGAGAGAATGTGGAAAAGCATGGATCAGCTTGATCAAATCTGTTCTTATTTTGGTTAAATGCATTATTTTTCAATTTGGATAAATTAGATAAAGCTGCTTTGGGCTGTGCTTCTATTCTACCTTGTTCCTTTTTCTGAAGAACTAAGCCTTAACACAGATACAATGCATGACTTTTTACATTGGCTTTTTGACGGTATTACTAGAACTTAAAGCTAAACATTTGTTCTAGCAGGTGACTCAGAGCTGAGCGTCTGCAGTGATTAGACTTTGAAGGATTGAGATGACATACTAAGCACCGAAGTAAATAGTTTTAAAATTTGCCTAGTTTTCTACTACTACTAAATATTAATGCTTCCTTTCACTGCATTTTATGAGATCCTTTTCATATATGTGTCTGTAAAACTATTCATTACTTTGATAAGCAATAAAGACTTAAGGTCACCATTATTAAATTTCCATAATGTCCCGTTCTGAATTGCTCCCTGTGTAGAGAAACATATAATTTCTCCTTCCACCCCCAACTAGTGTCTCGTTAAATATCAAGCAAGTATCTAATGTAAGCTTGGAAAGAAACTGTGTTTTGTACTTGCATCAGCATAAATTAGACAGTGTAATAAAACTAGTCACGCTCTTCGCAAAAGAGACTTGCACAAGCAAAGTCTGTCCTTGTCAAAGACCTGACCAAGTCTTAGTAACACACATGCAGAAATAACAGAGGCCGCACACTAAGTTGCAGTGTGACTGTTTAAGTGCTAAGGAAGGAAACTCTCTGTAAGCTGATATCTCTTAAACTAGATGAAGTATTAGTCCAGAGATAATTTTGCTTCTGCATTGTATCACTAGTTTATGCAAAAAAAATTTGTCTTATATGTTTTAAGATTAGATGTCTTAATATTCACGCCCATAATTCTGATATTTTTGTGGTAACTGTATGTGTTGTCTTTTTCTTTGTTTCTTTTTTTAACCTTTTGGTTATCTTTGTTAAAAAAATAAAGGCAAGTGGGACTCTCTTTATCAAACATTTACAAATAAAGTTTGTTGTTGTGTGTTTGTTAGTTTGTTTGTAACAGATGGAAATTTGATCCAGTGTAAGACTGGAAATAGCCAAAAATGTGAATAGTGAGGAGCAAGTTGTTCTTTTTTCCTTGCTTATAGAAACTTTGAATTATTTGTGATTAAAAACTGTAATACTGAGAAATCTTGGATTTATACTTTCCTGCATTTTAGGATGAAATAACAATCTACTATGATTTACATGCGATTATGATTATTACCTGTCAGTAATTAAGCAATAGGTTTTACCTGCTCTAAATTTATTTGTCCGTTTCTTTATAAGGTGGATATGCAGTGGGTGCAAGTGCTGGCAGAAGGTTGGGCAACACCCTTGAATGGCTTTATGAGAGAGAGAGAATACCTACAGTGCCTTCACTTTGACTGTCTCCTTGATGGTAGGGTAACACACACCATTTGTAAAATCAAGCAAACTAATCCTACCTCTGAAATGTTCTGCATGCTTTGCCTCTTAGTGGTGATGTGGTAACACAATTTCAGGCTTGTGCACAAACTGGGATCTGGGGTAAGAGAATAGAATATTATAACAATCAGTTTTAAACTTGATGGTTGTATTGTTTTTATAGCTACCATCATGTTAGAAGTTGAATGTTTTGTCTTTTTGGCTTTACAAATTCTACTTTTTCAAATGTTTTCATTTATGAAAAACATTTAATTCAAAAATCCACATTTCTAATTTGTTCTGAAGAAATTGATTTTAGAACTTAGAATTGCAATTTAGTTGCTGTTTAGCTCTGTGTGCCAGAAGATTTGTTCTGTATTAGTAAAGACAGAGAGGACAACAAAAACTGACTAGAGTGCTGGAGCTGTTGCAAGTATGAAATCAGAATTTGAGGATGTGGCTTGAGTATGAGCAATTGTCAAAAACAGTTGAATTACTGTGACTTAGTAATTATCCTGTGATGATTTAAATGAATATTTCTTATTTTGCATTACCAATTGACTAAGAACAAGCATTAGTTAAGGCAGTGGATAAGTGATAACATTCTCAGGTTTTGGAATTTGATTGTGATTCTCTGTCAATTTGCATTTATTCCTCTTTGAAGGCTCTGTTTTACTTCAGCCTTCTTCCTATCTCCATGCTTCCTTTTGCATTAGTCTTCTCTTGCTAGAGACCAAGTAGCAGAAAAAAAAGTCACTTGTCTTTCAGTTCTATGATACAGATGTCTGTTGTCCCTCCTATATTTTCTAATGCCCTTTTCTGTAAGTCTCTCAGATGCTCTCCTAGGCAGCATGATGCCATCCTGTTATTTTGGATCTAAAGTTTGCAGTGTCATTTTGGAGTGCTAGATTGGTTTTCATTCCATTTGCCTTCTGAACATCCATCTAGGGGAAACAACCCTTTAAATCTTATGTTACGTGAAAAAGTCTCATTCTGAACCTGTGCTCATCTGTGACTTAAACTCGCTTCATTACCTTGCCTCAGTTTCTTATTTGCATAGTGGATGAAGCAAAATAAGAGGTATTATGTATTTGTTACTGGTCGTGGACAGAAATTTAATAATCAACAGGTTTGAGATAATCTCCCTAATTTGAAATATTTATTTACTTGCTTGCAAAACAGAAGGGTTTTTTAAATTATCAATTTTGGGGTGTCAAACCACTTTCTCTGTGACTGCTGCCAAACTCAATTTTATGACCTAGTTGCTTCGAAAGTCACTCTGAGCAGCAAGAATTAACTTAGGAGGAGCAGAGCATGCATTATGCATTTTGCATTATGAAAGAAGAGGGATCTATTTTTTCTCTTAAACTTTTCATCCAGCTTCATAACTTTTAATTTCCTAGCAAATTTAATTTCCCTGTAAAATATGCATTGCTTAAATAATAGTGAAATTAGCCTTATTTAGAGTCTTGGCAAACAGCAAAACCTCGGTTACCTTTAAGGGGTCCATGACTTTTCTTCTGGAGGCCACCCAAAAATTTTGCACTCATTCAACAAGTCTATGCTCATTAGAGTTCAAGCCTTTGTATGAGACTTACAATACTTACTCCACTGGGTTTCTCAAATCTCACTCTTGTAGTCAAGAAAAACAAGTCTTCCAGCATCTGGTAGTGAAGTAGATGCTTAAAAATGAGGATGACACATAACCTTAAAATTCAGATATGCTGGCTTAGTTGTAGAAGTAAAGGAGCTGGTAAGCTTTCAGCTGAACAAACTATGCAAAATATTTACCTGACTCGAAAGGCTTTTTTCTGAGATGTATGTGCTTGAATCTGAATACAGTTTTAAGTAAGCAGCAAAAGTCACCTTTTGAAATAGTTGAATTATGTATGCCAACTACTTGGGTACATTTGTCTGCTTCTGTCACGCTGAATTGTTCTTATGGACCAAAAGGATGACTACTGAGTATGCTATTTCCTTTTTACTAATTATCCACTCCAGTAGCAATCTTGCCTAATAATTTAGATGATCTATTTAAAAATGTAATTTATGTATTTCTACCTTCTATATAGATTCTTAAGAAAGACATTAATTTGAGATTCCCAAAAAGTAGTATCCTTACAGTCTAAATACTTGTCTGCAGCTATATGTACTTGCTGTTTTCAGTACTGTGTTTGCTCTGTCTCAAACCTCAGTGTTTGCTTGATTTTTTTATAGCACGTGTATCTTATACAAGAGTTCATTCTATCCGTTGCTTTTAACCCATGTTAAAATAAGTGCTTGAACTACCTGTTGTGTGACAGATACACTTACAGCCTTAAAATTAACCTGTTAGATTGGGTAGATTTTCGTAATATCATTGGTGACCATTACTAAGGATAGGGGTGGTTTTTTTTTTTCGCTCTGCAGGGGGAGTTATTAATCTGTCAGTGCCTATAGTGCTAACTGCTACTCAAGAAGACAAAGAAAGACTCGACGGGTGTACAGCAATTGCGCTGGTGTATGAAGGTTGCCGTGTTGCCATTCTCCGTAATCCCGAATTCTATGAGCACAGGAAAGAGGAACGCTGTGCTAGGCAATGGGGAACAACGTGCAAGGAACATCCCTATATCAAGGTGTGTGTTTAAAAGCTGAAAATCTGCTCCTGTGAGCTGTACTGTTGTGGAGCTGCAAATTAAGTGAAGCTCCTATCTGTGACTGATGCACTTTGACAACAAAACTACTTTGAAAATTAATTAAAATATTTTAGCAGAAACAAAGGTCTTGTTGTTTTGTTTTTTTTATGCAGCTGTTGAATAGTCTGCACTTAGTGTGAAAATCTCATGTCAATATGTACAGATGAAATGAATTTACAATGTACTGTAGAATCTGTGCTACAGAAGAGGGAACTTTGCCCTCCAGTGTGCCTAGGAAACATATCCCTTTGCGCAGCCAGATGGATCATCAAAGCTCCTTAATCAGCAGATATATGCATCGTGAAGGATAGGAAACTTCTATTCTGCCTGCATGGGCAGCACATGAGACCTGCCTGGTTTAGATATTTTTGAAACAGGCCCTGTTCCTGGAGAGTTCATCATTTAACTCTCTGGGGAGTAACTTCCCCTCCATTGGGTTCATTATGTTTTTTTTTTAATCTTGGCCTTATGTGTATGTCATACTGTAATGTTCTAATTGTAACATCCTCATCACAATGCTGTGTTTGGTTATGCAAGCTGATGTGAATGTTGCATCTTAGCTCTGCAGAGCCAACATACGTTTCTTTCCCCATTTTTTCTTGGTAGTATCTTTTTTTTCACAAGTATGTCTTAAAATTAGATAAAAAGAAATCCACTCTTAATTTTTGCTGGGTGTAGTATGTAGTGTCTTCTGCTATATCAACATTTGTTGTCATCTTTAAATTATATAAGGCTAAAAAATTAATCAGAAATGTGTATGAAACTTGAATGTTTTCTGTGGTTCCATCTTCAAAAGCAAATGCATCCTCAGAAATTTTCTGAGGCCATTGCTAGAGTATGTTAAGCAGCTTGCCATAATTAGTTTCTGATAAAGGGTGAGATGATATTTAAAGGTATAAAAAGAATTATAGTGAGTGTACAACATATGTTGCTTCCATAAAGTGCTAGGATGAAACAAATCCAAAAGCTAGATTACTTCTAAGATTCTGATTTTATTCCAGAGTTAAAGTGGGTTAATCACAACTGTTTACTTGTTATTTAATTGCTGACCAGAATCTTGTGAATTACAGGGTGGTAGTGCAGCTGTATTTGCTTTGACCATAAGGTGTGCCAACTTCATAGTATTAATATCTTGTAATTAAATAAGAAAAAATTGTAACTAAATAAATTGTAATATATAGCTATTGGAGAAACCAGAGTAATTCTGCAGAAATTTCAGAAATTAAGGATACAGATTTTTTTTTGTATGGTTGTTTTTTAATTAGTTTTGCTTATTAAGTACAATGATTTTGTAATAATTCATAATTCTTCAATGACCTGTGACTACTGCTGTTATATTAATGTAATGTATAAGGCTTTACAAACACTGTCATTGTTACGTAATAATGTTGGTTAAGGATACTGGCTACTTGCATTTCTATATATTTAAAAAACCCTTAATTTTGAAAGAAAGCCATGTGCTACTGAAGATTTGTGCATTTCTCCAACATGTCTGGACTATGTTCCTGTGATTTTTTTAAAAGTTTTTTTAATATTGATATTTGACTTACAACTGTCAAATAAAATTAACCTGGAACAGCTCTTTGGTAGAGATGTGTTCCCATTGCAATGTTGTAGATGCTCAGGAGAAGATGACAATTAACCCTAACAAGGAATTTCCTTTCTTTCCTTAGATGGTTATGGAGCAAGGGAACTGGCTTGTAGGTGGAGATCTACAGGTCCTTGATCGTATTTATTGGAATGATGGACTAGATCAATATCGTCTCACTCCAGCTGAACTAAGGCAAAAATTCAAGGAAATGAATGCTGGTGAGTAAAGTTTTTTTGTTTTGTTTCTTCCTGCAGAGACTTATCCAAGCATCTGCTGCCACCACTGAGGCTAGCACTGTTGCAGGGATGAAAATTTTGAATGCTCTCTTAGGTGGCATTCTTTGCTTTTTACTGGTAATAATTTTTATGATCTCAGGCTCTGCATTGCCTAAATACATAATAGAAGCTGCTAATGCCCAAGGTTCTTAATTTTATTTTCCATGCACTCTAGACATGTCACTGATGCAAGAAAAGATAATGTTAATATGTGGTAGAATATGATTTAAATATTAATGTATTAGGCAAAAACTATAAAGGTAACGGTGAACGTTCTGAGCCCCTGTCTTTGTTCAGCGTGGTCGTCGGTATGTCCAGGATCAATAGGTCTGAGATACCAGTCTCTGTTTTAGCTAACCCCTAAACAAGTATATATTTGATATATTTGAAAAAAAACTGTTCTCTAGATTTCATTGGTTTCTTCTTGGAAAACTTCTCAGTTATGGTGATTCTGCTGGTTTGCAGAGTACTTCAGTTCATCCTGATCTGCAGAAGAGAGAAATCTTGGCTGTGTCAGAGTTTTTCATTGAAGGGTTTGTAACACTCTGGAATAGCAGTTAGTCTTGCTTTGTTCTTACTGTATGTAAAATCTACTAAGCTGTTAAGGTGAAGGAAACTTATTAAGGAACATTAAATCCCCTTTTATTTGTTTTGTTGCAAACACATCCATTTGTTCTCCTGATGATATATTGAGCCTTTAAGACAGGTAGCATAGTTTGATTTCCTCTTAGAATATAATATTCTTATGCAAGCAAAACATCCAAATAAAAGATTGTAGCTATTGGAGAAACTAGAGTAATTCTGCAGAAATTTCAGAAATTAAGGATGCTGATTTTTTTTTTGGTATGGTTGTTTTTTTATTAGTTTTGCTTATTAAGTACAATGATTTCGTAATAGTTCATAATTCTTCAATGACCTGTGACTACTGCTATTATATTTGTTTAACAGAGTTCAGAGGAAAGATTGTACTGAAGATTTTTCTGTGGTTGTACAACTCCCGATAAAATAACTTGCTTTTCTTATATTTTTTGTCTTGTTTTTCCTCCACAGATGCTGTCTTTGCATTCCAGTTACGCAACCCGGTGCACAATGGCCATGCTCTTTTAATGCAGGATACTCACAAGCAACTTCTGGAACGTGGCTACCGGCGCCCGGTTTTGCTCTTGCATCCACTTGGAGGCTGGACAAAGGAGGATGATGTTCCTCTGATGTGGCGCATGAAGCAACATGCTGCAGTGCTGGAGGAGGGAATCCTGAATCCAGAAACAACCGTGGTAGCTATATTCCCTTCCCCCATGATGTACGCTGGACCAACTGAGGTAAATACATCAAGAGCTGAAAACAAAACCAAACCCTTCTGATAGTGCAGTTAAGTGTATAGTGCTGTGCCTGATGTTTGTGTCTTGTGGGTTTTTTTGTTGGAGAGAAAGGAGACTCATTTTCCTTGGGAAACTAGGTTGTCAAGTCTCTTTCTGTCATCAGCCAAAACATTCTTTTATGAAAAAACCTCTGTATTGGAGGATTTTGCTGGAAATGGTGGGAGAAAATATTGAGTTTACAGTTATAAGGGTATAATAATAAATTAATCCTTCCACCTTTTTTACAGTCTTTTTCAAAAGGATTTATAAGATCTGTTAACGTAACAAATGGTTGTCCTCAATGTTGAGGTACTTAAGTTTTATGACTTAAGGAAAAAGTTTGTATGTTGGAGGGCTATCCACAAATTAAACAAAAATCAGTCTTTGTTTGTTTTTTGGCAAACTTAATTCGTGGAGAATTGTTTCAAGGCTTTTGTATGAAATAATTCCTTGGCAACACTTTATTTAGGAGCCAGGTCTTGGGTTGGAATCCCTAGAGGTTTGTGGGAAACAGCAGAAAGAATAAATGTTCTCATTTGAGGTCAATTCCTCTAGGGAATACTGATTCTCCATCTTGTTTTCTTTTTTTTTTTTTTTCCTCTGCCCTCCTCTCGACCTTGAGTCACAGAAGTTCAAGTTTTGACCAGGGTCAGAGGTTAACTCTCTGGTAGCTTTTTGGTAAATAGGAGATTTTACTTATTGAAATTAAATTAGACAGGTGTCACTTATTTTCTACTGACCAGTTGAGTGGTCAAACGGAGCTTACACTGCCTTTCCATTTGGAGAAAAAAACTGTAGCCCAGCTCTAGTTGAGGCATGTGAGTGAGTAACTGTGGGGAATCTTGTGCAGTTCCCCACAGACCTTTTCTGAGAATTAACAGAGGTTTTCTACTTCGTTTCTGTATTTGTCAGAAGAAACAAAATCCACAATCTGTATTCTGAAGAAAAGTTTTTTCTTAACTTACACGGTGTTTCCAGTGACTTCAGAGTACGTTCTGACAGTAAAGTTTGTTCAAGTTATAGAAGAGATTATTCATTTAATAATTTTCCATAGGTCATTTAAAAGACATTGGTACTAGATTTGTTTCTGTAGCACAAGTGCATTACAGAACAACAAGCAGCTGTTAATATGCTTATCTGCAGGGTGGATGTGGCTTTCCAGTCTGTAAAGATCTTAATGGACATGTTTCAGCATCAATTTAGCATTGACATCTTCCGAAGTTGAGTCTTTGTTACATAAAATAATGTAATAGTTATTTTGCTTTTCCTCTACTGTACAGTTAAATTTGGTATTGAAAATAGTACATATAGAAATAATTAAGAAAATTCAACAACATCCTGGGACGTGGTAAGTCTAAAAACTGTCGTAAGTGTAACATCTCTAACAGTTGTATCTAGTAAATACTTCAGTCTTGAGGATAAAAAAATCCTCTCACCATAGTCAGTAAAAGAGATGCATTTCTAAATAATTTAAAAACTTTTCTTTGATTGTAGGGTGATGATGATTCAATAGTCCATGTGCAGAATTTTCTTTGAAGTATATATATTTTTTTTTACCTTCAGTAGTAATTGAACTATAAGAAAAAAAGATGAAAACCAAGTTGTTAGTTATGAAACCACTCATTTTTAAACATACAGCACATTTTCAGTGTCATATCTTGAGGATTTTCTTCTGTTAACTGTTTTCCCTTGTCCCTGTTTCAGGTTCAGTGGCACTGCAGAGCACGGATGGTTGCAGGAGCTAACTTCTACATTGTTGGGCGAGATCCAGCAGGGATGCCACACCCTGACACTGGGAAAGATCTGTATGAACCGACCCATGGTGCCAAAGTGTTGACAATGGCTCCAGGCCTCCGAGCACTGGAAATTGTACCCTTCAGGGTTGCAGCTTATAATAAAAAAAAGAAATGCATGGATTATTATGACTCTGATCAGTAAGTTGTATTTTCATTTTAAAAAAATTTTAAGCAACAGCTGCCTTTTACCCCCTGCCCACATAAAAATATTGTTTATAACTAATTTCATATTGCTCAAACATGGCAGTGTTTAGATGTGGTTTTAGATCACGGATGCAGCTTGATTTCAGCATGATTTGCTTCTCAGTGCAACTACCTGATCTAACTTTAGCTGACACATCAAGGCTCACCTCTCCTAGGTACTGGGGTTTCTCTGATTCTGGAATTTAGTGGCACAGATTGCTAAATCCAAAGAAAAATATTACTATTTATTATAATGTTAAGATTAGTTTTCTGCTGCTTTATCTTTCTAAATATGCTTCTTATGTGTCAGGTGTGCATCAAGTATCAGGGAAGAAAAGCAATGAGAGTGTGCACCATGGAGAAGAAAGTGGACAAGAGGGGCTGACAACTAGGTGTTTTCTCTGTTAAATAATAATGCAAAATGATGCCCTAAGACAACTGTGTGTCCCAGGGTTTTCAGTCTGCATTGTGTGCACCCTTTTATCCTTTCACTGCATCTGTGAGGCCTTGGTTTGGGCATTTTTTTCCCTGTTTCTGTCATGGAAAATAGACCATGCTGCTACTAGTGTGCAGTTCTGCCCACTGAATTTATCCTGACGGAATTTATCCTATTCTGTTGTACCCTACACACTGCTGGTAGATGGACTGGAGTGTGGCAGCAATCCTCTAGGTGGCAATGTGGACACACCAGGCTCCCTGGAAAGAGCCATTACTGCTTCTGATTGTCAGAGACAGAACACTGTGGTAGGGTCCAGACAGTTAGAGCTTGGGTGGGGGCAGCTGGCTGTGTTTCAGGATAATCTGTGTAATGCTGAAAATGTGGCAGAGTCCTGGACCATGTGATGTTTGATTCTGTAAGGAGGATGGCAGGGAAGAGAGGGTTGCCTGGAAATATGAAAGGATCAGTACTGGTATAAGACCCTTAGATGTGAAATAGTGATGTTTGTGGAAACATTTCCTGAGCTCACCACTTACCTGGTGAAGAAAGCAGCTTGAAAATCTGGGGGAGAAGGTTGTATGCACAGAAGCATTGCTGTAACTTGGTTTCCATTGCACCTTTCTCAATTCTTTGAGGCTTGGAGACACGACAGCCAACTAAGCAGTTCCAGAATTTACATCACTAATGAACGTATGAAAGGTTATGGCAAGTGGGTTTCTCTTGGACTGAGCTATAGCTGAGCTGTGTGTCTTGGCTGCTGGAGGCAGTTATTCTTTCCCCATGTGGTCATCTGTTCTTTCAGGCCCCCTACACTCCTCCGTTCGGGAAGGTGCATTTGAGAAACCATAATACGCACTATCTGCTGTCTCGAGCGCCTCTGTAATTTGGCAGAGTTGCACCTGGCTTGGCAGCGAAGACATGCAGAGGTTATTGCAGTTGGGCTCGTTGTTTGATATTAGTGAATTACCTTTCTGTTTCTGAAGGCAATCCCAAGCCGTAGGGATGGTGGAGGATGAATGTTTGGTTAGTGCTGAGAGGTTACCCAAAGCTTGATCCAGCTGCCAGAAGGATGTCTGAAAAGCTGGGGCTGCAGAATTAGTAGTGGCAGAGAGTTGCTTTGCTTGTAACGCCTCTAAACATTCATGCTCAGCCTTCATGAGAAAGATGTAACACTGATAGCGTTCCTTGTATGCCTGTGGTGGAAGGTGCTCATGTGCTGGGTTGCCACTGGTCAGCTACGTATGAGAAGATGCAACTGTGTGATACCTTGCTGTGCATGAACTGCTCATGGCCTTGGTGGCAAGCCTGGGAAGCACCAAAAAGCCTACACTGGCCCTGCCTTCAAATTGGTAACAAAGGCCCTTCATTTCTCTGGTGTGCTACCTTGATTTCAAGAGGTTGTTGTGCCTAAGGCCTCCAGCTCCCAGAGGTGTCCACACAAGCGCAGTTTTGTCGAGTTTGTCTTAAAGTTCAGTTTGTTTCTCATTCCATTAGTATCCTCCAGAGTGTGGGCTGCCCTCGGAGTTTCAGTAGACCCGGTATCTGCTAGGGAATGGTCTGGAGAACATAATTGCTGAGTTTGTGTGTCAGGACCTCATGCTGCTCTTCTTTGGTGCTGTGTTTGAGCTGAAGTCACTTGGAAGAAGGTGTATTTACATGGGCCCCTGTTAGTAAGGAAAGGCAGAAACATCCTGGTTGCATTCAGGGATAATCATGGAGCACTGAGTGTGAGGAAAGGGGGTAAGAAAAGACTGATGTAAAAGCTTTTGTAGTAGCTGCACAGCAATTGTATTTGCAGAGTGATGCACAAAACTTAACTTGTGTAAATTGTTTAAATAAAGTTATCCTTTAGAATGTTAGGACATGTGAAAAACAAAGGTCTTGAAATCATATTTGTATTTCACCTCATGAAACCAGCACAGTTTTAATTTGTTTCTTGGACATCTTAGAACTAGGTTTAGCACCTCATGAAACTGAAATCTTAAAACATATTTTTGAAAAAAATCTAAGATCTAGGAAAGGGGTTTGAGGAATGCATTTGAAGTGATGTATAGCAGCAGAGGTAGAGATAATTTCATTTTATTTCCCCTTGGTCTAAATGATGATAATAAAAAAAAAATAATTGCCCTTTTTGCTGTTGCTGAAATCAGATAGCAAGCCATATCTAAGTTTCTGTGGAAAGCTTGAGTATTTCCACTTGTATAGAATTCTGAAAAGCAATGCATATAAAAACTAGTATGAATATTGTTACAGTCCTTATCCAAGTTTTTGCCGTTTTATATTTCATGGAATTTTGGATCCATAACTGAATATGTCCAAACATGATTTGGAAAAGTTTATAGGAAGAATTCAAATTATATTGGAGAAATTCCAGAAGAATGTCTGACCTGTAAACCACTGATAGAGTGAAGTGTAAAGACAACAATGAAAGAACCAAGCAACCAACAAATAATACCCCCAGTCCCCCCAAAAATCCCTACCCAATGCTGAAATCCCTTTGGAAAAACAGTTAGTGTGTTTCCTCAGCCAAAAAGGCCTCACAAACAGTTACCACAGACAAGTGTAATTTGGGATTGGTGGTTTAATAATAGTAGCTGGTTTTGTGAGCAGAAATTCCCAATTCTTTGCAGAAGATCAGTCCTATAAAATGCAGCCACAGACTGCTGCTGAGAAAAAACTCAATTAAGAAAGGAAATTAGTCTGGCAATTAAAAAAGCCGCAGAAGTGTCTAGAAATAAATTTTCACTTTTTTTTTTTTTTTTCTTGAAAGAAAACTGATGGGAACATTGTGGCTAAAATACACCCATAAGTAAGGTAACTGGAGCAGTTTGTTCATGCTTTCTGTAAAATGTGAATGGAGCATGGATATCTGTGCAGAAGAGAGATTTTAATTTCATATGGGTCTATTCTCAGGACCTTTAATATGGTAGCCATGAGTGCTTTAATGCTATCAGATCATACTTACAGGATAGCTGCTCCAGCTGAGTACATATTGTTCTCAAATTTGTTTGGTTTTTAAAGTGATAGTGGGAGGCTGAGATAAGCACACTTGACTGTTCTCCTTTATTTAGTTATGTGAAATGGGTTTCCTCAATTAGCATTAGTACTTAATTAAGATACACTGAAACACTGCAGCAACTCAGAAGACTTAAACCCTCGTGCTGGTCAGAAAGGAATTTCGTTCACGGCAGGTAAAGGATTTGGTTTGCAAATGTTGATATTAATCACAATATTGTGTTCTAATTTCATAAGGAATTTGTTCATGATAAGTTAGGATTTGAACCTTGCTGGCACTTGCAGGTTCATTCATGAGGCATTCATTTCCAAGGCGTAATAGAGACTGACATATCAAAGACTTGACACTATAAGGGACAATATTCTCTTCCCATAGGAGTTGTGGCATAAGTCATGATGTGATGCTACAAAGGCAAATTTAAGTTCAGAGAAAATCATTCTAAAAAGGATTTAAGGTTAGAAGGGGACCCCAGATAAGGAGGCTGTGAATTGTCCCAGGAATTAATCAGATCTGAAATTTACCAGCTGAGTAGAAGATGGCAGTTGTTTTGAAGCCAGATCAGGGTGAACAAATCATATTATTGCTTTAATTCCATGTTTGTTAAAAAAAATTAATTCATAGGCAAAACTACGAATGAATGGTCTGTACTTCTATCATGTATCTTGTATTTAAGAGTAATTTCTTAAGACCTTGAGAGCACTAGACACCACGGAAAATGGAAATTCTGAGAAGGTGATTTGCACAGTGCTGAATACTCTAGCAGAAGGTCAGGGTTCCCAAGACTATGACTGATCTTTAGTGCTCCCAAATGACAAACCTATTAAGTAATATGTTCTGTATTTAAAGATTAAACCTGTAGGTCATAATGTCCAAGTGGAAAAAATATTCCCTTCAGTCACTGTATTGACACCTCAGACGTACAGCAGAGGAGGTTTCCTGTAGGACTGTGGACATCTTCATGCAGTTGTTTCCCGCTTGCAAACTGGTGATATCTTCATTTTGTTACAAGAACTATGAGGTCTCTGAAATCTTAGCCTCACACACTACTCTTAAGAGTGTTTGAGCTCGTAAAGCATTAAGAGCTCTAATGGTTGCTGGGGTCACTTGTGGTGTTACAGTGAGATAACTACCAGATGCACAAAATAAAAGGGAAATCCATTTAAGAGACTAAAACATTAGTCTTTGTAAACGAAAGAAAGGAAAGAACTGGTCTATGAATTCTTAATCTTCTGTGTGTGATTTGTAGTGTTCTTTGAACCTGTGTGTCACGTTACTGTGAACGGTCTGAAGATTATTTAACAGCACAAGTTTGTTCCTATGTTATTTTGAACAAATGCCTTACTGTTTTCCAAATATAAAATATTATCCTGTGTGCCTGTGGCTATTTATATGCATACTGTCTGTATGGAAGGAGGGCACAATCCGAAGTGTAAGAAAAGATTCCTTTTCTCCTTTTGCTGGACGTATAAATGCTCAGCAGATTTATGTATTTTCTGCTTTACCCATGACAGCCTGTCCTCTACAAGAGAGGAAATTTCAGTGTAAGGGTAAAGCTTTTTCCACACTGTGAGTGTAGTAGAGTTCTAGGATGCTATGGCACGGAGTAAATACCAGTCCTCAATGTAATATGTTTCAGGACTGTTTTTCTGTTGACACTTTTTTGTTGTGGATTTCTTTCTGCCTTCCTTACCTCTTTCTTTTGGAGAATGCTTTTAATTGCATTGGCACAAAGTCTTATGTCAGTACTATTCAAACTCAATTGATAGTAAAAGGTCAAATTGGTGTTACAAGAATTTACTAGCATACAGTATGGCTCAAAGAAAATGAATTCCAGCAGGCGCTGAATAAAAATTTCAAAAGCACTTAAATCCTATCCTCAGAAAAGGCTTGGATTAAATTTCATTGAGAGTAATTTCAAATCTGACTTGAGAAAGGAATTTGTATGGCTTTGGCATGTATATTTCATAGTGTCTTAAATGGTCAAATATTTCCCCCTCTCATGTTCCACTCAAATCCATCTTATACAGAGTAACTCTTAATATCCTCAAAATTCACTTCCAAGAAAATTTCTTGATGACTCTTTCTGTCTTCTCTTTCTGCTAAAGCAAATTACTCATACTGATATGTTTTATTTCAAACTGCTTGTGGTTCATATCCCACCACAGTGGTGACAGTGCTGATAAGGTTTTTGTGCTTAGCAGAAATCTCAGTTTCTGATATTCACAAGATTTGATTTTTACCGTTAGTAAAGACAATGAGTATTGAGTGGTTATTCAAATACTCTGTTTTATATATGAAAGCAAACATTAAACTGGAAAACTGTAAATGCTGTAATTTTTAAAATGGCAAAAAATACGTACAGTATATTTTGCCAAAGCTCCATTCGAGTCACTTTACTGATTGCTAATTAAAGTAATTTCTTTTATAAAGAAAAATCCATTCAAAATAGAAGTTTGCAATAATGAGCGGGCATCATTAGTATTTTTGTACTTTTTAATAGTATTTTGGAAACATTTATAGAAAAGTTATGAGGTGCTGAATATACGGTCTTTCTGAAATGGCCCTCGCTCTTTTTTTTTTTCCTTTCATTTTCTTATAATTTCTGTAGATCTCCTTATCTTCTTCTTGTGTTTCTGTCTTGATATCTCAAGTTCCTAGCTGGTTTTTGTGCTACTAGGAGTAGGAAGAGACTAAAGGAATTGTCTTATTGACTGTCTATTGAAGCAAACTTACATGACTTATCTAACCTTAGTGCTTTAGTGCCTTTATTTCACTTATAGGGCACTAAAGGAAGTTGAGTGGTTTTCTGAAAACTTTGCAGACAAGGATGGTATAAAACACCTTTTTTTTTTTAATGCTCAAACTTTGGTATTGCTACCACACTGAGGAGAAAAAACACATACGGAGAGACTTTATAGCACTTACCTTACTCTTCTTTTACAGATCATTTGAAGACTTGGTATTTTTTTTGACACAATTAGCCAGGGTTATCACTTCCCCATATATATTTTATAGAAACAGTTCTTTGCAGAGAACACAAGTTACCTTCAGGCAGTGTTAGTGAAGGGCAGACATCTCTCTGCTAAGGAACAAAATGTTCCAGTGTTATAAATAGCAGTGACAACTTGTTCTCCCATGGAATCACATCAACCTTAAGTTTTCATTTTTATATAAATCCAAATCAAAAAGTTATGGGGCTAGTGGTGTTCTGAGAGGGAACTGTGGAATGCTTTCTGCATCTTGCTAACTGCCATACCCTACTGAGCATAGACCAACACTCAGAGCCAAGTTCTGCCCTCTGATATGCACACTTGGCTCTTGTTTCTGTCTAAGGCATGTGCATCTGAGATCAATACTTGGTTTTTATTTCAAACAGACAAGTAAAGTATGAGTAATGCATACATGCTGCAAATTGAGTGAATGGTGTAAGTAAAATTGCTATTTAATTTAGAAATACATAATTTTTTCCTTTGGAGCATTTGATAGAACTCTGGCATTCTTGTCTTGCTTTTACTGTCTCAGTCTTGTGAGGAGTAATTTAACTTGTGGAGCTTTTGCTGCTTATGACCACATACCTGAGAATTTAATAATAATGATTTAGATTCTTATGTTAACAATGGTAAACAATTCTGATCTGTGTTCATTTATGCATTTGTCCAACTGAATTCTGATTTTTAGGGAGAAACATCTTTAGAGAAAGATATTTTTATTATTCCCATGCTTTTTTCTTTATTTTGAACTGTACGTGCCACATTATTGATATGTATATATATGTGTGTCCATGCTCAGGGTCTTGCAATGGCCCAGCTGTGGAGCTTGCCTCTAGATTCTGAGTCTTTTGCTTTCTCTGTTCTGCAAATGATCCCTCACTAAGACTTGGTGCAATGTTGTTTTTTACACATTCTCTGGTGGCACTGAAATGACTTTCTTCAATTGGCACAGGAACATTCAACCAGCTCATAGGGCTTGGTGTCCTGCCATGGCAAGGCAAGGTGCAGAACAGGATGGCTGGTTTTGCTTTGATGAAGGGCTGAGACAGTAGGTAGAGCAGATGGTTCTCCCTCAACAGGAGTTCTGTTTCCTCACAGAGAACAAGCCAGGCTCAATGGAAGCACAGACTGAATTCAATCCACAGTACTTCAGTTGGGCCATGCTGCTAGAACCTCAGGAGTTACCTATACTGAATATTGTAGGGCGTGTATATTCTTGGGATTTACTGGCAGTGCTGAGCAAATGTCTGGAAATTATAGTTGCTATGCATTATACTCCCAAGAAGAAATGTATAAAGCATCAAGAGAACAGAAGGAATATGAGCAACTTTGCCTGCTTTTAAAGTATGTTCTTTTCCCCCCCTCTTTTTTCCCCTACCCCTACTCTCTCAGCCATGAAGACTTTGATTTTATATCGGGGACTCGCATGCGCAAGCTGGCTCGGGAAGGACAAAACCCGCCGGAAGGCTTCATGGCTCCTAAGGCTTGGACCGTGCTGACAGAATACTACAAATCCTTGGAGAAGGCTTAGGCCTCTTATTAACTGCAGATCAACCTTTGACGCCTGGTTTATTTACGAGAAGGGGACCACACAGTCACCATTCATGTTGCTTTGTTGTGGTGTCTGTCAGGAAGTTCTCTGAAAACAGACTCTTTCTTCCTAACTTAGCATCATTCTTTGCCTGTCCTTATGGGTTCTATTATGTCCTGGCACCTAACTAGCTGCTGGTTTTAATGTCTTCTCTTTTATTACAGTTGATATTCTTGCAGTAGGATTTTTAACTCTTGTATTTTTTTTTTTTATATTTTACTGCCTCTGTCCTGAGTTCTGCAGCTGTTAAATAGATGCAGCTTTTTCATATGTTATTTAAACTGCTGGCTCGTTTCTGGTTTTAGTAGTTTGTAGGACAAAATCTAACGGTTAGTCCCTGAACTATGGATAGATTATCTATAAATCAAAAAAAGTAAAGTAAGTTTCAAAACATATGTAAAGTGTCCTCATCTTTATCTCATCATCATTTCCAGAAGCACTTAAAATTTATTTCTTGTTATATGTAATCAAAAAGCCAAAAGGTTTGGGTTTTTTTTTTTTTTTTTGTTTTTTTTTTTTTTTTTAAGTAGCATAATTAAAATTTTGCTTTCTTTGTTTAATTTTGGAGTTCATTGAGTTGTATGGTGATTCTCTTCTGCTGTGGACCTGTAAACATGGCCAATTAATTAATAAAATAAAATATCTAGTTTTCACTTTGAATTGTTAAAAAATTCAGATATTGTTTTTGTATACACTTGCTGCCATAGCTGTCAAGAGGGAATATTTTATTTCATTTGATATAGCTTGCCAGTTTTTGGTTCTCGATATACTTGTTCAGCCTACTACAACTTAAAAAAAAAGCATGACAGACCAAACTTAAAATCATGTTTAATTATTGCAATAAAAAAATAAATCCTTAGATCTTGGCATTTCCTGTGGTAAAAATGCTTAGTTCGGAGATTAATTTTCTGGCTGTTTTTCAGGGCCTCCAAAGAGTAATCTTCTTCTTTTGAGTCAGCTTTGCTTGCTTGAAAGACAAAGCATATGGTGTTCTAGGATTCTTCAGAAATCCTGAAGTTGGTTAATTCAGTATGTGAAACATTAGCTGCTAAAGGAAAATATAAAAAAATAAAAATAAACCGCTTTTTAAAAGTGTAAAGTAACACTGACCTTTTGGTGTATTTTCGAGCATTTGCAGGTAATTGGTGGAACAGTCATAACCTCTCTTAGCCTCATATCCTTGCCACAGAAACTTACTTTTTTGTTGTTAAACAGTGTGCATGGGAGGAGCCGGCTCAAAACTGCTTTTAGGATGTTGCTACTGGACGAAGCACGTGTTCATCTAGATTTTTTTGGATGGCTGGAAGGTTGTTGTGGGAACAAGCTGAGCCAGCCTGCCCCTGCGTTCATTTAATTAGAACCAAAACGGAGGGTCGACCTTGACCGGTGTTTTGACAAAGAGAGCACCGTGTTCTCTAAGCGGAACATTGCGTAGCGACCTGCATGGTCTGCATGGCTTTTACTGCAGCTGAAAACAGTCCCAACGTGATACCAGTGTGAAAGTGTGGAATCAAAACACCAGTTTGGCGAGATCCTGGGAATTCTGGTTAACTGAAAGACAACACTGGGTGCTGTTTACAAAAGGGTATGAATAAAAGGGAAACACAGAAAGAGATCTGCGGAGAATCCCAAAGACCAAATGGTGTGAGTGTGTGCAGTCCCATTTCTTCATTGCCGATTGTTGTGGTGAGGGGACCTGTTACGTATGGAAGTAGTAACACTCTCAGTCCGCATGGCTGACACAGTCTGGACCCAGCTTTTCAAATTACAAGATTAATGAGGTAGGTAGAGATTACCAAACCCTAATTCTTAAGGTTAAATAAATGGTACAAAATTGCTCCATCTCCTAGGTGAAATGATTCCTGCGGTACCCATGAGCAAGTTAAGAAAATGGAAACTTTTTATGAAGAACCTCATGGTTGAGAATTCTTCTTTTCCTGTGTGAGTTCCTATATGCATTCTTTTGACTAACATGAACATTCAGGGTAACTTTTCAGGTAAGGATCTTCAGATTGTAATATAAAAGTAAATGCTGAGGATGCTGACTTCTGTCAAATTTTTTTCTTTCAGCGGAGAATCTGAGCAGTAAAAACTCAGTAATACACCAGAGATGCAAAATGGAGAATGTAGACTAGGCCACAAGTCTTTTTTTTTTTTTTTTCTTTTTAGCTAATCAAGCTAAATCTAATCTACATCTGGGATAATTCAGTAGAAGTCAGGAGGGGGAGGAAATGAGAGGCTGTTTTGGCATGATTGATGCTAGATACAGAAAAAGGCTACCATGACCTGTGTAGCCAATACTGTAATTTGCCTGAATTTGGACTTCCCTTGCACTTCATACTTCCTTAATTTCAAAAGTTTCCCAAATGGGTAACTTACTGGTTTTCCATGCTAGATAAAGAACAGAAATTACTTTGAGCATCCTAAACAAATACTAACAGTGAAGTCCAGATTTTTTTCCCTTCCCAACAGTTTAGGTGCTAATCAGTGTATTATTCCCATTCCCTGTAAATGCTGACACCTTCAAAAACTCTGTGGGTGTGTGAGAGAGAGACTTTCAGTATTCACACACACATCATTCCTTGTATCTCTGGTCATGAACCTTTAATCTTTTCTGCTAGGCATTGTAGGAACAGAGAAAAGCTCTCATCTCTGCTTCCCTGTGAGTCAGAAGATCAGTTGCATCTACAGCACCATCTCCAAAGACAGGGAAAGGAAAAACTATTCCTTCATATAGTAGAGGAGAACTGGTGGGAAAAAGTAAGATTGAAACTGAATCTTCATTTGACTTTGCATGTGCGTCTGTTTATCCATCTGTAGGAATGTGATTTACTGTGGTACTTGAACACTAGTAGGAAATGTGTAGGGATGGTATTCTACTCCTCAAACCTGACACAAAATCTTTCACCATCATCCATAAAAAAAACAGGGACTTCAGACTGGATTGATTTGGCAAAATTAAATGCTAGAATGAAAGCAACTGTAGCTAAGAATCAGTATTTTGTTGTTCTTTATGAATTGGTCTTGCTTACCAAAATTCATGATTTACATGCTGTTAGAGAGAAGCGTGACACTGGTTCCATTTTTATTCTTTCTTTTTTATTATTTTTTTTATTTTTAGTTATTTAAAGATGGAGCTGAGAAGCTAGATTGCAAAGGGGAAATTTAAAGCCTTCAGTGGCCAGTTCATTTGATGTGAGATTTCCTTGCCAGCAGCCAAACAGGTGTCATGTAAATGTGATTTAAAGGAAGACTGTGCGGAGGTTTTTGCTCATTTGTGTTGTTTTACCTTGAAGAAAGCCTGAGGGCTGGAATACCAGTGCCTCTTTTAAATTTTCTTTCTCATTCACAAAAAAACTTTCTGATTACGAATATAGCTGGATTTTTACTGGGCTTTTGAGGTGTTGTCCATTGAAGGGTTTTCTTTGTGTCTCCTGCAAGCTGTGTGTCTGCTTTTGCGGTATTAGCATTTTTTTTAACCTGTATCCCTTTTCATTATTTAGTCTTTATTAAAATCACTTTTTTGTTCTCTGTGGAGGTTACTTTTGCGCATGAGCCAGAATCATGCCTTCAGTATTTCCAGAGCTGTTTGCCCTAGAAACCTCATCTTGATGCAATTTTGAAGTTGAGGGGGAAAGGCAACTACACTGAAAGCTAGAAAACAGAGCTTTAAAGCCACATCTGGAATTCTTAGACTGTTAGTGGCTCCAACTTAAAACAGAGAATACAGAGAATTTATATGCCATAAAACTCAAGAAGCCTTGGATTCAGTATAAGGGTAGTCTCCTGACCCTCATGTCAAAATCCATCTACACAATGCTTTGAAGTGTGATCGTAGTCAGAATGATACCTGTCTATGTATAAAAAGAGGGGGGAAAAAATCACTTTCAGTATAAACTTTAGTGGGCTGGAAATAGTGCCCAAATCTTGCTTTTATTCTCTGCAAGCAAAACTGTTTTGTCAATGGCATCCTACTTTCATCACTCTAAATTGCATTGTATGAGAAGAATACGAACATTTTGGCTGTATCTGCTTATTTTCACCTCATAACAGCAGTTACGATTGCAGTCTAAGCTGTGAGTTTTCCGATTTTTGCTGGGCACCTGCAGATCTCCGGGCTTTCCACCAAGATGACTTGTGTCTGAATTGTTGTGGTCTAAATCAGTTATTTCTGTAATGATTGATAGCAAAGTTTGTGGCAACAATTGTGATGAGACAGATGAGAGACTCCAGCATCCATGTATTAATAATTCTTCATTATTGTTGATATATTTTATTTAATACAAAACATGACATTTTCTTCCGGAGGACAAACCCATTCTAACATGGAAACATTTTTCTGATGTCAGGAGTGCTCCTCAGAGAATGAAAAATTGTTTAGGCTTTTGCATTATTAATTTTATTTTAGTCGACAGCTTTCTCAAAGACAGGTGGAAGCAGAAGAGATTCTTTGACCCTTAAACATTGGTTTCAAATGGGTTGCCTGCTGTACAATAGTTGGATAGTCCATGGAAGGTTATTTGCAGGATTGTTCATGTGACACTGAGTTCTGCCTGGTTTATAGTTCATCTACGACCTGTGAAAAACAATATTTTAATAATTTGATTCAGTTGTTTCCAGACAATGAAGACAATTGTGAGACAAGATTGTGTTTAAGCACAACTTTCCACTAGGAAAAAGTTTGATGCTATTACTGCATCTTAGTTTAAATATAAACTGTCTGAAAGATCCAGTGTTATAATTACATGAGCAAAAATTTCCTATCATACTATGTGACAGCAGAGCAGTAAACATATCATCAGAGTCAACATGGTAAGTACAGTGCAAAATGCACTTTATTATTGACACTTCTTCATTAGAGACAGTTATTTATAACTCCTTTGTTCATTATTTCTTCAAGGAAAAATACTGCTTTCTGAAAACTGAAAATGTGTATGCCTTACTTGGTAGTTAGAGACACTCAGAATAGCAGTGATTCTTCACAGTTTTTCTGATGTGCTGTGAGTATTTTTAAATAGATGCACACTTCTGAGCTCTACCACTAAATGGCTTTGCAAAGAACATTCAAGTTTTAAAGTTTTTCTTTGTAAATGTTCTTGGCTACTTTGCTTATTGTAGTTTGATCATTTTCCCCTCTGTACAAAGAAGTCATTTTGTAAACAGCAATCTTATGTAGAGATTTGGTACTGAATTTTCATCAACTATTAAAACAACTCTAGCTCTGTTCTTTTTCATACAAGCCTTTGGTTCAGGGTTGTGGTTCATTCCTGTTGTGAGGATTTCTTGTCAAATACAACCTCTTTTGAGCACTGACAATGAAAAACCACATCTTGTAATACGTGGTTTAACCCCAGCTGCCAAGCCCCACACAGCTGCTCTGTCACTCCCCCTGAGTTGGGATGGGGGAGAGGATCAGAAGAGTAAAAGTGAGAAAACTGGTGGGTTGAGATAAAGACAGTTTAATAGCTAAAGCAAAAGCCTCACACACAAGTAAAGAAACCAAGGAATTTTTTCACCGCTTCTTATGGGTGAACAAGGCAGGTGTTCAGCCATCTCCAGGAAAGCAGGGCTCCATCATGTGTAATGGGTACTTGGAAGACAAACACCATCACTCCAAATATGAACTTCCTTCCTTTTTCTTCCCCCAGCTTTTTACGCTAAGCATGCTGGCATGTGCTGTGGGATATCCCTTGGGTTAGCTGGGATCATCTGTACCAGTTGTGTCTGCTCAGAGCTTGTGTAACCCCAGTCTCCCCACTGGTAGGGTGGTGTGAGAGGCAGAGAAGGCCTTGACACTGTGTTAGCAGTGATCAGCAAAATAGTGAAAACATCTCTCTCTTACCAGAACTGTTTTCAGCTCAAATCCAAAACATAGCCCCATAGTAGCCACTGTGAAGAAAATTAACTGCCAGCCAAAACCAGCACACCTTGAAAAGAATATTTTGCCTCTTCTATAATCATAATTAGGTTGCAAATGCAAATTTAAAGCAGCTTGTTCTGCCTAAAAGATGTGCAGAAAGAAATAATGGAAAACTATAATGTTTTTGGTTGAAAGGGACCTTAAGGGTCACCTGGTTCCACCCCCTGCCATGGGCAGGCTCGTCGGGTTGCTTAAAGCCCCACCCAGTCTGACCTGGAACGCTTCCAGGGATGAGGCATTCACAACTTTTCTGGTCAATCTATGCCAGTGCCTTACCACCTTCACAGTAAAGAATTTCTTCCTAACATCTTACCTATATCTCTTCTCTTTTAGTTTAAAACTGTCTTCATGTAAAAAGTCCCTGTTCTTATATTTTGAAAGTCCATTTCAGGTACTGAAAGGCCACAGTAAGATATCCCTGGAGCTTTTTCTTCTCCAGGCTGGAGAAGAGAAGAACCCCAACTCTCTCAGCCTGTCTGCACAGGAGAGGTGCTCCACCCCTCTGATCATCTTGGTGGCTCTCCTCTGGACTTGTTCCAACAGGTCCACATCTTTCTTGTGCTGAGGGTCTCAAAGCTGGATGCAGCTCTCCAGGTGGGTTCTCATGAGGACAAGAGTAGAGGGGAAGGATCACCTACCTCGACCCACTGGCTTCTTCTGTTGCAGCCCAGGATAATGTTGGCATTCTGGATTGCAAGCACACATTTCCAGCTCATATCCATCTTTTAATCCACTGGAATTCCCTAATCCTTCTTCACAGGGCTGCTCTCAATGAGCTCTTCTTCCAGTCTAGACTCACGGCTGGGATTGCCCTGTCACAGATGCAGCCACCTGGACTTGTTGAACTCCATTAGGTGAAAACTTAAGCCTGAGCCCACTTCTTAAGCCTGTTCATGTTCCCTGTATGGCATCCTGTCTGTTGTGTCAACTGCACCACTCAGCTTCATGTTATCTGCAAACTTATTGAGGGTACACTTGATCTTGCTTTCTGTGCCATTGATAAAGATATTATAAAGCACCAGTCCCAAGACAGGGCCCTGAGGGACAGTATTTCTCACTGGACTCCATGTGAATATAGAGCCATTGAGCACAACATCAGTGAATATTCTTCAGTCAGTTTCCAGGAGGAAAAAAAAAAGGCATCTTTCTTATCACATTTTTAGTGTGCTTGAAAAATGAAACATAAGTATCCTGATCTTTCAATTTCTAGGCTTAAATGTGTGTCTTGGTAGGAGACCAGTGTGTTTTTCTTATTCAACAAATTGCATTGTATTCAGTTTGAGGACTTGCTGAATGAGGATTGGCAAAGAACTGAAAATCCTGGTCAATCTAGACCAATCCTGCACTAGACACAGTTTTGAACAAGCCAAGTCATCTTTTCATTTAGACGTACATAATTAACTTTTTTCACCTGTAATTTGCAATAATTCTTAATTGGAGATTTTTCTGCATAACCATGTAACTAATGAAAGAACTTTAACTCTGGAAGACATCTTTGGTGTTCATCCATGTGAACTTGAAGAAAGATCTGTCTGCCTGTGGAGAAATTAATCTGATTATATTGAGAGCCTCCAGAGTGTGCGCTCTTTGCTCTTTCAGCCTGTGACAGAATGCTAGACCACACAGAGCCTTTTATTTTGACAGAAAAGGGGTAAAGCAGTGTTTTTTTAAAATGTGACACAATTGGGTTTTCAGAAGAAACAGACTTATCTTAGCTAGCCAAATAAAGACAAAAATGTGGCTTACAAAATGATCAGTACAAATTAAAGAAGGTCTGCCCAGTAAAACTGAGAGTTTTGTGCCTGTGTATGCTCCCCAGGGAAACTACCATTAATGCGAAGAATTCCACCACTGAAGAAGATTTTTTTGCAGTATGAATTTATTATGCATTTCATGGTTCCTGTGGAATTTTCAATGTCTGCTCAATCTCCATGCGCAGTTTTAATAAAATATCGCACATTCATACGATACCGTAACATCAGACATTCTCCTCTTGTATCATCTTCTTCCTTTCCTCATAAAATACTATTATTGTTTCAGGCTGAAAATTTTCTCAGCTTGTATGTTCTGAGGGAAACATCACAGTCTGAAAGAGAACTCCTGCAGTTTACAGTTTCATCAGTCAGTTGTGCAGACTGTGAGAGAAGGGACTGGAGAGTGTTCTGTGACAATAGAATTTCTGATTTTGGTCAGGGTCAGTATAACAGGGGCGTACAGTCTGGGTTTTTTGGGGTTTTTTGCAGGCTACTACAGATGTGTAGAGGTTTTTTGTTTGTTTAGGTTTTTTTGTTTTAGTAAACATTACTCATACTGACATCTTGTTATTGTGTACTTTCTAAGGGTATTTTAATGGTAGTCTGAGCCTTTCTGGGACGCACAGCTCGAAAGTTCAAAACCATTGCTCTAGAATAACAGTTAACAAGTTTTCCTTAATTTTGTCTATATGAAATTACAAAGTATAGAATGTTCAAAGAAACAAGAATAAAAATAGAAGAAAAAAATAAAATATTATGAATGGAGTAGGCAGTATTTGAGGGGTTAGCATGTTCCCCTTTAGGCCAAACTCAGTTTTACATCTGCCCCATACAAGAAAGTTTCTGGTATATATTTGCTCTCTGGGTTTGAAAAACACAGGTAAGAACCCAGCAGCTAAGACAGCAAGCTCTGAACCAACCAAGCTTTGGCAAACATCTGGAGGAAAGACAGCTCTTGTCCTCCAGTTAAAGAAGTGGAGTAAAGGGGAACTGAGACCCTGAACTTTGAGGTTGGATCTTTTGTACATTAGATAACAAGTTGGAGCCAAGGCAAATACCACTACTTTCTCTGGTAGAATATTTATCTAGAATAATCTTGTGTACACAATTTGTTGAACCTTGTCTGAGTAAGAAGAAATCATATGGAGTGTTAATATTCTTCTATTTGTTTTTCTCTTTAGAAAAGCAAGCATTGTCTGCCATGTGGTTGTACCTTAATCTTGGTTCCTTTGAGATTATTCGTCTTGGACCTGACAACCTTGGGCTTTCATATTTAGGGTTCACCTGGACTCTAGCTAGCATTGTAGGACTCCAGGAGTTGGTTCTCTTCTGGCTCAGCTGCTTCCTAACTGTGACAGATGTGAATCTCTTTCACAGCCAGAATTTTTGGGTTTCCTGAGCATGATTTTCAGTGAGCTCTGCTATTTTTATTATCACTGGAGCATGTTTTCGTGGTCCGTGGTTTTGGGCATGTGGTTTCCCTTTTTGCCTCCTCATATATGTGAAGCTGAAAACAACAGTTAGTGTAGTATAAACCAAAGTGTCCTAGTTCACCATCTCTCTATGCTTCTGCTGCTGCTTTTTATGTCACAGCTTCCAGTCAACAGCCTACTTGCTGAGAAACAGAGAATGCCTTTATATTGTGCAAGCACACAATATCCAGCAATAGCCCAAACGTTGGTGTGTTACCAATATTGTTACAAACACAAAATGCAGTGTCATGTGGGCTACTGTGAAGGAAGTTATTTCCATCCCAAACAAACCCAGTAAACCTTTGTTTCTTCGCAAGAGCTGTGAAGGTTGGAAAAGCTGCAGATCTAGATTTCCTGGGATGTTTCCGTACTTGGCAGAAACTTCGCCTCTGATGCAGCCAGATAGTAAAAACAATTGCAACTGCTTGTGACTGCTCTGCTTCCATATGCTTTTATTGCTAATTCTATATGCTTGCTTCTACATGTGGAACACCAAGTGGCAATGTACACGTGAAGCCTGCTAAAGGAATTTGTGCCAGATCTGCAGGCAGAGCACTGCATTTATTTGTAGGAGGCTATTTATTCTTGCCATGACATATCACAGAGTTAGTGCTACAAACAGAATGTTTCTTCTCAAAATTGAGGAAAACCAATACAAGCTTAAGGAACATGGAAGCAGCTGAAATTCTGGACTGAAGAAAGTGAAGAATTCTGAATTACCTTTTCCTCTAAATGTCTCTTATTAACAATACTTCATCTTTTGACCTCTCTGTTGTTCTGTATTTTGTTTTCTCCAATGCTTCCCTGATGAGTAACATAGATCAAAGAGATTAAACCTTGTTTGCTGCTAAACTAACATAAAGGCTGTGATTCCTCAGTATTTCAAGGTAAATGATGCATAATTATGCTAATGAGGAAATACTTTTGTTTGCAGTATGACATAATTAAGCTGCATCTGGTAGCACTTCATTTGTGAAGTGTTTACAGAATTGTTCTACCACCATCCGTGGTACCGATGCACAACCTGGGAAATAATCAGAAAAGACTTATTTGTTACAGGTTTCATGACAAAAGAGCAAAAGAGAAGTCATCAGTTCTCAAGTAGAAACATGCCAATCCTGCAGTGAGGGCAGGGTATGCGAGAACATCAAAATTTCACATCATTACAAGACGAAATACTAAAGGAATTTAGTGCTTTCATTGATATTGATTTTAAGCAGATTTATATATTAAGCAGCTGATTGCATAAAAGCTGCAGATTAAACTTGTTCAAAGAACTGAGTATCGTCTTTTTTTTGTTTATAAACTGACTTTCAGTTATCCAAGAGCGGCTAAATTTGTTTTAATTTTTTAGCACTTTTAAATTGTAGGAGGATAGAAAAGGGCACTTGGAAAGCGACAAGTTTCTTGGTGTCTCAGATTTTTCCATTCTCTGGTACCCATGAGTGTTTTCAACCCAGCCTGAAAATACAATGCTTAGTCTGCACATCAACGATTATTATACATGAGCATGTCTCTGGCTCTGCCTGAGCCTCTCTGTGGGCCTGTTGACCTTGCAATAATTAGAAGGTGTCATTCCCAGTGGGCTAACAGCAGATCTGCCCTTACCGCTCACACTCTGGGATTAATTTAATGGGTGAAGTGCAAAGTTCTACATAGATTTCTGTGAGAACAAGCTACCATGGAAACAGCTGGTTTAGCATGTTCTTGCCTTCGTAGACTTTCAAGACATTTGGACTTTTTTTCTGTGGCAGTCAGTACTGGCAGATGCCCTCCTATGTTCAGAGGTGAATCTTGTCCCTGGAAAAGTCATTTTGTGAGGGAAAAGAAAGGGCATTGCGGTTTCACTGCAGGAGTCGGGATATGATCTTTTCCTGATGCTGCTGAACAGTCCTTGCTGTCTTGTATATTAAAATGACTTAATTTGAAGATTAGCATATTGTTGAAAACTTAGTGGTTGCCCTTGTGTCTTATTTGGTAAAACTGAACATTCTCTGTAAACACGTGTAGAAGAACAAAAGTATTCCCTTTGCAGAGTTCTGCTGAACAAGCGGGACTATATCGATTTCCCTCAAAATGAAATACCAGATAGATCTGCTGTTCATATGTGACATGCTTATTTGCATTTGCTCTGATCTTTTGCCCAGGTAAAAAGCAGGAACAGAATAGGGTTTAATTGTAGGCTTATTTAAGCTTTGTTTTATGGAGGCAGTAGTGGAGTGTATATTTATCTGTGTAGAACTTTTGAAACGTGGTCCTTTCTGCTCTTCATTTTATCTTCTTAAAAAAGAAATATCTAGCCACCGATGTGTGTTTTGTTGTGTTTTGTTTTGTTTCCTTCTGGCAGAAGCATACATTTAGTGTAATGACATCAGGCTACTTCTGTCATAAATAAAATAGTGAATTAAGTTATTAATTTTTCTCCCACTGACAGTCCTAAGCAAAAGTATTTGCAGTTCAGTTTCTAGGGTATGTATTTTTTAGGGTTGTGTTTCATCTTAAAGAATTCTTATTTATCAGAGCATGAGGGGATATTTCAGACTGGATTCATCTTTCTGAAGTTCAATAGGGCTTTTCATTGCTTCTCAGAAGAACTTGCCAAATCTTAACTTCCCTCACTTCTGGTTTATTGGTTTCTCTGGATTTCTATTAAATGATAGTTATCACTCATGAATCAAATTGTTTTACTTGTGGCATAACCAGTTCAATTAACATTGAAACTAGACATAAATCTTTAGATTTATAAGCAATTTAGGAGCAATTTTTTTTTAACTAAAATTGTATAAATTTTTTCATGTGGTGATGATTTCCTCATTTACTGGAATTCTGCACTAGATATGCAAGTCTGTTTCCAGAGGACAAGATGCCTAAAGGGTGATCAAGGTGTACTCAGTATGGTGAAATCATGTTACTAGATGAGTTTTATCCTTATTTATAATCAAGGGGTGAGTTTCTTGCTGATGCCTTTTGGCTTACAGAATTAGTTCTGTAGAATTCTAGTCCAAAATGGGAATCACATAACAGGAAATAAAAGATATGCCTGTAATAAAAAGATTTTTTTAATATGAAGTGACAATTGAGAGGCATATTTTTTTTCTTCGGTGTTGTTCCCATTCAAGAGATACTGAGGTATTTGTAAGTGTTTCTATGTGCATGTATAGTGATATAGAGAGACATATGGGAAAAGACAGAAAGCATCTTAACCACAAGATATGTTTTTCTTGAGTTTCATCTGTTTTCTTCAGTCACAAAGCCATTTGATTATCCCTGTTGAGATTGCAGGCTAATACAACTATGGAAGAAGGAGTTGGATGCCATATTGCTTAATCAGCCAAGTGGTTGGTTAGTCTAGTTTTTTGTGCAGAGGACAGATGTCATAGCCTCTGGCAGAAATAATATAAAATGATTTTTCAGATCCCATCATTCTTTGCTGGCAGTTGAGAAAAAGATGTTTGCCATACAGTTAAGCTTTGCATACTGAAAGTCAGTAGTGTGGAAATCAGTGAGGAAGGGTAAACAGTGTCTTTTCCAGTGCTGAAATGTTTCTTGGAGATTAAGGGATTTTGCAGAATGTTATTTTAAGCACTTTCAAGTTACTTAGTCCAGTTGTCAAAGAACTTGACAAACCTCCTAGACCTCTTAATATGGTCATTACAGAACAAAGTCAATATATGACACATAAGGAAAACTTTATAGAATTCAGGATAGCATTCTCCCTGCTCAGAGAAACACTCAGTGTGGTTTTGCAGTAGTTTGTTTTAAGTCAATGGTGCATGTACAATGGCAAAGAAAGAATAGTTAATATCACTGTGAAGTTTTCCTGCGAAGCCAAAAGTAAAAATACTTTCACTGCTATTAGGTTTTATTGCTGTTGAGGATTTCAGAGAAGCCATTTTAGATTCAAGCAAAGCTCTTAAGGTTTTTCTCTTGTAATACCTAGAACAGAAAAATCCTGGTTTGAATTAGGTTGGTATTCACTAAGAGTATAGTAAAGGAAAAAGTCCATGGTTAACTTTCATTTAATCCCTTGTTGTAATCCAGTTTGGTGTCATTGAAAGCGATTAATTATACTCTATAACACTAGTAAGTTCTGTAAGAATTTCTTCTCTGAAAGGGCTGTCAAGTGTCGGAATGGGCTGCCCAGGGAAGTGGTGGAGTCACCATTCCTGGAAGTGTTCAGTAAACAACTGGGCATGGCCCTTAGTCCTGTGGTTTAGTTGAGATGGTGGTGTTCAGTCAAAGGTTGGACTTGATGATCTTGGAGGTATTTTCCAACCTTAATGATTCTATGACTCTATAATTAGCTTTCCAAGTAGGTATAACTTTTTTCTGTGCTTAGAAACAGAAAATCTTGAAGACATTATGTCCCCAGTGATACAAGGGTATTTTCCTCTAGCTTTTTTAATTAAGTTGCAGCACAAGTGAATGCTCAGAATTTTATAGGACTGCATCTTCCTTTTCCCTTACGCTAGAGAATATGCTGGCTATATTAACAAAAAAAAATATTTCATACCTAGAAGTAGTAATAAAGGAGAAAATAGGATACTGATATGAAAGAAGACTCATGAATATATGCATTTGTGCATCCAAAAAAATGGCTGTTCTATTCTGATGTAACAGAAATGTCATGAATTGAAAAGAATCCATTAACTGAAATGGCAGGTCATTTTGGAAATAAGTCACGTAGAATAGTCTGTAACCTCTCAAAAAAGAAATCAGTATAGTTTTCTGAAATTAGTTTAGCTTAGGATCCTAATAGTAGTTCTGGATAAACCCATCCATACCTTTTTCATCATCTTTTGTTGTTACTCTTCTGTCAATCCCCTCTGCCTCTCTATTTTGAGCTCCTTGCTTTTTGTTCTAATGTGTTCCTATGATTCTGTGTTGAGGACTATTGTCATTAGGAGGTAAGAAACTTGTCGCTTTGTGCAAACTTACTATGTGCTGAACTAAAGCATTCTGCTCTTGATTATGTGCTGGCATTTAATGGCCGTGATTTTATTTAATACCTTAGGCTATTAGAGCATGTCCTTTGAATACATTATTTTTGCAGCTATCTCATCCATATTTTAACTTTTGTCTATATGTTAAACTTTGGTGCTAGATAATCTCAGAGCAAACACTGTTTGCTTAGCAATAATGGCATCAGAACATTCTTGGAACCGAAGTGTTCCAAAGCCTAATGGTCATTAGAAGGAAGCCTATGCTTTTCTAGCTTTAAGTGCAGTGGTAAAATCTATCCCTGGACAGCACGCTAATAAAAGGCTTGCTTACCACTTAAGTAAAAAACACACGCTGATGGAAACAGGAGCATTACAAACACACACATTTGGATTTGGCTCAGAAAGTGATGTGAGTCCTTGAAGGTTCAAGTGGGGAACAGGCCTTTTAGCCTGGTCTTTGCATAAGAGATTCATATACCCTGGGTGTATGGATTATCCTACATAAAAAGCCTTCATCGGTTTTTACCATATGGTTAAAACACATATACATATTTTTGCTGTTACATCCAGGCACTGTGAAGCAGCTGGTATTAATGAATAAAAATAGCCAGCAAAATCCTGGCATGTGGTTACTAGAAGGAACAATTTATAGCCAGGAGTCTTGTAGATTACTAGAAAGAAGAAAAAAAAGGAACAACCCCAAAACACATGACCTCTGAAAGCATGTATGAACTCCAAGTTTCATCTGCATTTTGGGCACCTGTGTTGCTCAAGGCAACAGAATATGAAACTGATTAGAAGATACTAATTTTATTCCTATTGCTAAAAATTATAGTGAAGTCAGTTGAAGAGTGTGTTGTTTTGGATTTCCTTTTTAAACACTGTTGCTGTAGTTTGCCTTTTAGTTGGTGTTAGTATCAAAGTATTTGTAGCTTCATAGAGAGCTTTGGAAGAGATTTGTTTCTCGGAATAAGTGAAATACAACTTACAAGATGAGCCTTGAAAGTTAGTCTTATTAATTCATTAGCCCTGGTTTAGATTTTTACCTTCTAAAAAATAAAGTTGACCTTCCTTCTCCAAATGCAAGATTCTTGTGTTTCAGCAAACAGTAGTCCTTAGTAGTTTCATAACTGATAGTTGCTAGTGTATAAGCAGCAAATTTTCTTTAAACTGTTTTTTTCCCTCCTTTTCTTTCCTCATAGGGACTGTGGTTCAAACAATGGGAAGATCAACATAGTATGCAAATACTGTAGAGTGCAAACACTGAAAGGGGTTGTCGTGTTGTAGTGAGAAAAATGTTGCAACTTTATTTGCAATGCAACTGTATTGGCTACTGCACTTCTAAATTGTTATGAACAGGTGAAATACTGGAGGTAAGAGGACGAGCTATACAAAGGCATACAGTTGATCCACAGGAAGGCCCCTATAGAATATATTCATCTCTACTATCATTGGTCTTGAATGAAAAGATCCCAGATTGTGTATGTCAAACTGACTGCAATGACCAAGGAATAAGACTTGCAGTAGCATTCAGATGTGACCAAATTCTTCTTCCTTTTAAGGCTGAGGGGAACATAAACCGGATAATAATGTCAAAAGAGGAACAACGTATTTCCTGACTGTGCTGCTTCGTGGATCTATGAACTGCAGAAAAGCCAATAAGGGTAAATGCCTGGTGGTTTTGTGGCTTTATTACAGAAAACCTCTTGGAATAGGGAAATCATAAACAGCAGGCAGGCAAGCAATTCTAGTGAGAACTTGTTTCACAGTTAAAACTGCTAAACTGTGGTTTAGCTCTTTTTCTTTCAAAAGATAATGCTGCTCACTATTGTTAAGCTTAAATTTTTGTTACCCACCGTGGTTGGTACTGGCTTATTAGAAGTTTGAAAATGCGTGTATTATTAAACGGCAATATCTGTTATACATTTCTGTTTGGCAAGTGTGAAATGCACATGGATGGATGGTTCTAATACACTGCTCTGGCTTTGTGTTTGGAAGCTGATGACCTGTGTGTTTTGCTGATTCTCAGTGACTAGCATCGGCAACCATTTGCTGTGAATATCAGATGAACAGGAGAACCTAGGAGAGGCATATCTTGATTTTTCAGCAAGAAATGTATGAAGATGGAAGGTAATTGTAGTTTGGATGTTTACCTACTCCTAACAGAAAATGTACTTGCAAAAAAATCCCCCCAAAATAATAAAAAAAACAAAACCCCTTTAGGACAGTTAGTCTTTTTTTGTAACAAGATATTAATAAAAGCTTAAAACAAAAAATAGTTTACTGTAGTTTGTAAAGATGGAAATAAACATCTGTGATAGTGAGGGACTTTAAAACATGCTAGAACAAAAGTGTTTGCACATAGAATTGTTGCATTTTTGCTAGGCAAATTCAATTCCTAAGCTCCCACATGTGAGGCATTTCTAATTTTACCCAGCTGAAACTTAGCATGTCAGCTGCCAGCCCTGCTTGTTGGTTTTTTTGTTGCTTGGAGAGTGTTGGAACTCTTCATTTTTGGAAAATTCTTGCTCATAAGCTGCAAATTACTCTTCATTGTGTCTGAAAAATGTATAAAAATCCTTGAATGTTTTATTTCAAGTGGTGTGAATATCCTCTTAACACACTCTTCTTACTAATGTTTTTATGTGGAACTGTTGCATGACAGCTTGTGTTATAGAAAGTGTCTTCTAAAGGAAAGAGTTGATTCACTCGCAGAGTTCCATGGTGCGAACTCACAAGCTGGTAGTGGAGAGCAGTGGTCTTATCACAGAGAGAGCAAGCTGCCCCCTGGAAATTGCTTCTGTGTGCAATTTCTTACTTCTACTGCCTCATGGTAAGTTGCTTCTCTTTTCAAAAGGAGTAATCCAAGTTAAGTGTGCACATCTGTGGGTCTTTCAGAGTAGTAGGCTTGTTGTGACCACTGCAAGTCCAGCTCCTTTCAAGGTGACTTTTACCTGGTAGTAGGAAAACGTGTAGTAAATAAACAACATTTATATAAAAATTGTGGAGTTTGTGTACTGTATTATGCCAGTGTAATATTATTAGAGGGTTGTAACAGTACAAAGTAGGTGCAAGACAGAGATGAGTGATAATTCTTGTCCCTGCCATGATCAGAATAACTTTCCTGATTGATTAGAGCAATAAATTTTCTTTCATTGGAAACATCGTTTGCAAGGCATTGAAGTATTTCTGTTGCTAACCTAACACTTTGAATAAATCCTCAGATATGGCCATTTATCAAAACTCTTAGACTTCTGAAGTATAGATTTTGATGTTACCATTAAACAGTTGTCTCTCACACAAATTGGTATCAACTGTACTGTATAGAATACTATAGATGTTTAAATGTGCTGTTAATTCTGCAAAACAAACTTACTTTGCCACGAAATGTCTTCTGCCATCTTAAAAAGGTGAAGTCTTAGGATGCTTATAAAATGTTTATGTTAAAAAATGTGGAAGAACAAGAATCTATATAAAACCTCTCTAAAAATCCATATAAAAATACATATAAATTATTGCACACTTTTGATGTACAAGAACTTAATATATCTCTGTATTCAGTATACTGGGAAGTCCATTCAGATGTCTGGGTTATCATTCCTATTCATGCTTTAAAATTGATTGAAATGAAGATAACTTCCTAAAATCTTATCATACAAAGTGTGCTGTGACTGCACCAAATTATTCAGGATGAGAAGAATTACAGAGATCTCAATGGCTGTTTTATTGCTGGCATACATTGCACATGCCTGCCAAAATGAACACTGTATTAGAGTTAACTGAGGAGTAGTCTGCTTGCAGACCTTACAGCCTTTAAGTATCATAGAAGAAAAAAACATTGTAAGATAAGAAAATGTAATGGTAATAAGGCATCCTGTAATGAAAAACAAATGCAGAGTACATTTCAGATTTATGAACTTTTTGAATACCTCTCCTCTCTTTTCATGCTTGAAAGAAAACTGTTCTGTCATTTACCCTCAGAAAGAGGTCTGAGGCGGTGATTTGATTAATCTTGATAAGCAGTGCTAGGTACAATTGTGGGAGGAGGTCAGAGGTTCATGTGAACACCACCCGGCTCCATTAGTTGTGCTACAAATGCCATGGTTTTTTATGGTAGCTAACACTGAGAGAACTTACTTGTCTGTGACACGTGAAATTAAATAAGCAAACAAACAGGTAGTCTTGTGTGATACAGGAACTTCATAGAATGAAAACATTTAAAAATATATTAGAAAGGCCAGTGAATCTTTTAATAAATAATAGAGATTTTTATTTTTTTTAATGTATATTAAGGACAGAATACTTCTTTCCCCAGAAGGCCTTTCTTTCAAAAGATTTTCTTTATAAATTCCTCCTGTGTCTTGGTATTATGTAAGCTAAGAGTCCCTCAGCTGTAATAAATATTGGTTAGCTGACCTTTTAAAAAAACATTTTAAATGGTTTTGTTTCAGCCCAAAGTTATTTGTAAATTAAACAAATGAAATTATTGCTTTTATTTATTACTCACATTGAATCAATTCAATTTTCCATAGAAATTTGATTATTAAGACATGACATTGCACTGAGATGTGAAGATACCTGATTCATTATTCATCATTCAAGTTTTTGTAGAATAGCCAAATAATACATTCAAGCGCTGTAATTGTAGTTTTTGTCTTCTGAGGGCATTTTGAAGACTCTCTGAATCTTTGCCCAATCATCTTTCCAAAATTTAAGATCAGATACAAGCTCTTCAGGAGAAGAACTGATAGAATTTTAAGACCCTGTTAAAATAATGCAGTTGGATCTTCCACCAGAATGCCTACTTAAAATTATGAATATTAACTCTTGTTTTCTTTTATTTTTTTTCCTTTTTTTTTCTGTAAGGTTAAGTGACAACTATGCCATAAAAGGACCTGAGGTTCCTAGGGGACAAGAAGGACATGAAGCAAGTGTGGCCATGCATTGACATACTAGAGCAAGCCCAGGGTTGGGCAACTATTATCATCAGAGAACTGGCACACATGAAGCACAAGAGTAGGGTAAGAGATCTGGCTTTGTTCAGCCTTTGAGAAGGCTGAAGGGAGACTTCGTGTCTGTCTGCAGTTATCCAATGGGAGCGTTTAGAGAAGACAAATACTTCTTGGAGGTACACAGCAGGAAATAAGAGGCAACAGACAGACACAAGTGACAACAAAGTCATTAGTTACTAGAAAAAAACCAATCTTCACAGCAAGGGGTAGTCAAATATTAAAAAAATTTGCCCAGAGAAGAGGAAGAAATATCCATCCTCAGGGATATTAAAAACTCGAAAGGACAAGGTTCCGAGTAACCTGCTTTGAACAAGGAGTTGAATCAGATGAACCTCAGACATCCTTTCTAGATTATTCTTTTAACCCTGGGGAGAGAAAAGGGAAGAATAAAATGTTTTACTTAGAAAAAAGCCCCTCATGGCTCTGATGATAACTGTGTGTTGCAATGTTAAAACTGACCCATGGAAGAAAATCTGAACACTTTGAGAGACATGCTTTAGAAAAAAAATACTTGCTTTCGTTTGTTCTGAAACAGCTAGATGATCCCTCCCCCTCCATTTTATAAGTAAAAAATATTATTTGTCTTTGTACTTCATCACCTTCCTCAGCTGTAGGGGAACATCTGTTGCATGGGAGTTAGTGTCTCTTCATTAATCTGTATCTTTAGATGGCAAAAAAAGGGGAAAAAATATAAGAAAAGGTGAACTTCAGGAGAAACTTGGGAAAAATACCATTTTCTTGGTTATTTTCTTACTGTAGTCTTTCTCTCACTTAAGGAAGTTATCTTTACAAAATGTAAGAAAAGGCTTTGTGGCCAAAGATTGCTCAGTATTAACATACCTTAGACCTCCTATGATTTCCATAAAATGGACTCATGTGCTTTTAAGCAAGGTTTTAATACAATAAAAAAATAATTTTTTGAGTAAAGTGAATGAAGTGTGGTTGCTAAGAAGAGGTGAGACAAGTTTAAAGATTTGCCTACTCCTACTACCTCTCAGTTCTTCTGTTTGCTCTGTTTTTACAGGTTTGTCCTTACCATTGTCAATTCAGTAACTCTGTAGCTTTGTGCTACAACTCTTTGGCCTGCTGCATCTTGTAATCCCTCTGGCCTTGTTCCACAAATCTTGCCCTGTGTCTGCCAAGCATAGTCTTTTATACCACTCTTCAAGTTGTCCACCTAATTTCTTAGAGGAACAATGAAATGCAGAAAAAAAATAAAAGAAAATAATAATCTTGTCTGTTACACAGGGTTTAGGCATAAATCCCGTTTCTCTTATTAAGAGCTTTCTCTGTAAAGAAGAGAGCACTGTACAGTTCCCATGAAGAAGGAAAAAGGACATTAAACTACCATTTTGATTTGTGGGCAGAAAAAGCAGCCTGAATTTGAAGATGTACTTGTTTTGTTGGACAGGTGAGTTTCTGAACCTCTAAGTCAAGACATAATGAATATTTTGCTACTTCTTTCCCACTATAAACTCCTTGTACTCAGGAAGTAACTCTTTTCACCTGTATTCTTATTTTTACAGGAAAGGGAACATCAAGTGTATTTTGTACAAGAGCCCAACTGTGTGGAACAACTGTATACACAATGTTTTATCACTTTATTTTTCTCTTAGCCTTTTTTTTATGATTCTATTGTTCCCATATGTGTCCATTCCAAGTAAGTATCTACCAACTTTCCTTGGAGCAGTCAGAAACCACTGATGAGCTGCTCCATAGCAGCTGTAACAAAGTACTACCAGTTTTCCACCAAATTCTCTGCTCTTTTTGTGGCATTTCTTAAGAGCATCTGCTCCAAAGCAGCATTGGAGATTTTTGATTGCCAGTGAAGTCAAGGGTTGCTAAAGCATTCCATATCATGCAGAATCAGTTGTATGAATATATCCAAGATGGATCTTTGCTATTGTGTCTTCAAAATGTCAGTTATGGACACATTTGTTGCACAAAATAGCCAAAACCATAGGTCTTGCAAGATCATGTTATATCAGATTGATCCCGTCCTAGGATGACTGCACTGGGTTAGGATGTGCTTTTCTTTACCATTTCTTTCTGATGCTTTGAATGTCATAATTGGTCTGCTTGTTGAGCTGCCTTTGACTAACTGCTGTCATGCCTGTGCTCTTTTCACTGCCACTTTCTTCTCATCCCACAGACAGCTGAAAAAGTTGCATGCCAGAAACTCACTGGGAGTTGGAAAGAGCATGAAAGTGTCCTTCTGGCTTTATTTCAATATCTTTGCCAGATCCTGATGTTGGGTGGAACCCGGAAAGTATTCACATAGAAAAACAATGGAGAAAATACCATTAACAGTACTAATTTCTTTTTTAACAATCTTGAGACCATCTTAAAAACTTGGAGAAACCTTCTACAGTGATTTGGTTGTTTGATGTGGTTACTCATTGATAACAAGTATAACATAGGAAATGTGACATCTGGAAATGACTTGTACCTTTTTAGTCTTGAAATCTTCCAGATCAGATGCATTAGTTAAAAAGCAAATTACAGCTCACACCCACACTTTCAACCTCCACTCCACCTAGCCAAACTAAAGTCCTGAAGCAGAAGAGCCCCAAACCTTTTGACTGCAATTCCAACTTCTTCAAGGGGAAAAAAGAAAAAAAGGACATCTATGTCCTAACACTCCTGTTTCATTCTTGTCTCAGTGGGTTTGGTACACTGCTCTTATTCTAATATGGTAAATTCAGTCCCCAGAGAAGGGGTCTCCTATGATTAAAAGCTAGACTGTATCCTGAAAGGATAGTGGTGCATAGATGAGTGGAATGCAGCTGTCCTACAGGCTGGAGACCTCATCCTTCTCTGTTCTACCACAGCTATTGCTTCTGCCTTGCTGGTGAATCCAGCCCTTCATAGGCATCTAGCTCCTACTGGTTTCATTGTTCCTAGCCTTGCATTATCTGTTTGTTGATCCTTCATCTAGAACTAATCTTTTCCTGTCTATTTAAATGTTAAGTTTGTTGTGTAAGCCGAACCCCACTTTCATGTAGCTGCTAGTGAATGATATAATACAATTGATTAATCACCTCTTAATGGAGTTGAATTGAAAGACATCTCTGTCAAAGTGGGTGCAGAGACTAAATGCCTACACTGTTCCTGACTCCTTAATGGATAATCTTTAACTTTTCTAGACCCGATTTAACTAAATTTTCAGGACTATCGGGTGTGAATTGCTGATGAATATTATATCAGTTCCACAGTAGTGTTGTAGCTTTAATGTAGTATTTGCAACACATTTTGCTTTCTAGAGTTTGGTCCTACTGTGCTCCTGCTCATCTCTGTGTCTATGCCCAAACCCTCCCAAAATTATGTTTGTTGATACTTTACACATTTCTATGTCTACAGCTGGCATTGCTCCTGTCTTTGTCAAGAACTTGGGACAGAGGCACTGCACTGGTGTGATCCATGCAGTTCAGCTGGTGGGTTACATATTCATAAAGGATACAGATTGAGCTCCCCCTGCCATCTTCAACTGCAGCTTTCAGAGCAGATGAAGCTCCTTAGGGACAGTTTTGGGGAACAGACATGGAACTAAGCAGTTCCCTAATACACCTGAGGCACCACTAATCCTCCCTGGGTACGCTTTAATAGGGTTGTTTGACTATGGTATTATTGTCAAAACATGATTTCAATGATATCTTGCCTATCTTCAAAAATGTGTTTTGAATTTATTGAAGTTTTTCACTGACAGTAGTTGGTTGTTGATTTATCAGGGTCCATATAAATTTACTTAGCAGCACTGTTATCTTCCATAATCAGCAATGCCATTATTTTTTAGAAACTCTAAGTTCCTTACTGCATATATTTACCACCTAACTTTGTTATTACCATCTTGTTAGTGTATCTAATGGCCATTACAAGTCATGTAAAATTACCTCGTTAGATCAAAGTCATTCTTACAGTAGCGAAATTAAAACCCTGACATACCAACCCGTTTAAGAGTAGTAAATGGTTCTTAACCATTCCTAATAATTCCTTAATGATTGAAGGGAATGAGTGGGAAATAGAGGAAAAATATACTTTACTGTTATCACATAGCCAACAGTGGAAGGTCAGAATAAATCCCAGTTACTATGCTTTCTAATCTGTTGGACTAATAATTATTAATTTATAGTATTGATAAAGGACATGCAAAGTATATTTAAGGATCAGAAAATTCATCAGATATAAAAAACTCTTCAGAAATTTTACAAAGCTATCTCATGCCCCAGAAAGCCATGGATAGCACTGTCAGTGTTTGAGACAAGGCAGATAATCCCCACTAGTTTTTAACTTAATATGGATCCTAAGAGCAGTAATAAATGTAATCCTGAACTGCTTTCTCAGACAAAATTTCTACTGAAGTTTCATTGAGTGAACACCAGAGAGTATGACATACTTTGTGCTTAAACTCAGTATTAAAAAATCTCTTCCCCCAATCTTTGATGTTGACTTCAGAGCTGTCTCTAACAGAATTTCTGTTTAATAATATGCCTGCACAGCTTGGAAGCTTTGTTTGGACAATTCATAATATTCATAAAAGATTGTATCAGAGCATGGACCTCACTGAAGTGTTTTGAATCACTGGCAATTCAGCAAATAAACATTTCTTTTTTTTTTAGTTCAGTCCAGATCTAAACTGTTGGAGTAAACATTGCTCTTTTGATTGGAATGGACATTGCATAGAGATCATTCAACTTGCTAACAGTGCACCAAAACTGTATATGTAAATATTCTGTGTCAGTGGTTCATGTTCTAAAAATCTCATAAAAATAATCTGTATGTGCAGCCAAAAAACCTGCACTCAGTTGTATCACAAGAACAATTTGCCAAACAATCAGCTGAAGCAGGAGTTTCCAATTTTTCAGAGCTTTAGGGGCTCCTGGCAGAGAGGAAAGCTGTGTTGTGTACATGCTGACAAGAACAAGATAAGCAGGCTCTCCTCTTGCTGCAGTGTGGTTGGTTTAATTACTCTCCAGTATTTATTTGTTTTAGCCCCTTGGACAGTCAGCACTGAGGATACAGGTTTAAGTCAGACTCTGCTAGTAATTAAGTAATTGCCCATTTTGGCAGAAAAAAATAGGACCTGGCTTAAAAGGGGTGAAAAATATCATGGTAATAAAGCGCAGAAGAAACATCTCTCTTTAAACCAGTTTCCAAACCTATGATCAGCAAAATTCCCAAACCAAAATAGCCCTTTGCAAAGTGAGTCAAAGCATTAAACAATACTATGTCATTTGCATAATACGCAACTAACAACAATGCTTTTTGATACCTGCTTTAATGCACAGAAACATAGTGAAAGGAATCTATAGAAGGTTTTGAAATTGTAAATTTTTGTGAACATAATTTCTGTTTGATGTCATGTGGATTGAGGTAGGTTCTATAACATTTTGATGATTTTTCTTTTTTCCGATTATGAAGTCATATGAGGAAGAACTGTCTATCTGGTGGTTATAAGTGGTTATAATTTCCTACTCTTGGACATGAAGAAGTTGATCTTGTTATACAAGGAAAAAAAAATCCACTTGCTTCACTGCATTAAACTGTAGAGATTTACCCTTGAGGGTGACATTATATCCATGTTAATAATACATAATTGTTTTCTCTCTGCCTTTGAATAATTCTCCTGATATTTCTTTCAGTTTGAATGTCCAAGTTTTTCACTGTCAATATTCGAAAAGACCTTTTAATCATACTCTACTTTTAATGTTTTAATTATTATTGATTTTTTGTAATGATTGTATTGGAATTTCTCTCCCATTTCATTGTATTTTTCTCATAGAGTAACTGTATAAGAGTACATTGTTAACAGCTGTGACTTCATACATAATTAACACCAGAGGACCACCTCTTTGGTCCATGACATGATGTAACTTTATGACATGCTTTCTTGATTTGCTGTCAGAGAAACAAGTCTTTGGAGACTGGACTCAAGCTGTTTATTTTGCTTTGTTTTGTTTTATTTTGTTTTTACAGCACTCCTAACACAGTAGGGCCATGTTCTCAGCAGCTCTTCCAGGCAGTGTTGCAATACAGTGTTGCATTAACCCTCTTTGACAATACATTCTTTTTCCAGTTAACTGTTGGTGTTTTTTCTCCACCTGTACCAGGGTAGCTTCCATCCTCCTGCCCCTTCGATATTAATTTTGTCATTTACAACCCTGATAGACTTTTTGTAAATGACTTCTCTGTGCTTAATGAAGTTCAGAATATGCCCCAGATCAATATAATGTTCCGTTGTTGTTGTTGTTCTTTTTGTTAGCAAATAAAAAGATAAATAGATTGCTAAATACTAAATTGAGATATAAGACATTCTTAACCACAGTGATATTTAATGTGGTTTTGTTTTTTATTTTTCTTCTCCTTCCTTGAAAACTTCTGATTGCACTGACAGGGACTTGCTTAAAGTGTCATTTAGGTTGGTGGTTATGTTCCCAAAAGTAACCCCACTCTTTTAAAATGAAAGGAGCCATATCGAATACAGGCCTGTGAAGTCCGTACCATGTAAGTAATACAGGACACAATTTTTCTTGGCATAGTCACAGACCAAATTACTTGCATTAATCAACAGGGTCAGTGAGTCTTCATTATTTGCTGTAAACCATAATGTAACATGAAAACACTGCCTGTGAAGTCTCTGAAGCTGAGGAATATTAGCAGCTGAAAGCTTTCTGTGGAACAGTGTCCCCAGCTGCTTCCTGGGTTCTTGTACCGTTTCCTTGTCATATGTCTGACTGCTTTAGGAGACGGGGGCTTAATGGACTGTTGATGTGACCCCTTATGGCTGCCCCTACATTATACCAGTGTCATAAATCTCCCACATCTGCCTATCTGAGAAGGAGATTAAGAGACAGTATAGCCAAGTTTTCCAGAAATATACTTTTCTTAGTTTGCATAAATGTTCATGAGAAACCAAGGGACAAAAGTGAGAAAGAATTAGAATTAAGGATATAGAAGCACCCGTAATGAAATGGGGCCTCCGTGGGCTGCTGGGGCGTGGCTGCCTCACCATGGTCTGCACCACAGTCTGCAGGGGAATCTGCTCCAGCACCTGGAGTGCTGCTCTCCCCTTCTTCTGCACTGACCTTGTCTGCAGGACTGCTGCCCTCATGTATTCTCACTGCTCTCTTCTCTGGCCGCAATTACTTCAGTGAAATAACTTTTTTCCCCATCTTCTTAAATACGTTATCGCAGAGGTGCTAGTGCCATCACTGATTGTCTCAGCCTTGGCCAGCGGTGGGGCTGCCTTGGAGCTGGCTGGCGTGGGCTCTGTCAGACACCAGGGAAGCTTCTGGCAGCTTCTCACAGAAGCCACCCCTGTACTCCTGTATCTCCCTGTACCCTCCATTACCAAAACCTTGCCATACAAACCCAATACAGCATTTCAAAGGAAAGGATCATTTGAAGGTAAGTGGAGTATGGAGTTATGTACAAAATGGTTTTACCAAAAGTAGGTCACAGCCAACTAACCTGATAGTGTTTTTTCAAAAAATTATACTAGATGCCAGTGCAAGACACTTGGATTCTAGTAGTGATCTTCCTGAAGTCAAATGCTGAAATTAAGTAGTCATCAGATGGAGCTGAATCAGCTGCAGAGCTTGTTTGACAATAATCATGCAGTTCTTTCTGTTTGTCATTAACAAAAATAAAGTTGTCAGGACAGTTTGCTCTTTTGCTGCTGTTGCTTTCATTGGCGTTCTAGTGTTATGCTAATAAAACCTTTTGTCGGCAGATGCAAATTAGACTTCATTTCATAACGGCAAAACTTTTTGACAAAAGTTTTTTTTTTCCATGCAGAATTACATTTGAAGTGCTGAATGGAAACCACATGAAGAAGGCAGATACAGATTTCTTAATGCAAATCTGCAATGCTATTTTTTGATGACATTTTTCTCTCTCCTGCTTTTATGTCCAGCCAGGTATGCCCTATTAATGTAAGACTCTACCCTTCCACAGATTCTTAGAAAATTCAAAAGGGGTCTGAGAAATAAATACTGAAAGAGGTGAGTTGGAAAGAAAATGCAAATGAATCTAAACAAAATATAGGATCTTCCTGCACTAAAGGCCCAAACTTAATTTCTTTGATCCTTATCGAATGCCCTTAGACAGGCTTGGAATATTACTTTTTTTGAATATTAAGAAAACAAACAAAACTTTCCTCCTTTATATGAGAAATAAAATCTAATTTATCGTGTTCATAAGGGCACAACATTACTGATATTTGAGACTGAAATTCTATTGAATAGGAGGGAATTATGGCTGGGTTTGGGTACAACCGTGTATCTGTCACAAACTGCCTGGGATTCTCCATTAGCTGGAATAATAAAGGCTTGTGCTTTAAGGAAAAAGTCTTAGTACTGTTGCATTATGAATTTCTTATTAATAACTCATTTATTACAATAAATATATTTATCAACGTGGGTTCAGTATAATATGTAGTAAACTCATAAATCGCCTGTTCTGTAAATCTTGGCATGATTTAAAGAGTAGTTCTCTCTAAATGTCAGAAGCTGAGCTGACAAGAAGGAATGTATACAAAATTAATAGTTGGATTCTAGTAATTCCTTCTTCTTTCTCTTTGCCCATGCAGGAATAAAGAACAAGCACCATATCTTCCTTTCCTTTGATTAACTTCATAATCTGCTGCATGCTGCAAGCACTGGATGTATTCTTTGGGAGACCACCAGAATTATACAAATGTATTTCTGAGTATGAAATTAAAAGGTAACAGGCTCAAAAGAGAACATTAGAGAAGCTGAAAAACTACAAGCGTTCCCACTAATTCTGTTTGAATGCACTGATACTCAGTGCACAGATACAACTCAGGCCATAGGCTGTTAAAAAAAAGATGCCAAACAGTGCTTATCAGCTGCAAATCGCTAATGTGTTCTATGTTCTGTTGGTAAATCTGCCCAGACAATAAAAAATAATCTGCCCTAAAAAAATAATCTAGAAAATAGGAATGGCTTTGTTAAACCCCAGATAAATTATCATTCCTTAATTAGGATGTTCTTTAGTTGGTACATGTTTAATCAGAAATGAGACTTCTATTCTTATTTTCTTTGGTCTCTTGATGTCAGGTATCAGGATGTTAAATAAAATTAAAAAGCAAATCCTGCAGTAGGAGAAGCCATTTGTGTTCCTTAAGATTCTTATGTTTTAAGTACCTACAGGGAATGCTTTTCATTAGTTGAAGAATGAAAGAAGCAAATGCTATTCTGTGTGCCCATGTTTGTCATTTGTTGATAAGCAGTCAAAAAGTCAATGTGACCCATATGTCCAAACAGTATGCTGCTGGATGTATTTTTCCTAATGCACTGCAAATGAGATCATGGATTGTATCACTGGCATATGCATTTAGTCTCTTATATTTTTCTCTGAAGAAAATTAAAAAATAATTTTTTGCAGAGTAATGTAATAAGTTTTTTTCTTTATTAGTCCTTTGCATCGAGGGCAGAGGTAATGTGATTGGTCCCCTTCCTGCCAGCTATTGTCAGAAAGATGGATGAGAAACAATCATTGTGAATTATTGTTATCTCGGTTCATGTTTTAGACCTTCTGCGAAAATGGAAGCAAATGGTGGATAGCAGGAGGGATGTTCTAAGTGTGGTTGAATCTGTGGCATCACACCGTATGTGAGTCCTCAGCACTGGTGAGGCTGCCCCTTGAATACAGTGTCCAATTTTGAGCCCCTCACTACAATAAGGACTTGAAGAGGCTGGAGCATTTCCAGAGGTGGACAAAGAAACTGGTGAAGAATCTGGAGTCTAATGAGGAGTGGCTGAGTGAGCTGGGGGTGTTTAGCCTGGAGAAAAGGAGGCTCAGGGGAGACCTTATCGCTTTCTACAACTGCCTGAAAAGAGGTTGCAGCCAGGTAGGGGTCGGTTGCTTCTCCCAGGTAAAAAGAAATAGGACAAGAGGAAATGGCTCCAAGTTGCAACAGGGAAGGTATAGATCGATTATTAGGAATAAATTCTTCACTGACAGAGTGATCAAACATTGGAACAGCTGGAATGGCTGCCCAGGGAAGTGGTAGAGTCACCACCTCTGAAGGTTTTTAAAAGACATGGAGGTTTGGCCCTTAGGGAGATGGTTTAGTGGTGGACTTGGCAGTGTTAGGTTTACAGTTGGACTTGATGACCTTAAAGGTCTTTTTTCAAATGAAATGATTCTATGCTCAGATATAGGCATCTGATTAAGAGGCTTAATTTTAACTTAATTCAATTTTACTCAGTGGATTTGAAAATTGAAACTTTTAATTAGATGCCTTAACATGGATTAGAAGAAACGCCTCTTTTCGTTCCTGAACAAAGTCTGATGGGCATTGTTGAACTTTGCCTTCTGGCATTTCGTATTGTTACAGAAATATGTATAAATGTATGCCTATATATCAGTGTATATGAGCTTTCCCCAGTGTCACCCTATACAGTTTTGAAAGAGTTGAACATGAAAATCCCTCATCAGTGGCAGGGATGGGGATGACTGAAGGTCATTCACAAAGTCAGCAGCTTTCAAACTCAAACTGAGAAAAGCTTAGAGGAGGATGGAGATCTCAGAGGACAGTGGCCAGAAATACTGTATGATATGCTAAAACTGGCCAGAAGTGTTGGTGCATCTCTTAGCTGTGTCGTACTTTGGACTAGGAATGAACAAATACTACTTTAAGTTTTACTTAAGCTTTTATGAACAATTCTGAAAAATGTAGAGAAAACATGGATACCAAAAGTGGATTAGGTGCTCCCTTGTGCTTCCTTCCATGCAGAGATGAGATCCTGTCTTGTCTCCCCTTTTCATTCCCTCCTTTATACATCCGAAAAGCATGGCAATCTCTTAAGTCACAGTGTACCTCTGAGAAGCTGGTTTTCATTAATTCCCTTTGCTCCTAATTACTGGTCCTCATTTTGTAGGTATGGCCTGCGTTTCATATTCCCAAATGCCTAATTCCATATTTCCCATAATTGAAATTAATATCCGCTGAAAGGGCGCAGGTTACCAGGAAATTCAAATCTGTCTTGAAAACCTGCCATCCTTGTTACTGCTATATTTTACTGCATCTATTGTCATCATCATTAAGGACTTCTGGCATGTATAGACAATGCTTATTTGAGTAAGACTTAGTACTGTGGAACCCAGCAGGAGTTATGTAATTTGATGCTTTTACTAATACTGACTACAACACTTTGGCTTTAAGCCTTCTAAGGTTTATTTCCCTTATTCAAGATTTAAACTGAATATGATATGCAATGAAGCCAGCGATCTTGTAGAAGTCTGTATCTGTTTCATCCATGCAGTTACTTTTTCTGTAATAAACCTTGAGAAGGAATTCTGGGTCTTTGACAAGGGTATTGCTTTCTAAAACACTGTCAACTGGCATGTGTTACCTTGGCAAGTTCAGTAGATGTCAGCTGTACACAAGTGTATTAAGACAATCTGTAAAAGGGGACTAAGAACAAAAAAGCACTTTTTCGGAGGTCTTAGGTTCACTACCAAGGATTCTGAGATTCATCGTAAAATACATATGGATATGAAAATTAGAAAAGGCAGAGGATTCTGTATTAGGTTAATCCATGTAAGTTTTCCTTTAATGCCCTGGTGTGCTGTCAAGCTATCTGACCTACTGATATCTTATCTTCTGTATACTACATATATCTATATCTATATATATCCAACAATGGATATCTCTGTCTCCAACAATGACTTTGATTGTGAATTTTATTCTTTTTTTTTAAGCTTTCTGCCAGGTGTCTCTTAGAAATCACTAGTAAGTCACTGTTTGCTCCTGTTCAGTTTTTGACTAATTGAGCAGGACACTGCATTCAATGGAATCGAAAAAAAGAGCTGAGTTGCAATGCTAGTGATCTTATGTTTTAAATTAGACACAGACCATATAGAATGCATAAGTAATTCAAATGGTGCATATTAATTTGTATCTATAAATAACCTTGAAAACTAGATGTGTTTCCAGTTTTATTTGGATATTCTTCCAAAACATTTGGCTTGTGAATATGTGAAGGAACATGCCTTCATTTTGTTAAGGAGCCTTAAGTTTCTTAATTATAAAAATACCCTAATATGTATAGAAATGAGGGAGTTTTTCTGTATGCTATACACAATAACATTGGAAGGAGATGTATTCTTACTAAAACTGTCTCAGGCAAAACAGTTTATACAACCCTGAAAGTACTATTGGTGCACCAGTTGTAAGGAATGAAATTTTAGAGATGTGTCCTGGCTATTTTAACCAGCTACAGACTTCAGGAGGAGGCTAATGTAATACTTTGATTTGTTTTGGAAGAGCAGGAGAAAATGAGGGTAAGCTTTATTATTATTGTTATTGTTATGTTTACCATTGATCTTATGAAATGTTAAGAAAAAGCTATGCCAAGCCTATAAATTGTTGAATTTTGCTTTCAAGGGGATGAATTGCAACCAGAAGTTGTCTTTTTTAAAATGCTGTTAATGGATAGCTCCATGAGACAATGTAAGCACCTCCAAATATCTGTTTTAATTATTGTATATTTAATATTGCTGAAAAATGAATGCATTTTGAAAGGGAGTGTTTGTGAAATCTGCATAAAGTTAATGTGAGGTAGCAACAACTGCATTATGTTCCATTCACAATAAGATTCAGAGTCTTCTACTTGTTTATTTTTTTGTTCAGTGAATTTTTTTAGGTCTAAACCAGTCTCAGTTGCTTTCAGTCCAGTTTTACTGTACATGCAATACCTCAAGATCAAACCAATCACTACCACAAACTTCAGTGAGAGTTAAATGCCTTTTTATGTCTGCAGTTATGACATTCTATCGCACAACCTGCTTCCACTTTCTGTAACAATAGCCTCCATGTCTGATCCAATGAGCTAACATATAAAAATATGTCAAATTAAAATTATAAAGGCATGTCTACCTCACTTTTATAAGGGTTTTTAAAGACCCTTTCAGAGCCTTCTGCATTTACTTACTATAAAAATATTCTCTTCAGCTATGGTTACTTTTATCATATTAGTTGGAAATAGAAAGAGACTAACAAACTCCAGACTGGTAACACTTTAAATGAACCAGCAGTGAGCAATTAGAACAAGATTACAGGAAAAATGAGTAACTTTGTAGCTTGAGCTATTACAGTTTTAATAAAAACAGATTTATGTAATTCTTGGTCAGTGTAAATTGATGCTGCTACTTTGAAGTCAACAGATCTAGACTATTTAACCTAATACACAAGTATGAAATCATTGCCTTCTATATATGAAGTGTCATTTTTAAAAAAGTAAACTAACATCAACCCACCAAACACACAAAAAACCCCTGCCCTGAAAGAGCTCACTCCCATCCCTCTTTAAATTGCTGGTTTACTTCTGAAGTGTTTCAACGTCATGTATTGGCTGCTCTCTACCTGCTGGCACTGTGAGAACAAGCTCATGGGTGGTCTCTGATCTAAATATATGTTCATGGCTCCCAGCCTTGCTGCCCAAATCTCTCCACAAACTGCCCCATCAGCAGAAGGGAACAGGACAAACAGGACAAAGCCACCTCTGCTGGTTCCAAGTGCACCTTGCTCCCACATGGAAGAAAGAAAATGATGAGAGGACAGTTTCAGTGCTTTTGGTGATGACTAACCTACCATGTTTTAAGCTCCTAACCACCTGAAATCCTTTTTATTTCCCCTGGCCTTATTCTCCAAAGCCAAGGTAAAAGGTGTGTTGTTAGTAGGTGAAAGACAAGATAATTGGCACAATGAGTTAATTAATAGCTATACCTCCTTCCAGGATCTTGTTCTGGTTTTGAGAACAGAGTAACTTGACTGTGCAGTTGTGCTTTCCTCATACCAGATCAGGCTTTGCCGGGATCTGTGTCCTACTTACCAACCACATTTTTCTTTGTGTTTATGTGTGTAACATTCCTTGCTGAACCTGTGTAGTATCATTTCACACATGTCAACCAGAGTGTTGTTCTTGGTCTGGGAAAAGAAGGGAAAATGGAGAGATTGCTGTTGGAATTTTGGAGTTAATGTTTATAGCTGAGAAACCTGAGGTAAATATTATGCTAGTACTTGGCTAGGAGGTCACCCCATTTACATCAGACTGCTGTTTGCAATGTGATATGAGCCATTGTTCAGCTCTTGGGACAGACAGGCAGTATAAAGATAAGGCTGTCTTTCACCTTCTATCCCCTAATGCAGTGTGTTGGAGAGACAAATGCACATAACGGAAAGATTTCTGATCATGAACTAGAGAAAGCATATTTCAGTGTAATTAGAGTTCATCCATTCTGACAAAACTGTGTAGACCCCTAGAACTAAAGTGCCAGCTGTGTTCTCTGAATTGTACTTTGTACTGTCTTTCATGGGTATCCATAACTATAAGTAACAAAGTTTGTTTAATTTATACTGGCAACACTGAGTGTCTAAGAAATAACATAGTGGTGATGAGTGTGTCTCAAAATATCCAGAGGTTTGTTCTAGTTTGGGTAGTAGTAAAAGGTACAGATGATAACCTGAACATATTGCATCTCTCAGAAAAGACTGGGGACCCCAGTAGAGAAGAATTTTGGCCACTGTGAGAATTAATTTTGAACTGGATAGAGTAGTGCCCAAGGCAGCTGAAACCAAATGGTAGGAATCAGCAGCAAATACAGTGAAAGAGAAATGCAAAAGGTACATAAGTAATGTAGCCAGTTTTATTTCAGTTTAACTCTGGCATGTTTTTTCTTATTGGCTCTGAAATCTCTTGGCATGTAGATCAAGATGTCCAAGTAGTTTGAGCAGAGATTTACTCTTCATCTCTTTGAAAATGCCTTATGCCTGCAGTTAAGGAAGTTCAGCAGAAACCTGTGTCTTCAAACTGAGTCCAATATCAAATTCTGGTCTGTTCCCATCCATAGTAGTTCCACCAGAGCAGGTTGCCTCCATGCTCCCTTCAATATTTGAAGGCACTGGAGGAGGGGAATCTGCTGTTGAGTGGGGAACTCAGACGCTGGGTTAGGGAGTTGTCTGTATAGCAAAGAGAGTTGGCATAAAGTTTGAAACAGAAAAACATTGAAGTTACAAGATGACAAAGAAGGAGCTTAACTACAAGTTTCCAGATTTTTTGATGTTTAAGGGATGTGTATTTTAAAGAACAATGTATTCCTAGGCTTAATTCTGTTTTACCTAACCATTTTTGTTACAAAATGCTTTCATTTTCACTAAAGGCAACTTAGGCACTAACATGGAAAAAAATTACTTCTGGATGTAGTGAGATCTCACCTGCATCAGAAGTTCACCTGAGGGTGAGAAGCCTCTAAGGTGGCTGTCAAGAGCCTGCAACTTCAGCAAGCATGCTCCATGCCTAATTAGTGAGCCTTTTAAATTCTTGGCAAAACCTGGGCTTAAAAAAAAAGACTAAAATAGATTTCATCTGGGATACCTAAAGCAACCACACATTGAAGAAACTCTTTTTGATTCTGTGATACTCAAGGAAATCAGTGTTATTTATATATGGTAGTTTTTCTGTAATGAAAATTAGGACCAGGGGTCTTAGTCTGATTTCTCAGTATTTATCCTCAATATCCACTGGCAAAATTCTTTGGTCTAAAAATTCTGCTGTTAATCCCTGGGTGAATTAGATTTATTTTTAAGTGTCAAGTAAATTGATCAACACTTTCTTGTTTTTATTACAGAACTTTAAAAATTGCCAGATGCTGCTGGTGAGTGGTGGTTTATGAGGATGCTTGTCAATAGCCTGAGTTAGCATAAAAATGCAAGGTCAAAGAGGTTATTTTTTGAATGTGCAATGTGATATTTCATGTTTCACACATATTTTAATGGAGGCAATGGACTGTGTGAGGGCATTTTAAATGCCCACCCTTTTTTCCTAATCGTTTTGGGTTGTTGTGTTTAGAAGAAAAGCCACTTGGTGTGGTTTATTTATTTAAATTATTTTTATTTTCTTTTTAATTTTTTATTTTTTAAATGAGTTATGATTGTCATTATTCCTCTTCAGCACTACAGACCACGTAACACTGGAGGAGGAAAACCAGTCTATAGGGCAGCAGTATTACTTCTGGGTGCCTGTAGTTTAAGAAAATATTCTCCCTATCAGATCTTCCTTGCTGGCAGAGGCACTGAAGTTGTTGGCAGTGTTGGTTGATGCTCACTGGGAAAGAAGAGTTTGTGTCTTTGGGTACAGATCTTTCTGATCACACCCGCTGGGAATCAATGAATACTAAACATGTGGTAACTGTCCTGCAAGTTTGTAAAAAACCTATAGAACTTGGCCTAATTTCTTAAACTTTATGCAGTAAATTTGTTTTTTGTCACTTGAACCATCTGTGATTCTTGGGGGGAAAAAAATCAGTGACAGGTTTACAAGTTGAGCTGCTCGTTATATGCCGTGATTTACTTCTGTAATGGAAAGTTAACAGATCACCTGCCTGAAGTTAGGCCCCTAAATATAAAAGCAAAAGTATTTTTTTCAAACAAGCTGAACATCCAGATTGTTCCCATGTTTTAAGTGATGCAGGAGTTGCCCTGCAGCTCTACTGACGCTACGCACTATTGTTTTTGTAAGCAAATATGTTATCTTGAAGCTAAAACACAGATATGAAAAATTTACATAAGGCAGGGTAAAGACCGTAATTTTTGTCAGTTATGTCAGGGAAGCTCTTGAACCCTGTGCCAATCATTTCACATATATCTAAATTTTTGGTGGAAATAGCTCTTTGTGCCCATTGAAGGCTCATTTGCATAGGAATTGTTTTGTCTCTTTAGTGGTTTAGCCTGTGAATGGAGGTGCGGGAGAGAGAAAGAAGAAAGAGAGAGGTTATAACTTTCAAACAGCACCCCCCAGCTCCAAACTTTCATATTTTTCAGTGTCTCATAATTAAAAATATGTTTGTCTGATTGTTTTGTGGTAAATGTCATCCTCTGGATACAGTCTAGACAGAAATTATTTAAATGGAAAGGTGCCTTTCCTCCTCTCTCTTACAGGAATCCAGTATTGGTGTTATGGTTTAAAGGAAACTCTTACCTTCTGACTATGGAATTATTGGCATCGCCTCATTACAATGTGTTGGACAGGGGCTTTACAGTTGTTACATTCAGGAATTTTTCTGGTCCCTCCACTTTAGGGGAGGAATTGAGGTTGTTCAGGAAACTTGATGACTACAGTGGAGAAGCTGGTGGGGAAAGTCGTGATCCAGTTGTTCTGGCACATGCATGAGCAGTAAAGGACGCAAATGAGACATTCCAAGAAGAAGAAGTGATAAATTTGGCAGCACTCATGTGGCTAGGTCTCAGTGAAGGGAAACAGACATCAGAAAGCCAGAACAACTAAATTTAGTTTAGTCCTGATGAATCTTGAATAAGATTCTTCTTGTTCCTTTAATTTTAATGCATTAAAAAATTAATATGTCTCTTATATATGTTCCCTCTAGCAATGTAAAGCCGACATCTATATTTTAGCTATTAAGTCAGTTTATATATTTAACTGAATGGTACTACATTTAGAAAAAATCATTTGTGTTACATTAAAAAGGGAAAATTTTTTTCTCACCTCTTTACGGTGTAAACTGGCACAGTTTAATGAAGGCAAAGGAAGTTAGCCAAGGAATGAATTTGGCTCTACATAGGCAGACCTGTAACATGAATGTCAAAGTTATGCTTGGGAACATATGCACCTGCATGAAAAAGAATTTTCGTTCCAAGGGCCTGGTTTTATATCCACTGGTATTTGTCCACTCAACTGTGCACTCCTGTTGGGAGATGGTATGAAATTTCCACTGAAGCTGTTGGTTACTTCCAGAATGCTGATCTGTATTTCTAAAAATACGAGACAGATCCTGCCACACTTGGAGGAACATGATTTTATTACTGCCAGTAAAGATGCACTTTGATGTTCTTAACTTTGCCTGGGATTTGAAAGAGAGGACAAATGCTAGTTTATGAGAATCTCTGGTCTCTGGTCTCCCTAGGCTGTAGACTGACAGCTCATTTCTTTCTCTTTAAATTCTGGCAACTGTGTGACAATTTCAAATTAAACCGCGATTCAAATCCAGGTCCCTGGAATAAACAGCCAAAATTTTAGTAAAGATATAATAACTATTTATATATACATAACCCACCCATAATTTTAGACCTTTTTTTTAAAAAAATTTTTTTAGTTGCTCCTATTTGGTAGCAAACTTTGAAAATTTTTGTTTAACGTTTCACACAATCTGTAATGTGGAACTGCAGGTTACTGTACTTTGGTCTTATCACTTTAAGCAATCTGGAGTCACTAGAGTCAGAGAATGTCTGAACCACAGAGATTTTTTACTGTTATATACTCTCTTTTTACATTATATTTAGGAGAGGGATATGCCCAGTTGTAGCTTTTGAAGACAAAACAAAAGGCTAACATACTAAAAATTGTGTTTGTCCAGTAAACATGTCTGTGACCAGATGGGAAAGGTAAGATAAGCCACAAGTAAGTGTTTTAATTGAATTTTAACCAGCTTTTGATCAAAATCCTGTAAATCTGAATTGTATTAATGTGCAACTGTATTTTGTCTTCTATGAACCTGCGGCCTTAATATACCTGAGTTAAGGGAAATGGAATTTCTGTCCCACATTATTCTTGGCCATTGCCACCCACAGCATCCTCCTGCAAAAATGAAGTCTAAAGAGGAATCCCCCCAAGGTTTGGATGAGTCCGTTTAATAAATCATGTTAAAAAAAAATAAAAATCCCTTGAGCCCAAGGGAAGTGATAGAATTGACTGTGTGGGTTCCTCTGGTCAGAGTCATGTAAAACTGTGTTTACTCTTCATTTTACATACACTCTATGTGTTGATATGACATCATTCCCTATAATGTTAGGGATACTGTGCACACATAATCACGAGATTGTATGAGATGCAGTGAACATCCCATGAGAGAGGGAACATGACATAATAAGAAGTTGGAACCTAGAGTGATTTATGGTGGTCATTGTCTTACTGATTCAGATACTTTCCATATGTTGTTGTAGAAACTTCATTTTGCATTGTATGTATAAAACATGTGTAGCAAATTAGTTTCAATACAACTTTCTTTTTTTAAAATGTTTTGGTTTTAAAATGTTGATGTGTGTTTTATCTCTAGTCTGTGATATCCCACTATATTTTTATTGAGAGAACATTTTAAAGAGAAAGATTTTGAGGTGCCTGCTAAAGCTTGTGTGGTGGACAATAAACTTGGAACTGTTTTTGATGCTAAAACATCCTGTTGCATTGTATTTATGGCTTGACTTCTGTATCATGCTTAGCTGATACAGAGTATGCCCTGTATCGTGCTTGAAGCCCTAAAGGTACTGTCCTAGTGTGGGAGGAATAGAGGAATTTTTCTCTTACCAGCTGTAGCCCATTATAATTCTATCCAATTTTATTTTGGAAATTATTTGAAGATGGATCTAGTTACACTGAAATTATGTGATGGGAACATGATTTCTAAAAATACGTTACTGCTTGAGGCATTAAAAGACTCAATTTAATTTACTATAATATATAAAATACTTTTATTGCGGGGAGACTTTATTTCAGTGGTTGCTTAGTAAGTGAACGGACATTTATTAATCAAATAAATCAACACCACCCATGGCAACTTGCCCCAGAAGTACCTGCTGAGGAGAGATGGATGAACAAAGCATGAGGAAAAGATTATCTGGTTAGTGCTGTGCCTTTCTGCTTGCAATTTTCTAGAATTTATTCATTATTCAGCATTATTCACTGAACAGTGTCTGCAGAGTAGTTTGTCTTGTAGCTTGTTCAGAAGCAATTTGTAGTGAGTATTCAATATAGACTTCAAACAAAGATTATTTGTCATTAATATGTGGGTCAGGTTTTGTTCTTTGTGTATGCTCCCTCACTCAAAAAAGTTCATAGATCATAAATGAGGCTCCTAAGTGTTACTGTGATGCAAGTTAATAATAGCATGAATTATGATAATCCATTAGCTTGGTTTTAGACCCTTCATAATCTCCATAGAATTCAGTAGTATTCAGACCAAACTTTAAAATAAATTTTTTCAGTACTGACATTTGGGTCTGACAGTTTAAAATACATTAGGCACACTCTCTGCATTCATTTCTTAGAAATCTTTTGGTGGCTTTTTCTGTCATTAAAGTTTTTGCTAAATTGTAAAGAAGATACAAATCCACCTGAAACAAGCTACTCAAATATCATTAGAAATTGTGAATTTTCTTTTCCTGCAGCTGCAAACCAGGGACTGTGTTTTTAGTCATCCTCCCACCTATCTATCTTGTAAAGCTTTACAATGTGAAGTCACGTAAGACAGCATAAACTGCACTCATCAGTACCAGGAGCTCACTTTGTAATTATTTAAAAATCTTTTTCAGAAACATAAAATACCATCAAAGCTGAAAAACAGTGATGGCAATTCAGTTCCTTGATTAAATGAATCAAAACTAAGCATGCAACTGGAGCAACAGCTGCATTTCTTTTGTTTGTTTCTTTTCTTGCTGTGTAGCCGCGAAGCTGCGGAGAGTGCAGAAGGCTGGCCTGAGCATGCTGGTGAATAGCACAGTAGCAATCATTTGGACATCCTTTACTGTATCCTTTGCACTCTTAATGTATCAGTCCCCCACTGTTCTCCAGAATTCCACGCTGTGTGAGCTTGCTGCTGGGAGGGCAGAACAAATGTGGCTGTAAAGCTTTAGGATCTGCTGTAGCCAGGAGTGGTTTGCTGGATGAGCTCTCCAGCAGGTAGGACAGCCTGTTCCTCGGCTCTGTCATCATTAGCCAGAGCCACCTCTGCTCACCCCCTGAGGATTGCCAATGTATCTTTTGGGGCTTGAGAAAAGCTAGTCAGACAAACAGGTATTTTCCTCAGAGCCTAAGTGGAAGGACAAACAACTCTTTGTTAGGCAACTGTGGAAGCAGCTTCTACATACATAGTATATCAGGCAAACTTGCTAGGCGGTATGAAGTTTTACAATGGGCAGGGTACTGAAACAAGATGCATGGGATTCTTCCACTCTCAGAAGAGGATCTGCGGTGAAAACGTGAAGTGAGGGGACAGAATGCTGACTCTCTGAGTAGGAGTTGTTTTTACAGTTGTCATCTCTTATTGTATTACTCTTGCCTACAGGGAAGCAGTCCTGAGTCAGTGCTTGTGCTCAGGCCTACCGACCACAGATTTAAGAATTATGAGAACATCAGCTCGCAAATTCAAAATGAGTCTGTGGTTGCCTCTTCCAGGTTTATCTTGGTGCTTAAAACAATTTATCATCAACTACTTTCTTCTGCTTCTCTCCCATCCCAGAATACCTCTTATTCTAACTAGTGTCAATCAGTTTCACTTCTTTTCTTTTCTTGGATGATATGACTAATTAGAGAAATGGGAACCTGCACATTACAACCCTGGGACAGCTTCTTCCAAGCAGAGTCCTTCCTAGGCAAGGACTGCTCCTCTGGTTGTCACTAGTTTGAACTTACCTTCTGCTTAACGCTTCTCTGTTTCAAAGCTCTGTGTAACTCCCCTCTTTTTTATCGAGGCACATGGGCACCAGTTTTTCTGACTCTGTGACAGATCTTCTTCATTGGATTTATTCAGGTTCTCAGCTGAAATGCAAGTGGAAAACCAAATGCATCTGCAGCATGGAATAATTCCAATTGTCTCAGCTGAAAAGATGGGTCATTCATTTTTCTTGAAGGTGCTCTGTTCATTCATGAAACTGGTGGTCATTCTTTGAATACCTCTGCTTTGACACTCTGTTGCTGGAATGAAAAAATAATTTAAGTTGGACAGACCCGCAGAAAGCTATCTTCTCCAACTCCATGCCTGTATGGACATTCCTGCATGCAGGGAGGGAAGTTTCACCTCTGACCAGTGCCCCTCATTTGGTTCCAGGGTGCACGTAGCCCCGCTGCTGCAGCAGGTGGAGCCCAAGTCCCTGGAATTTGCTCTTTTTCCCGGCGCTAACACAATTTTACTCCACAGGCTCTGCCCGGGAGAGGGAAGGTGCCCTGCTAACATCAGTGTCTTCTAATACAAGAGCTTTAGAAGTGGAGTGATAGTCTGCTAAACAGGAGAGCCAAACACATATACAAGATTTGATTTGCCTGGTACTTCTGGTCTGTGTCTTCTGCACTGGAGACACACAACTACATTTTTGTATCTAACTTTGCAGTACTTGCCCCCTGTGTATTCTCTCATGACCTGGAATGGAGGCAGCCTGGCAATATGACACAGGACACTCTACTTGAAGGGACATGATCTCCTGGATTCCAATTTTCTGGCTGCAGTGTTGGCCAAATACATGTTAATGAATTTGCCAGTCCATTGAAAACAAAATATTGCATATCATTCTCCTTTTAGAGGAAAAGGAATGAGTAACTTCCGCTTTTCCTTTTCTGTATTCTAGAGAACAGGCTTAATGCCTTTGCCTGGCCTTCCTTCGTTGGTAAATAGCATGCTTGATTCTCCTCTGCTTTTCATTCTCTATAGATCTTACCCATTGTCCTGAGAAGCTGAATTATATTACCAGGTCAGAGACAATGGTATTTAAAATCTATTTGTCAAAAAAAAAAAAAAAAAGTATTCTCCTTATCGATTAGCTTTCCTCAAAGCTTGTGCTCAAAAATTCATTATGCCCTGAGTCATAATATTGAATTAATGGTATAAATATAATTAAAAAATATACAACCCTCAAAACTAAGCTCAAACAAATTGTACATGTCATTGTATGTGTTCTATCAATGAAAGGATACAGAGTAAGAAAAAAGACCAAACCCCAAAAATCCATACCTGTTGTTTGTTATCAGCGGACATTGCCAGTCAAGAATGACTTCAGCATACAGAAGGCTCTAAGAATAAGTGTTAATAAATTCCAACTTAAACATCAATTCTGTATCAAGGAAAAAATAGTATGTTATGGTGCACAGTTGAAACTTTGAGCTTACCGCAAATCCCAGGAGCTCACATTCCCTAAGCAATGCTTTCCAGCAGATACCAAACAAAAATAGCTTTTCAACGGAAGATGTCTCTGGAGTGTAGGAAAATACCATCTCTCTTAGGACAGGCATGCAGGAGAAAGTTAGTAAATAGTCATCATGAACTCCAGTTTCTTCTGTGGTCTCAGCCAATAACCATCATGCCTGGGTGGTGGCGACAACAACAGTTTTCATTTTCTCTCTGTGACGAATTCCTCTGTTCTCCAGATTAAATGAAATAAAGCCCTTCACTGCATCTGGTGTCATAAAATTATTCTGTTACCCCCTTCTAGTCCAGATGAGGCAATCAGAAATGAACACTTTTCCCTTACAGCTGCTGCTGCTGCTTCTTTTGATCAAAATTGCTCTGTGTTCTTAGTGACTGTAAATCTGAGGGAGGAAGTGTTTTTAGGAGATGGAATAGACGTGCATCCCTCTCTTTGGTAAGCATTCAAGGCTTTCAGTGCTCTGGGAATTGCAAAAAAAGCCCTTTGCATATTTCTAGCTCTCAGATGTGTTCTTTATTAATGGGGTTTTCCACATCAAAATCTCCAAGTGTATCATGGATTTTATTCAGCCCAAATGAATTCATAATTAAGAGTTCAAACAATGCAAACTCCAGGATTTTTTTTGGTCAATTTTAATAGATCTCACATTACTAAGCTGTTACCAGCCCAATCCAGAAAGGAATGAATAATGCTTAAACCATTAAACCATTAGGGTTTTTGAGGAAATGGAAAGCATCCATCCTATCTAAGAAATCAGTTCCACAGAAATTCTTCCATTGTCACACACTCTGGGAAAGCAAGTCCATTAGTTTGTCGTGTTTTTTTAAGTTAGCAGGACTTCATCAAGACAGCTTCTTTATTTAGCTGTGCAGTACTGTGCACGTTATTTCAACATAAGCTAACCTAGAACATTCAGAGAGGGTGTATGGATGGCAAGTGCTGGCACACAGGCTGCATTCCCAAATTAGTCCATTCTTATTACTAAATCATTGGTGGCCACAACTCTTCATATTACCTGCTGCAGTAACACCTCAAGCTATTTATCTGACTCTCTGCCACCTCAGAGTATCCAACAAGGATGCTGGGAACATGCTGTGTCTGAATGGAAGTAGGATCACAACCTGGCAGGAACCTGGAAAGATGAAGATAAGGAGACTTACTGCTCAATATAGCCTCACAGATTCATAGTGGGTACCTTGGATTTCATGAAGTCCCAGCTTAGAAGGAAATTTTAAATATTTTTGCCACATCTCTGGTTTATTGCAGGAGATACACTTCACCCAAATATCCCTTGACTCTGTACATTTCTGTACATAAGGTTGAGCTTCTCAGAAAGCAGCCCTTGCTGGTGGAATATTTGAGTTTTTGCAGCTAATATTTTTTCTCAGAGTAATTTGGACACATCATGTACATTCAGTCTCCTCTTTATTCTCTCTCAGCAAGGAAATCGTCTCTAACTTATTCAGGAGGCAGCTTTGAAATTCCTCCTGTTAAACACAGTCCCACTTTTTGGAGGTGTGAGTGCCATTTTGACAGGCTCTACATCTCTTTCTGTGCATGACTGGCCTGCATAACGTTCTGTTACTATAATTTTCCTTTTGCTTCTTTGAAGTGGTTTCATCTAGATGCAGTATTATAATCAGACACTTAGATGTTGAAGGCTTTGGGAAGACCAGCACCCAGTATTTTTTCTAAAGCAGAAAGTGAGACTAGAGATGTACCTAGGGGAATTCCCTGTTCACCTCAGGGAACCAGGTTTGCTTGATCCAGTGTCTTGTCTCTGGCAGTATTCCATATCTGCTGCTTTCGAAGAAGATAAAAAACCCCCTATGCTATGGAATATCTGGCCAAGTATACGTATGTTTATATGGCTGTGTAGCTTAGGATAGGGAAGTTACCTGCTCACTGAGGGTCATAAGAAGAGAAGGCTGTGCAGTGCTCCCCAAGGATGGGAATTCAGAGTCAGAAGGTGAGAGAGAGGTTTCTGGAGAAATACAGGTTTTGAAAAGCCTCAAACTTAAAAGGAAGACACAGGACTTTGTCTGATGCCTCTCAGTGTTACGTTCTGTTTGGCCTACTGCAATCTTTGTCATCAGGGAGACAGTGCTTTTCATCTTTTAATACAATTTTAAAGGAAATTAAGTGAAATAATTGGTAGTCTCATTAATAGGAGCATTTCAAATGTTATCTTCCCAGTAGTTTTCTTCAGAACTTCTAAACCTTGAACCTGTGTGTTTCAGATGAGAACAGACTTCCTAATTCTAAGGTCAAAAATACCAGTCAACTCCCTTATGGCTTTCAGAGTTAGAGGTTTTAGGCTTGAGATTCAAACAGCTACAAAAAGACAATTTCATTCCAAATTTTACTCCTTTTAAAAATTCTGCCTGATTTCAGTTGTCTTGTGGCTCTGGATGCTTTTACACTAACAGATACTATTTATTACAAGAGGAATAAAGCAACGGGTTTCATATGAAAGCTGTCTTTTTGATCGAATTCTACGGTATCTAACTTGCTGTAAAACACTTTAGCTCAGAATAATAAAATAACATGATTATTTTATTTATCAAAAAGATAAATAAAGGCACTTAAATATATACACATTAATTCTTTCTTGTGTTCAGTATGACAAACCTAATTAAATGTAAGGAAAGGCTGTACAGGAAGAGGCGACACTAGAAATAGTACATCAATGTATTTAAGTCACTTATGATATTTTTCTATTTTTTTCATCCCTTTCTCCCAGTCTGTGCCCATTAAAAACTATTATGTAGAAATCTTTAGGGACATACATTGCTAATGATATATTTAATGTGGAGTATATAATCTCTTTTATGAGTCTAATGTGCCTAAAGTAAAATGTATGCACATCAGCTTTGCAGGAACACAGGACTTTATGACTAGCTCTGATCCTTTGAACGCTCCAGTTGTTCCTAGAGAAATAATGTGTTTGGTGGACAAGTCAGGTAAAAGACATAGTTGTGTGCATGCAAAAGGAGGAAAGCTGACCTAAAATCATAACTGACAATAATTTTCAGGGTTTTCAGGTCATTCAAATATGATAGCCAATTTGTCATAATATCTCTTCTCCCCAGGCTTGACAATGAACTTGTTCACAAGAAGGCACAACAAGTAATAATGTTTATGATTTTTGTCACATCACTGCAAAGTTGCATCTTACGCGTTTCCAGCTTATTTGTCGAAGGAATAGCTTTAATGCAAAATTATGTGCTAATGTTTCCTACTGTAACTATCAACAACGTTATCTTCTTTTTTGAATTACATTGATGACATTCGAAGTAGATGTCAATATATTCATATTTTTGTATACAAAGCCCCCAGCTAACTATTTCTAATTGAGTCTGTTCCAGACTCACTGTCAAAGAATAGCTATATTCCATAATTGTTGCCTCATATTCTATAACAATCCCCCAGCCTCTCAAGGAACAAAACCTCTTAAGAATTAGATAAGAATTTTGTTTTAATATCTCATCTTCCTCATACTATCAATCTGAAAATCATCCTGTTGTTTTTTTACCCCTGCGGTTTTGCAGTTAACCTCTAGTGATTGGTTCTATTTCATAATGAGTCTTATGTCTAGAATGCCTAGAAGTTTTCTCCCTTTTCTGTGTCAAGGAGTGATTCATTCCTGTGCTTTCCAGGGAGAAGAATTAAAACTGTACCTTCCTTTTCCTGCTGTTCCAGAAACTAGCAAATTTCTACTTGTTTCTACTCCAACATTGTTCAGGGCTAGATACTATTAAAAACAAGTATGATGAAACGGTTCACAAATTATGGAATAGTTTTATGGATACTGGTATCATAAAAGGGAAATATTTAATCCATACTCACATTTCACTGTTGTTTGTTAGAGTCTTCTGCAGAGTAGAAGAGGAAAAAGCCCTGTTGAAAATAACAGTATAATTGCAAGAAACAAAAACTTTTCTGAAGACTTCTAGCAGGTAAACCAGGAACTAAGTTTATTTTGTTCAAAGAGTTGACTAGATTTTAGGATTATGGTGATTGTGTGCCAATTGTGACTATAAATATGGTAAACAGAAAGTAAATTGAGTTGTGTATGTTTGGGCTGTTGCACCGGATATGAATGTGTGTCTTTATTTCTAAAGATGTGTACAGATTATGGACAGAAAGTATAATACAACTGCTGTCCTGTATGAGATGTAAACCCTGGACATTGAAGGAATGAGGAAAAAATGATTAAGTTGTCTATATGTTACATGGACTGTACTGTAAGACAGAGTCTCTGTACTGAAAAAGCATAGGCCTCTATAGCTGAGAAAGTTTTACATTTGCTATGTTATTTGCAAAGAGTGTAAAAGAAATGTCTTAAACAATTTAGATTAAATTAATCAAAAAAAGTAAAAAAACCCACCCCAAAATAATCAACACGATAAAGATTTCAGACAAAAAAATGTACAACTGGCTACAAAATCAAATTATAAAAGAAGAAAATGTCCTGCAAAATGCACTGTCAGAAGTCTGTTATGAGATGGCATAATAATATGTGAATGCTACTTATTTTTCTTCCTCAAGATCCAGCAGAGCTAATATAAAATACCCCTTTGTCTCATTCAGGCAAAATCTCATTGGAAAGATGGAAAGCCCAAAGTCAGCTCAGCTCAGCTCGAATTTTATGCACCTATGTGGTGTTGTATATTAATATTAATGATCTGTAGTTAAATGAGTTTGCATCCTGGTAAACTGGGCTAGAAGGACACTTATTATTAATGGTACTGTCTGCACAAAAGTGGTTTTGGGGAAATCATTAAGGATGACAGATGACACTGGAAATATAGAAAGAAGATAATGACTCCTTTCTTAGAAAGCAGTTGCGTATCTATGAGAACCTAACTTGTCCTCACTGCTTAATCTGAGAGTATTACTGAAGTGATTGGGTGTTTGAAAAAAAAAAATAATTGTTTTCCAGAAACAACACTTATGGAAGAATGTGCCCTGTTTTACTACTACAGTGTGTCAACTGCATGAAGTTACAATTTCAGTGTGATCTGGAAGCAAAGTCACCCTCTCTGTTGACTGAGATTCAACAAATGGATTTTTTATGTCAGAAGACCCTTCAGGAATGTTTATTGCTTGCAAGTAGCCATAGAAAACTGAATATATAGGCTGATGCAAGAAACTTTAGTCTGTGACAAGAGAGAGTAATTTTTCCACAGGTGATGTTTCAATGTTCTAATCTAAGCATCATTACTGCACAAGGAAAAAACTTGACCTCTTTCAAGCATCTTTAATTTTAATTTTTTCCTTTCTTTTTGCATGGCTTTGTATTTATGCAAACTTGTTAATAATCTTTTCCTCTTTTCTAGACCATCTGGTTGAGTCTGAAGATGCTCCTACAGTGACAGGTAGTCAGAGACATACATCAGGGAGAGGTTTTCCCCTTTGATTTTGTGGGGTAGCAAATAACGAAGTAGGCAGTGGTTTATGTGAGGACAGTACTGCTGAAGGCAGCAGATGGAGGCAAAGTGCAATAAAAATCCTGTTGTGTTGTACTTTAGTCTCCAGCCCAGAGGCATCCCTGACTATTTGCTGCAGGCATATTTCTGAATGCTTTGTAGAAGAAAGTTTCAGCCTGTCCCAGTGGCCAAGGCAAATCCGAAGACTAGAACTGAAGCTTTTTTCTTGGCTAAAGAAAAAGGATGGCCTCTGGATTGGCACGAGGCACCTGCTGTCTACACATGCCTGTCAGAAGCACATACAGTGAATATGCTGGCAGCAAGAGATGGCTGGGGTAGTAAAAAGTTGATGTCATGGCTGCCTTCCTTCCTGTGACTTGACTGGGGAAGGACAAGCTGGCTGCTGGACACGTGGAAGAATTTCAGGGGCACTGGCAGTTACTGGGAACATTGCTGGAACACACACTCTTGAACATGAAAACTAGGAAAGTATAGGTTAATCTGTCCAATACTTGTATTTAGAAGATGTTATATATGTCAAAACATGTATCTGAAAATGCCTTGTAAATGTCTTCAAAGACTTCAGATTTTACCCAGATATTGCAGGTGAAAGAAAAGAGCTTTGGAGCGATTCAAAGATACTTTTTTTTCATTATTATTTTGGTCAGAACATCTAAAAAGCAAAGGAAATAGAGGGTTTCTCAGACTAGCCAGAGGAAGAAGAGTTGTCATCATTCTCCTTTTGCCAAATAGCTCACAGGGCAAGGAATGCTTTGAAGATACTGTGTCCTGAAAATGTGATGCAAGCAGCAAGCTGAAGGAGACTTGACCAGATTACAAACAAACATCTCTGAGAAACTGTCAGGGTTTCTAGAGAGTAGAAGTGGTGTGATACCTCCTAGCAGGTAATACTGCAGAGATTACCCTCTTGCACCAACCTACTTAACCTTTCTGTACAATCTTCTGCCTCTATTGGGAACAAATAAATCCCAGAGCCTGTAGGTTTGGATTAGGAAGATGGGGAAAAGGGGGAAATACTCTAGTATGAACATACAAAGAATGTCTAAAATGTTTCCAGGACAGCAACCAGTGCCCTGGGAGGCACCTTTTGGGTTAGGCTGGATAGGTTTCATCTGGGGATGGGTGTTTCCCATCTTCTTTCAGGACTTTCAGCTGCAAGCTACTGCAGCCAATGTAGTAGTACAGTGTGGGAGGCTGAGCTGTGAGGAGAGGCTTCATGTGTGTGCCAGGAGAGGTGTGTTGGTTTTTACTTTTGCTTTTGTTTATTTCCCCTGTGCTTGGTGGGGTGGTGGAAAGGTGGCTGTTTCTTTTTGTACCATGAAACTGAATTAAGAAGCTGTCCTTAAGTCTTGCTGCAGCAGGACAACACAAAAAGGGGCTCAAGTTTGGCCTAAACCTGGATTTTGTTATGTATTTCTGAGGTTCAGGTTTTGTCCTCTCACATCTCTGTAAATTATTTGGGCCTTTTCAGTGTTTGGATATGACAGAGGGGAAGTTAGTCAGACATTACACTTTATTTCCTTTCTCACCTCATCTTTTGACATTTTTAAAGTGATTGACTGGAAGGAGTTTAAAGAGGTTGCATTAATGTTTAACTGTCCTGCAACAAATAATTGATGTTTTTAAAGGTTTATTTCATTCAGACTGGTCTAGAGCTCTCTAGTCTAGTTTATTTTTGATTATAGAAATTCATTTCAGTTAAATCATTCTTTATCAGCAGGATCTGCCCACATTTGGTTAGACTAAACTCTAGAAACCACAGTGTTTTTTCCAATTGTGTTGAATCAAAGTTGCACTGACAAAAAGACTTTTATTGGGATTGGGCTGGATCTTATTAATAAAGAAAAAAACGTATTAAGGAGTCTTTAATATGTAGTTGTGATGCTGTGCTAGTCACAGCTTCATCTCAGTTTTGAGAAAAGATTTCTGATTCTCTGGTTTTTCCACTTAACAGTCTTGTTTATGCTCATGACCTGGAAGCTTCTACCTTTTGTTACTCTCCTGATCAGCAGTGCCCATTAGTTCTTCTGGTGCTTTACAAAGTCAGATCTTTTAGCAGGTGAAGCTAACAGGTCAGAAATGCTGCATTTATGCTGTTGATACGTCTGCTTTTACTGAATAACTTCATATTGCTGCACAAGACATGTTACATTCATTTTATGAATCTTTCATGGGACTTGTCTGATCTTGTAATTGTATATGCCATCTAACATTGAGGGGCACTTGAGGAGAAGGGGGATGTTGCAGAGTTATAAAATCGGGGTGGCCTTTGGGTTTTTTGATGCTGTGATATTTTGCAAATTACTCCAACAGTAGAAAGGGAGGTACAAGTTGATTTCAAGGTTTTTTTCTGTACAGCTCTTCAGGAGAGAAGTGATAAAAGATCTCAGGGCCCGTGAGCAGGACCTCTGAGTGACACTAAAAAGGGTTTTAAATGTATCTATAACATTGCAGTCCAGTATGTAATTCCAATATGCAAAAAGGTGATAAAAGCGTTCTGTAGATTTACACCACCAGGTCATGTTCTGAATCCCTTTGCTCCTACCACTAGCTGCTTTCAAGTATTGTGACGAATTTACAGGACTACATCTCTTCTTTTGAGAACAGCAGCTTGATATCGTAAGTCAGAGCATCCCCATGATCGTGTATTTATTAGTTTATTTTCTTCTAAAGTGTTTTTGTGGCTCTTGGTACATAAGCATATTGCCTATGTTCTGATCTTCACAAAACTTACCTGTTTTATTTGTGTATCTGATTAGTTCCCGTGTAAGAAGGTATTCTTAACTCTAATTTTGGAAATGCAGAAATTTTTTACTGGTTTGTGGTGCTGTTGATCATATACCATATCTACTGAAATGTTTTCCCCCCCTTATTTTGTGACACTGGTTCCTGGTTTAATTAACTGAAGTACTCAATTAATATACTGTAGCAATTTTAAAAAATTATTTCAGGTGAAAAATAAATTACATGTAATCTCTTTGAGTCCATATCTGTAGTGTATTAGTGTATCAGTGGATTGAACTCAGGATCTTGTCACTCAAAAATTATTTATAAAGTATTTGAAGTTGGCTTATCTTCAGGGATTTCTCCTTCAGCCTAAATAATCCTTGACATAGTACTGAGTGTCTGAGGTTGATGCTCAGAGAGAGACACACATATTAGATGGAAAGTATTTAAAATCACTTGCTTTTAGAATATGTATTACGTTGTATATTGCTAAGTACAGTCCTCTTGTTTCTGGTTATTCCTTTTAATGTAGATTTCAGGTTGGGAAAAGGAATAAGAAGCATCATGCTCTATACTGCATGCTGACATGTCATGTTCTGCAGGCACTGGCTCTGTCTTAGGTTAAGAGTGTAATGTGGCCCATTACTCTGGAGATTAATTCTGTCCTCTTGCAAAACAGTCCTGTATCATGTTGGCAAATGTATTACTGCCTAAGAAATTCATGAAGTGCAATTTTCTCTGTGACAGTCGTAGCATTTCTAAGAGATAATCAATTCAGATGTAGGAAGCAGGAATCCCTGCATTCAAGGAAATTAACTGGGGTGTAGGAATGTTTCTTGTGCCCCCATCACATGAAGCATGTGTTGGGGTTTTACTGGGAGTTGATTGAAACAGCAGCTTTTCACAGGTGAGCTGGATCTGAGTCATTATGAGAACACACATGGCACCTGTAGACCATTGCTCTTGAGTTTTCTCCTTTTTAAAAACTATCAAAATGACCCTTCCTTAGTTTTAATGTAAATATACCTCTATTTTCTTTGCTTGTTCGCACAAGTTCATGTTAATTTCAGAAACCCTATCTGTATTGCTGCACACCAGGACTCTGAATTAACCTGTTTCCTGCACCCACTTCCCCTTATGAAGCATCCAGTTCCAGATTTGTATCTGAAACTCCATAGATCAGAGTTGTGAATTCAAACTCTAAATCCATATGTATGCGTATATATAAATATATCTATATATATAAACACAGGTGTGTTGGAGTTCATAGGAGTGTATGGAATTCTATACGAGTGCATGCAGCAGTAACCCCTGGAGGAAAAAACTCAAACTACACCTTCAGCTAGAGCTGAGTATGCCCTGCTGTCAGCAGAGAAATGATTACATGCCTGAGCTGCCCAGTTTATATATGCAGAGCAGTAGGTCTGCAGCAGAGCAGACTGTAGCTGCTGAGTGTATGCTGGGGCTTTGTCAGCCTCCTTTACTACTGGGTTTTGCCACGCTGGCTAGGATAGAGCTGGCTGCTTCAGGCACACCTAATACACATCTGTCAGAGCACAGTATTAACATATTATTTCGGAGTTTCCATGTTATAAACCCTTAATATCATATTAATCCTTACAACACTAAAGACTGGACTCTAACCTTGAGATTGAGTGTTTTAAAAGTGTCAGCCCATTGTCTGTGTATGTGTGTCCCCAAATAATTTCATCTGCCTTCCAGATGTCTGTTCTTTCTCTGTCTCATGAATATCTGTTACTGTGTCATCCACCTTTGAGACACAAGCTCTCACCCCGGTGGTACTGACCCTCTCCTTCAGCTCTCTCCATCACCCAGTCCTTTAGTGCCAGCACATATGTCATCAGTTTCCTGTGCATCCACCATATGGAAATCACCTGAAGTAGTTAGGATTAAGTGCTTCAAACAAAAAGGATAAATTTTTTCGTTTGATGTTGTTTGTTGATTCTCATAACCAGTGATCTCTTATCTATGAAAATATACTTCTAAGATAGTTTTGAATGTGTTCTAATTATGGAGTTAACTGGAAAAAAATATGATGTTCTATTAGATCCCCCCTCCAACTATAAAAAGATATTTGTTCCCCAAAATGGACCACCTGAAATACTTTATCATCCTTTTCCTTAGCCACATACTCATTTTGTTTCAAGTACCTGAAGGTGTAGTTTCACATTCATATAAGAATTTTTGGTCCTTTATATTAGTCTGTCAAGGTTTAAAAGCTAAAAAAACCCCATATGTTGAGTCTCAAATAGAGAGCTTAAAATATTAAGAAGCACTTTTATTTTCCTGATGTTTGTTGGATACTATCAGTCTTCTCTTTTTGTCATTCTATTAGATGTATAGATGATATTTGTCATGGAAAGAAGCTTGGTCCAATTTGCTTGCTGTCGTTCTCACAGAGTTCTTACTATCTGAGTTGCCTTTTCTAGGGAGCTCTGCACCTCACATGTGTTATCTAGATGCTGAAGTGAGTAGTAGTTTCTGCATTTTAACAAGAAAACTTTATTTTCATAAAAAAAAAAAAGTTGCCTGCAGTTAAACAGCAGTAGTATAATCTTTTTGAAGACTTGGTTCAGGAAAACAAAAGAAAAAATAGTAGCTGTCATGGCAATAATATGATTGACTTTTATAGTAAGGAAAAAACAGTTTCTGTGTCCACATTCTGTGGGCTAGATTTTTCTTTTTCCACTCACAGTCATGCTACATACTGTAAGCAGTCCAACCTCACCAATAAACTGCATTTTGGGATTGATCTAGGAGTTTCTCCTTCAATGTCATGTACAACAGGAGCAGAGGAATAAAGCACACCAATCTCCATCTGAATTTGGCATCTCTTCCTCAAAAATCCTTTTATTTTCCTTTGGACCCCCATGAAAGTAAACTTTATATAATAATGAACTCCAGAAAGGAGCTGGAGCTCATTTACTATTTGAATAGTAGAAAACCTTTCATAATAGGTTGACATTATTCAGTGTGCAGAGAAACAGAACTGGTGTAAAACTGCATTTTGTTTTGTTTTTTATAAACAGTTCAGTTGTTTGTTACCACAAGAAGAGGAGATTAATTTACAAATTGTTCATCTTTCCTATTCTCAATTCCAGAATTTTTTTTCCACTTGTCTCTTGCTACTGTGTGCAATTACTCTGCAGGCTGCCAGGAAGAGACATAATGAAACAGTGTGTCCTTCAATTAACAGTGGCAGGTTGAATGGAAAATATTACTAGGAGAACATTTCCCAACCATTCTTCTGCAGAACACACAAGTGTGATTAGGGACAAAAAAAGAGACATCCATTCTGCTGCCTGTTTAGGGCATAGTTATTTGAAACAACCTGCTTAGGGTAAGAAATAATCCCTACAAAATACAGCCCACTTATGAAACGCAGAGCAGCCAGCCTGGAACTCTTGGATTCACCATGCTTTAATAATTAACACACAGTGTTTAGTGGATGTCTCACCTTTAGTGTGTTAGCTTTCTGACTGTGTCTAGAGATAATAAGGTGCTATTTTTGATGCTTAACCCGATTAAGAGGGTGAAGAGGTGCAGAGAGGTCACCAGTGGCCTGGACAGCAGGGAGTGGGACCAAAGCAATTCCAAGGGTAGTAGCTTTGAAACATGTCAGTTTCGCTCCTTGGCTGTCTTCTCTTTCTCCCTGTAGAAGAAAGTGATGGCACATGTGACATGGGGACTTGGGTACCCTATGCTTAGCTAAAGCTACAGATTTGTGTGATCCATAACTAACTAGAAAAATGAACCTGCAGCATGTGGAATAATGGGCTTGTTTTCTTCAACACGACCTGGGAAATGTGCACTTGCAGCCCAGAAAGCCAACCACATCCTGGCCTGCATCAAAAGAAGTGTGGCCAGCAGGTGGAGGGAGGTGGTTCTTGGGGCAGTTCTATATGCCTACAAACAAATCCTTTGGGGAGAAAAGGTAACTGAGAATATTTGTGTAGATAAAAATTTATATCTAAATACTCATGTGCAACATAAAATGATACAGGAAACTAAATCAGAACAGTGCATGGGTGAGGTTTTATAATAAGATCTTACCAGAATGTTGTCTCCTATGATTTGATTAAGTCACTTATCGTTCATTTAAAAAAGTAAAATAGTATTTCATTATTTCATGAAACAAGAAGAATCAATTTGCATTCTTAAGAAACCATTTTAATCTGCAGTACAGGTCATTAGGTTTACATCATTTTAGTTGAAAAAATTAATGTGTTCATTATTTTCTTATTCTAAGACTCCCTGTACTAAATGAACTAAATTATTCAAGTGATTAGATCCACAACTACCTCTAATTATTTATTTTATTCCTTTGGCTAATTCATGTTCTGTTGGATTAACTGATGTTCCAGTTTGATTGAATAACACCCCAAATGTGTGGAAATGGCAACATTCCATTTTTTTTGGAAACAATCTCTTAGCATGACCTTTAATCCTTGAATGTTTTTATTAGTTTTATGGCAAACAGCTTACACAAGAGATACACCTTGGGTATATCTGAAAATGTCTGGTCCCTGATGAACAATTATAGATCCACTTTGCTGTTCAAATTACACAATTGCCAGTCACAGTGATAAAAATTAAAACTAGCAGTGAATCATCAAAATTTTTTTAGCAAAATAAAGACAGTGCAATGGCTTAACTCCAAAAATTTTCACTGTTTTTGCAGCTGTTGTTTTACGCTAGTTCCTTTTTTCCAAAGAATATTGTATCTGAAAATATGACACTTGAAGATTCAGTAATAAGTAACACCTCACCTATTAAGAATGCCTTTGCTTTTCCATTATTAAGTGGTATATTATTTTCAGAAAAAAATCTTCGTGGATGAGTCCACATCAGAGGACATGAGTTATGAAAAACCAAGAAGAAATGTGGATGCTTCCCTGAGTGAAGGGAATGAGTCTCAAACCCTTATCTGATGTTTTCTTTCTCTTTATCTCCTGGGGCCTGAATATTATTGTTCTCAAGTTTGTATTATTCTCTTTGGTTATTGCTACAGTAATTGTTCAGCAGTTGAACTGGGGATTGCTTGTCTTGTGCATGGCTGGGTTGTTTATAATTACTCCAGGGAGACTTGATGAAAATATTGTGGGTTTTCTATTGTTGTCGTAACTGTGGAAGTACTCCTGTGAATGGGCTCAAGATGCCCAAGGACTCCAGCAAGACCTCTTCAGTGGAGCAGGATTGCTCCTTGGGTGTCAGGCTCTTCACAGAAGAGCCTTACTGGGTAGGCAGGTTTGACCACTGATAGTAGTACCACTTCCTTCTAGTAGTCTTGCAGATATTGAAGTATGATGTGTTTGGGGAAAACAAGATGTGGTGGTGACAGAGAATTATCAAGTTCAGGCCTCTTCCACCAGACTTGCATTCATTATATTTAAGAAACATGAATATGTTGTATGATGTCTGGTCTCTTAAGCGGGCAGCGCACCATGTCGGTAAATTGCACCGCTGAAGAGGAGTCCATGCTGTGTTAAGTATAAAATGTGTAACTAACTGAAAGATCTGTAAGGACTTGATCAGATTGAAAATTGTAGAAGGAAGAATGTGTCTTAAGTGTGTGAAGTGATCAGGGCACCTGTCCCAACTATGTGCAGTACATATTAAATATCACAAGGCAGCAATGGATTTTGCTCCTCCGGTCAGGTGCTATCACCACTCCTGCTGAAAGTGCTTGAGTGATGGTGTTGGACGCCAATTCTGATACACTGGAGATTCTTCTTTTTATTCTGATGGAGAAAGACTACTTAAAGGCTTTCAGAAATAATCTGGGTTATTACTTCACTTTTGGAGATCCTTGTGGTTTAATGGTAGTTTGAGCAAACTGTGTGGATGTTCCGGTGTTGTTTGTTTTTCTTGCTTGATTTTTCATGCATGCATTAAGTATGTCAGAATAAACACTTCTCAATAATCTGTCATCTTTGAAATTTATGTCTTAAAATAGTACCTTTAATGGATTGATTCTGTTGTTAGACTAAAATATAGGGTTACGTTTACACTAGCGAAGCAGTGTAAGTAGAATAATTTTGGATCTCGAGTAATGTTTATTAAATATATGTAGCTCAATAATATCACAGGGCTGCTATTTCTTAAAAGAAGTATAATATCTACTTAGAGCCAAAACACCAGAGACAAATTAATTGGATGAGCTCTATTCGCTATCATCTGAGTTCCTAGAGAAGTTGATCACCAAGGTCTGTATTGCAGCATATTTCTTAGAGGAGATTCTCCCTCTTATTCAGGGCCCTGAATCAAACCTAGCCCTGAAGTCAATGGGAATTTTACCTTAGGGAGAAAATAAAGAGTTACTTACTTATATGCATGGCACTGGGAAATTTTCAAGCCTCAGTTTCTCCTTGATAGTTTGTGCTGTCACATTGTTTGTATTGCATTAAAAAGTATCTATCTTAGGGAATTTTTTTTTATGGTCTAACAAAGCTCCACAACTTCTTTCTGTTATTTTTAGTGTGTGAAATTACTATTCCTATGTTTTATGATAGGAAAAATAGTGACAGTATGATGTGCTTTATGGATGGCTAATTTCTGTTGAAACATCCATGTTTTAGAGAAGTTTTCTAAGGGTAAAAAATCCTGAGCTTCTTTACTTCAAGAGAAGTCTTGACAATCATTTAATTTCAAGATGACTGAACATTTTGCAACAAATAATTTGTTAGAGATGGATCTAAAAATCAAAATCTTGTGCATATTCCTAAGTATTAGGGAAACTATAAACTGATATTTTGCTTTTGCTGCTTAGGCCCAAATCTGGTCAAATGTATTGGAAAAAATTCTTATAAAACTAAACTTTATGCTTTGTTCAGATTTATGTTTTGAAATAAATGGCCTTATTTTTGAAAGTTCCAGTCCTTTACCAGTAACATTTCCTTGAAAATAGAGCTGCTTAGTCTCCATTCGTGAGGAATAACATGGGGAGAAATAAGGAAGAGACCAGTTGGGGTGAGGGAGTGAAAACAAGACATGGCACAAGAAGTAGGAGTTGCAGGATATTGCAAGCCTGGTTGAGTGAGCTCTAGGGAAGAGTAGAAAATTGAGACTTTACTGAAATGTCAATCTTTATGGTAGATTAATAAAATGAAACATAGGAACAAAGTATCAGCATTCTAGCTAGTAAACCTAAACCTGTTGTCTTGCCTAATTTTGGTTTAGGTTAGTCTAAATTGTAATTGAGCAGCTCAGGTAAAGTAGAATGTGGTCTTGCACCCTGCTTAGGCATTAATCTAACTGAGTGCATTCTCTTCAACTTATCTTCTTGGGCACCTTATACTTGTTTTTATTACGTTTTTATTTTTCAGTAGTTTTTTCAGCTTTATCATTTATTAATTTGTGTTCTACATATCTGTACATCAGATGACTGACTACTTCGCATGGAAAATAACAGAACTAGAGTGTGGTTTTAACAGTCCACCCAAGTAATGTGTTTCTAAAAGTTTTCACTATTAGTCTTATTCTGTATCATTGACTTCTTTAGAATCCAAACCAGCATATGTACTGTTCTGAAGGGTAGCTGCTTGAGGATCTCATTTTACTAAGCTCAATGGTATTTAGGGATCTGTAAATTCCACCAGTTGACTATATACTTTTCTTTTACACATCATTTTCATAAATTTTCAGAGAGCTCACTATTCTTCTAGTAAGTCAGGAATGTATCAGGTACTTCATCCTTCACAGAGTTTAGAAAATTCTCATGTATGAGAGCTGTTCTAAATATACAGAATTAGGGGGCAGTGTCTTGACTGTTGTAAAGTTGCAAAAAACCCCGTTTATCTCTGGTTTTGAGATCATGTTAAATTAGTATGCATGCTTATAGGGGTGATGCTTAAAGATTGCTCTCTAAGTTTTTGTTCCAGCCAGAATGGGTACATCCTCTGATAAAGTTCTGGCTCCTGCCAGTGGGGATTTTGTGAGAGCTGGTGTTAGCAGCCAAAGTCAGACATAAAGATCCCTCACTTTCTTCTAAGCTTTTCCTCAAACATTCATAAAACTAGCTGTTGCGATAATGCACACACAGTTATTTCACAGTTATCAAATTCAGCCCAGAACTCTTGTTGTTCACCACCTAGAAACATAACAGGGAATGCAATGCAGGCCTCATTTTGATATTTGTAAAAGGCATTTATTGCATGGTGCTCCATAACTCTGAAGGGTAGACTTGGAACTAGTTACTTCTGTTTCGTTTTTTGTGAACTCTAGGAATGTTTTACACTTCCTAGATGTTTTACACTTCTGAACCTCTTTTCTAAGGAGTTTTGTCAGGTAATAGCAGCTGAAGAACAAGTGCTCTTCCCTGTCTGTACTGGATTTCTCATAATTCACCATTTTTCATTGCATGTGTGTGTTTTTCCCTGTATCTTTGAACATGAAAATTCAGCTGAATGTGCTTTACATAATTTATTAGCCTGATTCTTTGTTTAGTTGCCCTGTGGAAGAGGGTCAGCAAACACAATGGTAATGGCTCCTGAGGAATTTCTTTGACAACTGAATAGCTCCCTAGTGACACAAACCATTCTTTCATCCCTTGAGCGCTCCTAGTTTGTGTCTTTCTAGTGCACAAGGAACACAGTTCTATTACTTCTGTGATTCAACTATTCTGTTTTCTGGAGCAACTTTATTCCATAGCAGATTTCTGCTTTTAATTAGATGTTTGTAGCCTACACATAGAAGAGGGTAAATTGACTGCCCTTCCCTTTCCATTTACACTTCCTAATGGATTTATATTCAGTCTAATAAGCTGATAGTATGTTTTTCCAATTGAATTTGATGACAGACACCAACAGGCAGAGTGTAGTGGTACCATATAGAGTGGTAAAAATTATTTTCTGAAGAGATGAAGAAAAATAAAACAGGCAAGAAATTTAGGCATGAATGGATTATTTAATGAATCTGATTAAATACTTTTTCCTATTCTCCAGAGAATTATAACATGGTGTAGCTGCATTCAATATATGTATTGATAGCTTGTACTGGTCGGTCTAGGGACATCGAGATGTCACTTAGCGTGCAGCTCTGTTTTAAAATGTAAGCTATCTGCTAGAATGTAAAAGGGTGAAGTATCATATGGAAAATATTAAAGGCCTTTACAGAAACCTACTATGCTCTATCATTTAGAGTAATTCTTTGTGCTAGTTATCTTATGGAAAAAATTACTCATGCAAGTAAAAGAAATTAAAATGGAAAGGCTACAATTGTTTCCTTAGACAAGAGGGGAAACACTGCCATAAAACAATAAAAAAGGTTTCAGAGAGAGTAGTGCAACAAGGGCACATTCATGAAAATTCAAGGAAGCAAATTCAAAACTGATGAAAAGAAATAGTGACAGAATGTGTGGTTAGACTGGGAACTCCACCATAATAAGTCAAGGAAAGGAGGAATTGAGTGAGAGTCAAAAAAGGAATGGAATGTTTTATACAGATGAAAAATGAATTTTCTGAGCTGGTTTTAGTAACTGTAGAATTTCTGTTCCCTGTTGAAGAGATAATTTGCAATTTCGTATGAAGGGGTAAACGGACAAAAAAATCATGGAAACGTGAACCTGGACTGGGGCACAGCATTGCTATCTGTATACCCAGCTATTGTGTTTATTGAAGTTGTTTGGTTTTGGTTTGGTGTGGTGGTGATGGTGTTGTTTTGGTTTGGTTTTGTATGCCACCATTCTGGATGTGTTCTTTACTAGACAGAGGTCCATGTTAAAAGGGTGGTTAGATGGCACTTTTTCTCCCATTGGCTCCCAACTTAGACCTTAATGACACTTTGCTGGGAGGTCAGAAGTCTGAATCCTCTCAGTCTAATGAATGCATTTAAGAAAGGTTTTCCTGCTCATTTGTTATTTTCTTTAACCTTTTTTTTTTTTTTAGAGTAGGCAAAAAGCACTCCTCTTCTCTAGAAAATATATTAGATCTTTTAAATTCTCTGAAACAGTATCTTTTACAGTAGGAGTGGACTTCAGGTTTTGTGCATGAAAGGCCTCTCTACTCTCGATTCAGATAACTGAGTGCAGGAGAGGAAGAAAAAAAATTCGGAGTGTAAACAGCTCCTAAGTTTAGATTCTGTCTTAGGGATGAGCCAAAGGAGCAGATGCTGCAGTATACTGCCTGTGGGTGTCCCGACCTGTCATTTGAGCTGGTCCGTCTCATAGGCAGTCATCTCATATATGGTTTGCTCAGGGTTTTGGGCTAATTTGCTGTATCAGGTGCTGGTGACTGTAAATATTAGGATACCAGTCTAATGGATTTTGGGACCAATCCTCCATTTCAAAGTTACCTGCCAAGTATATACTGCAATAAAACTGAATTTAGCATTTTGCTATTCATATGCTATGACAATAAACCCACATATGAAACAGTCACAAACCACTTGTTTACTCTTAATCAAAATCAAAATAAAGTGAAGTCCTTGATACAGGATCTGATACAACTTCCAACATACTTGCTGGCAGTCTTTCATTGATTTCAGAGACCTGTGTTAGGACCTAAGGATATAAGAGGAAATAACAGGAATAAGAGAAAATTACACTCATATTTTCCAAAATAAAAATAAAATCAAATGCATATTTTAACATTTTTAAATCTCACAGTAACACAAAGTGATTATAGAGCTGAACGAGTTCAACAGACGATTGCTTGTTAAGCTTCCTGCAGCACAGACAAGGCAGCAGTGAAAAGAATAGAATCTCAATTCACTTTATCTTATTTCATTTTCCTAGAACATTTTTTTAAAGTTAGCTTTAAGCTATGAAAATTATACTAAGAGCTATAAAATGCCCTCAGTCAAACACTCCAGTTTACAGCAGTGATGTCTTTTATGTAATAACTTCTTCCCTGAGCTAATTGTTTTCTCATATAAAAATGTTCCTTAATGGCCAGGGTTGTACTTTAAGCACAAATACAAAAACTAGAGACAGAGAATAAAAGGAGTTAAATATCAAATTAATCAAACAGCAATGTAAATAAAATAAAAGCTCCATTTGGGAGTTTGCACATTTCTGCAGTATAAATTTCTGTCAACACTGTTTATGTGAAAAATAGCATTGACATAGTGTAATTGCTACAGCACTGTAGGAGTCACATAGTTGGGCTTGATAATGTAATGTTAAGTCCATATTCCTGTGAAAAACTAAAATAGAAATTTTAAGATATTTTATTTGGATGATCCTGTTACACGTTATACACTAAATTTTTTCACATAGACTTGGGTGTCTTTCTGTGATCACCCAAGATTGCCCATTATGTTTTGAGCCTCTATCTGGTAAAGAGCACATTGCAGGTTCATCAAGAGCAGTGTGGGTGAGCTTGTGTCCAAGATTTGTACTCAGATTTCAGAGTTTCTAATCGTTCACCAGCTCAGCAGGAAATCAAGTGGAGAAAAAAAAAAGCCAATGCCAAAATTTTACTCTTTGGTACAGAATATTCAGAAAGCAGTGTTTTCTTTATGGTGAAATAATTGTCCAGTTCATTCTGGCTTTGTTTTTCAAATTTAAATATTAGTGATGAAAGTGTTATGCTCCAAAATGGAAAAAGTGGAGCAGGGGTTATATTTTTTTTAAAATTTAATCATGTGACCAACAGCCCTCATTCTTCTTCACCTCCCCTCCACAAAAAACCAAAAAAACAAAACCAAACCCAAACCAAAACAAAACCCACAAAAAAAACCCCAAGTCAGGTTTGTTTGTTTTTTTTTTTCTATATTCTAGTGGATATTTTTTGTCTGGTTGGTTTTGGAGGCTTTGTTTGTTGTTTTGTTTGTGGTTTTTTTGAGTATTTTTGGGGGCTTGACTTTTTATTTTCTTGTTTTCTTTTAAATATCAGTAAGAAGGTAGCAAAGCAAAAAAAAACCAAAACCAAAACCAAAAAACCACAACAACCCAGAAATTTCAATAATATAAAACGGTAGAAAACTTGGTACATAAAAATAATTTTGGCAATCAAAAAGTCATCTTTTTTCAGAAGAGTTATTTAGCAGTTTATTTTTATTGGTTTTACTTTTCTGAAGGAACCAGTTGCAGCTGATTTCTAGGCAACACAACCTGGAGCTTACAAAATTGTAGGTGTAAACAGTGCATCTTAACTGGTGCTCAGCTCTTGCTCTTCTCATTTATTTTTAATCATACTTCATAATGAGGATTATGAGGATTATCATTACCACTCCAATTATGATTCCCAGTCCTTCCTTCTTTCAAATATTCTTTGAACACCAAAAGAACTGGTGGTGAACTGTATGGTCTTTATCATTCAAAGCATATTACTTTGTCTGCCTTATGTTCCTTATAAAACATTTAATCTGTTTTACACTTCGTTCTCCACTCTTAAGTTAATCTTTATAAAAGTAGGCTCTGCCTCAAATAGTTTTCCCACTGTATCAGAAAACAAAAAGAAAAAAATTTATTTTTTTTTTTACTGATGTAGTTTTTTTTTTTTCACCCAAGAGTGAAAAATAAGAATATCACATTTCTACTGTTTCATATTTTTAGGGAAATTTTTTAAAAACACAGAAATTTTTATTTCAGAGTCTCCTTTTACTAAAATTTATTCACTGTCAATACTGAAGCACTCTAGAGAGAGTGAGGATATATGTATGTAGTCATACATTTTGACAATTAAATTAATATTGCCAAGTACCCGTGCAAATCTTAATTGGCAAAAAGGGGCGGTTTTGCTGCTGTTTTTTTTTCGTGGTATCACCTTCATATACCTACCTACCATTACCTACAGGCTGCTATTTTTGTCCCAATCCTGTTCCACTAATTTCAGTCATTACTTGGCTGGGTACTGAGAGATTAGGGAGATATTTAAGACTCTTTGCCAACTATATTGTATTTTTGTCTGTAGAAAGCATATGTGTCATCGAGCACAGTACATATATTATTTGTATTATTTAAAAGTGGCTGGTTCACTATATTTACAATATGCTGTAAATGCTGGAAATATGTTTTTAATACACAACAATAATATATTATATTAGAAATTCATATTTCTTCCACATGAATACTTGAGGAGCTGAATGGACACTCTGTACATCAGGATTCATCACTATCCACATTCCAGTGCCCCAGCCAGGCACATGTGCCTGATTTGGCCGTTTCCTATAGCTGTTCTATGAGGTGAATATATATCTAGTTGGGTGTCACACTGTCATTAACACATGTGCTCCTACACGTATCTATCAGTTTCTGCTTAGCTGGCTATCGTGCAGTTCACCTTAAAAACATGCTTTGTATATATATTTTGTCTCTATGCAGACAGCCTAATTTGTCAGTGCTCCTTTTGGAACCTCGTCTTTAGTTTTCTTTGCTTAAAGCATATGCAAACGTCCCCTTGTTCTGTAAGGAAGAAGCTGAAAAGGCACTAAGCCCTTCAATAGTTTCACCAGGAGAAGGGTGGTCCACTTGTAATAAATAATATGCAAATGTTGCCTTTTTTCAGTTTGCACTCTATTGAAGTGCAAGGTGTGGATTTTTATGCATTTGTTCCTTGGTTTGAAATTACTGAGAGAACATTTCAAGCAAAAGCTTTTGGATCGTAAGTCATTTCCATATAATTTATTTAAATTGTCTTTCACTATTGATTATTTATGAATTGGTGTTGATTCAAGCCCACATGAGTAAAGCTTTCAAAAACTTTGGGAGGGAAATGGCATTTCTCAAGGGTGTGAAAGCATTTCTGGGCTGAACTTTCCCACATATGAGTATTTATTATTTAGATAACTTTGCAGAATCTGTGTGTATCTAGTGTATTCTGGTTGACTTCATGGCGTTATAAGACTTCAGTTTTTAAAAAATCTCATTCAAATATGTTTCTGGTGCAGCTGACCAGGGCTGAACCACATTCCTTGCAGAGCAGGAATACCTTGTGGAAGTTAGTTATTGAGACGGAAATAACTTGTGACAATGGACTCAGAAAGCCAGGGGTTTTTGCTTCCTATCTGCAGGCAGGAGTTTTGAAGTAGTGGAAAATTAATAAAGGCAGAACAAAGAAGCCAGATGTAAGAAGGACTAGAGGAGATTCAAAAAATACTTTCAACAGAAGGAGAGAAAATACAGGCATGCTTATATGATGGGAGGTGATTTTTTGACCAAGGGAAAAGAGAGTGAGCTAAACTGGACTGAAACAACTCCCTCTTTCTGAGAACAAACCCCAAAGTATTTGAGATGGTTTCATATCCTGTAAGGACTTTCTCAAACTCACTGCAGCATAGTAAGTAAAGACAAATGGTGTTTGAATCTTGTGTGGAGCCAGCTGGGATGTCTGAATGGTTAAGCATGCAGTGTCCCCCAAAGAAGGAAGTGGCCCAGATTCTCCTGCAGGCACAGAGTACTAGAAAAATGCTAGTTTAAATTATGGAGTTATCTCAAGGACCTTCCTCAGGTGACATCTCAGAAAAGAATCCATGCCCCAGAAATGTTTATAATCTCATAAAGGCTAGAGTTTTGGGGGTTTTATGAAACCTGGTGATCTGCCTAACAACACAATGGTTGTAACATTGTCAGTTCTACACTACTTTTAATCCAAATATGTTTACATTCAGACACAGCAAGGGATCCACACAGTATGACTTAGATCTTCCACTTCTAGCCCAAGCTGACAACAGGTCTAGAACTGTGAAAGAGACTGTTTTTAAGCTATTGTCTGCTTAACCCAATTTAGACTGTTTCGTCACTGAATAGAGTTTAAATTTTAGATCATCATGGCTAGGCTTCGCGAACGAAGATTTGGGAAGGGCACTACCCACGCTTGCTACAAGCGCGCTGGTGGCTA
>JAWMRA010000130.1:24891901-25136967 GCA_035584735.1 Pseudotriccus pelzelni | reverse complement strand
AAAATCCAATGCGCAGGCTCGAAGGTGTAAAGACCTTCCCCGGATCTTCGTTCGCGAAGACTGGCCATTATTATTATAGCCAATCTCCTACGCCTGTCAATCACTGATATCATTACTGAAAGGAACTTTGAAACTATTGCTAACTTTTGAAAGTTAGTAGATATGGAGGTGCTAACGTGATTGTGTAAGACAAAGAATATTAGAGGACTTTTCTGTTAACTCCATGTTGCCTACAGTTAACTAAATGACTTATAAACTTGCAGACTGCTATCCTAGCAGTAAAAAATCGCATCCACCATTCCTGGTAGGCCAATGATAGATATACCAGTCTGTGCTTATTAAAGAATCCACTACTGTGATGTATGCTGTGTTAGCAATATTATTTTAATATTTATTAACCAGTTATAGAAGACTTAAACTGACAGTAAAACTGTTAGCTGTGTTTCACTGAGGATAGCCATGGACCTACACAGGAGGGATTTAAGTCAATGATTTTATAATTATTTTGGTTATATATGTGTGGAATACAGAAAATCTCTTTCCTTTTATTCCATGACAAAGAATTAGTATTACAAGCAAATCTGCTGCTTGGGGCTTTTAAGAGCTAAATTTAATTTCCTATCTTTCACCATAATTTCATTGGTATAAGAATTATCAAGAAAGTCTTTTCCTGATTGCAAAGGAACAATAATTTGGGCAAAATGTTCTCTAAAAAGTGTCAGCCTAGTTTTTAAAATACATTCATGTGAAATACTGGTCTTCTGGTTTGGGGTCTGTAGCCAATAGGTTCCATATTAAGCTGATGGCTTCAACTGCTCCTTGCCTAGAAATTTGTGGATAGAAGCTCAGTGCCCTGAACTAGCCTAAATAGTATGAATTCAGATACGCTCTCTGTATTTTTGTATATATTCCCCCTTAAATCATGTTTGAATATGTGATAAAAGAAAGGAAATGAGAGGAGAAGATGGAAACAAACCATCACTTCTCTAATTCTCAGGGCTCATGAGTCTTAGGTAAAAGTGAAAAGGAAAGATATTCATAATAGAGAATCTGATTAAAAGGTCTGGTTTAGATTGCAGTGTAAGCAGGAAATGATGAATCTTGGCAGAATTTCAGCTGTGAAACAAAGCAGTGAAGAAAGCTGATGTTTTGGGTAGAGAGAAGAAAAAGAGGACTCAGAAAATAGGAAATTACAGACATATTTCATTTTGGCAGAGCCTGAGAAATTGCTTATTATTACCACCATTGAATGAACAGTTACTTATTATCTGTTCTGCAGAAAAGTAGGGGAGGATTAATTATCTAACCTATGGGCTGAAAATAAAACCAGTGACTTGGGGATTGAGTGCTAGTGTAAAATATAGCTAGACTGCTTGTTCTTTCTGGAGAAACATAATTTTAGTGGAAAAAAATCATACCTGTAATTAGAAGGAAGAGGCTCAGCATGTGCATTGGGGTTACAGTGGACAAATTTGGCAGTTGATATGCCTAATCCTAGTTAATCATCACCCTTAACACCAAAGGGACACTCCATTTACTATATGCTCTTAAATTTATTAATGTTAAATTTATTTCTCTAGTTCTCTCTGCTTTTTAAGAAAAAATGAGGTAGTATGCAGATGATTCTTTTGATTATTATGTAGTGTTGTGTTTCTGCAGAGTAAGGAAATTCTAGACTTTCTCAAAATAAAGGACGATTGGTGACTCCTCGTAACTTCAAACCAGCTCCATCAATTGCTGAAACCAAAGCAAGAGCTGCAAATAGTGGGAGATGAGAGTTAAAATGCTCTAGGACATTTATGTTCTTCTATTATCACAATGTGAAGATTTATACTGCTGATATGCAAAATCATCTGGTGAGAAATGTTGTGAACCTGGTTTTAGAATAGCAAGCTCCTTGCCTAATTACCTGATGCAAAATGAGGCACACTTGAAACGTACCTGAAAATATAGCTGTAAAATATTTATTCTTCATCTTGATGATGTTTACTACTGATAAATGCTCTCTCTGTTTCTGAGTGTGATCTTGTTTGAAGTGCTTCTTTTAATCTTTACTGGATAAATGTGACTTGATTTTATTGGTCATTTCACACTCCTTGTGCATAAGTGATACAATTTTAGTTCTTGTTTGACATATTTGAATTAAAATCTCCTTTCTTTATGTAGGAGAGAGTATTTTCAGTGGAATATTTTATGTCCAGGAGCTATGATTTCCTTCCTGCTTGCCAGAGATGACATTTGTTGACATCCGCAATTTGTGGAAACCACAATCTTTCATCTTTTTAGGGAAAACAAGGATGCATGGGTCTACTGCATTATGCAGGAGTGTTTGCTTGGGATAAATATTTGAAATGTATGGACCCTCCTTTTTTGTTTTCTTGAGGAATTGTATTTGTAACTTTAGATTAGTACTGTATTAAATAGTTCTTTCATTCTTGGAAACAGCAAATACAGTAAGCAAGGTGTTAAAAGAATTATAAATACAAAAAGAGTGGTATTCTTGCTGAATGCCATGTTGGAATTCTCCTAGTAAACCATAAATGTGTGTGTGTGGGGTGTGCACTGGAAAAAATTTGAAAATATATGCTGGGAATTTTAAAGCAGAGAAATTGGGATTTTTTGATGCACATGAGGTGAACTTTGAATGAATGTTGGTAAAGTTCCATCTTCATAAGTGTTCTGTAAAATGTTAAATACTAATCCATTACCCTAGATGCAAGTGCTCTACAGATCTGCAGAACAGACCTGACCAAGCTTGTAACAGTCTTTCTGCTTTCCTGTGTGGCAGTGGAAACAAAATGTGGGAAGGAGAAAGTAAGAGAAATTGTGTGAATGTTTGGTGTGAACCAAAGAGTCCAAAGAAGCTTCATCTTTCTGAATGTGAGTCTACAGTGTGCTCAGAGCCTGGTCAGGTAACACCCCCAGCACCCACCCCCAAAGCCAAACCAACCCCTATAACCCTGCTGCTGCCTTCCAGCCCAGGTCTTGTTTGTGGAAGTGTTTTGGTCAATTAATCTTTCTTTTCTAGAAAACCTCTGCCTTTTGAAATCGCTGAGGATAAATATGTACAGCTTTCTCCCTAAAGGACACGAGTTTGTCGTTTATCCAGTCAAACCCCAGCTTTCGTAGGAAACTGCCACATTACTATACTCCCTGGAACTATCTTTGCTTGTGATAGCATCACAGATGACCAAAATATTTTCAGCAATGGAGTATCAGTTTTTCATTTCTCCTCACTGGTATTTGATGGAGAATTTCCTGCTGAAAATCGAGAAACTTTCTGTTTGTGTATTAGCCTTTTCTTCAATCTCTGTGCTGGCCAGTATGACACCCCTAAAGGGAAAATTTACCTCTGTTAGTGCAAAGCACTCTTTGTGGCTGACCACCAGCCTTTGTATTTCTCTCCATCCCCATCCAAAGTTCACACACAACAGAAATGTTTCTTGTAGTCACAACGCTAGTCTGGTAAGATTTAACGAGGCATTTAACTTTTTTCTTCTTCTGAGTTGTTTCTGCCTGTTTCTGTAGTTATTGTACAGAAAACTGATTTGCTAAAACTTAGGGAGGCTATCATCCTTGGGAAGGTTTAGCCACTTGTTAGTTGAAATATTTGGATTAATGTAATTTTAACAGGAGTTCTAGAGGGTCTAGCCTTGAACATGATAATACTTTGGAGCAACTGATCACTATATTACCACTATTGTCTTAATGGTGTTGCCTCAAGCTTTGTTTCAACAGTATCAAACTGGCTCTTAAAAAAAAAAGAAAAGTTCTTAAAGTTATATGAAACCATGCCAGCTTTTTATGAGTCTCTCAAGGGGTTTATGGCTTTCCTAAGAACCCTTAAACTATGTCTTTGAGAAGCAGCTGCATTTGCCACACTTAGAAATCATTCCTATAATTTCCCTACTTATGCCAAGCTAAAATAAAACACCTCTGGTGCTCCCCCTGAAACTTTCCACTCCGGATAAGGCCAATAAGTATTTTTGGAAATGTTTCTTAGAAAGGTTGGTATAATTAAGTTTGCTTTCTTTTTTCCCTGCTCTGTTTATTTGGCAAAAGACACTTTTTCTACATTGATCTGAAAGGGCAATATTCCATCTGGCCTCAGACTCAGCAATCACCTCTTTCATCGGCCTGGGCTTGAGAAACTGTCTTGTACTGAATGAGAAAAATTAACCTAATTCATCTCTCTGCTTATAAATAACTACTTTTAGAATACTGTTTTGTAGTGCATGTACTTGTATAGGAGGTACTTTCTGGAGAAACAGATTTTATTACCAAGCCTTCATTTGCAAACTCTTGTTGTTGTCCTTGTTTGCTGGTTAAGCTTAACATTAGGGTAGCTGAGTCTTCCATATGGTGGTATGAGCAAGGGCCTTGATGCAATTTCAGCTGATGTTAAGTGGGAGTTCTTTTAGTGCCACTTCTGCTCTGGTTGAAGTAAAAGGGGGGAGAGAGCATGATCCAGCCAATACAAGGGGGCTAATATTACATTGAGGTTTCCCAGGAAGAGACTCTCAGAGCTGAAGTCTTCAGAAGACATTCTCTTTGGATAATGACAATAAATCCTTGTCTTGTGTGCCACTAGCCAGGAAATACTGTGCCTCTAGATTTGACTTCAAACCCTGCCTTCTGGCCTGCGCTTTCTCTGTGATTTCTGTAACCTTGTCCAGAGCTGTCCAAGCTAGGCTATGCCTCACAAAGTACTACCTGTTATGTGTCAGAAGATACGTTCTGTCATGGGCCTGGCTGTGTTTTCCTAAGGTGATGTAGTAGTGTTATATATTATTAGTATAAATGGCTGATAGCAGATCTTTCTTTTCCCCAAAAATTGGAGAAAAAACCAGACAATTTGACAATTAGACTTTATTTGCTTCTACCGCCTTTGGTCGTCTGCATGTCTGAGAGTATTCTGTACTCTTCATATTTCTACTGAGCATTTGTACTTTGCAGTGTTCTATAGAACTCCTTCATTTTCTTTTATGACCCTTGGAATAACTTCTTAATAGAAAGGAGTAAGTGATTGGGATAGTGCAGAATGTAGTGTCACAGCAGTGTTGATGAAATGGCAGATTGGAGCTTGACAGCAGAAGTCAGTGCCTTACTCATGTAGCTTTGATTTCTCTACTCTAAGGTTGCTTCTATTACCTGTGTTTTTTGGAATGTGACTGGCTAATCAATTGTTTTCTCCACATCTAGACTAAGAAAGGAAAAGCTAGCGAGAAAAGTAGGGACTGAACAGTGGAGGAAATACTAATGAAATAGTAAAGTGCTCTGCACCAAACTTGAAAGCTGCCTAAACTCAAGGTTCTAGGCAAAAGGTTCTCTTGAAATGACATTTTGGATAGTAAATGAGAAATACTTGGTTTATTTCAGTTTTCCTGGAAAAATGTATGGAAAGAGGTGGTCAGTCATATTTTGGATCCAAGTAACTGCTTTCCCATATATGTTTAATTCCAGCAATCTGAAATAATTGCACTTGATAGGAGATGCAAAGGAAATTCAGACCTTTGATTTGATGCCTTCATGTGGATAGAGGTGTCCAGTGTTGCCCAAGTCTGAGTAGTCTGGATAAGAGATCTAATCTGTGAAATCTGAGATCAAATAATTTCTTTGGCAGATGTTAGAAAATTTCCAAATTAAAAAACCTAAGTGTATTTACTTGCCCTAAGCAATGCAGAACCACATCAGGCTCTAATCGTTCTGTCCCTCTCTGCAATTTGTTATCCTAGTTATCTGCAGTTTCCTTCTCTCTTCCCTTTCTCCCTCTTCTCTTTCACACACTGCTCATGCTCACCAGAGTATGCGCAGTGAGCAGGAGATGTGAGATTGACCTGTAAAGCAACACTGGAGAGTAGAAACAGCTGGGAAGACTTGACAGTTTGGTTTGGTTCTCTTTGCAGAACTAAGTGTTGCTCTAATGAATAGTGCAAGCGTTTGGGCTTGTTTTACTGAGCTCTTGCTGCCACTAATGAGCAGTAAGTTCTCACAAAGCTGAATTCCACCTCTATTTTTCCAGATCCGTCTTTGCTTATCCTGTATGGTGACATATCCTTCTTACACATTAGTCTTATCTGGTTTATACTGAGCGAGAATTAATGATACCATGACTTACCTGTAGCCTTTGAAGTGACATAATTAAAAAAAAAAATTAAACAACCAATGACTGATTTCTGTTAGTATTCAGCGGTTGAAGTCGTGCTCAAGATCCTGTAAATCTTATTGAGCTAGGTCTCTTTGACTTATTTACCTTTGTAGTTGTGGCTTTGTTCTTTGGTGAGCTATTTTCCACATTGTGCACTCCCTAGTCTTGGCACAGGCATCCTTTCGAAGAAGATACACTCTGTTATGACTACAGCAGCTGCTCTGCAGATACCTATTTGTCCTGGCCAAAGTGAAATCACCAGTCATGGGTGAGTAGCATCAAGTCTGGTTGTTTTATGGACAACATGAAGCTCTTTCACATTCGTTGGTCATACAAATGATTGATAGACCTCATTATTTTAAAAGAACTATTGCACTGTAATGTTTCCAGATGTTTTCCAATAGAAACTGTATTATTACTATAGGGAGGTATCAATCAGTAAATAAGCCATGTCACTCGTTGCCCTTCTACGCAATCACAGTGTTCTGATCTTGTGGTTTGGCTTCACTTACAAAGGAATCGTCAATTCAAATACATTATTGTTCTGTATGTTACACTGCAGAAGGACAGCCTGAGTGCATGGTATGATCCACCTATGAATTAAGTGGAATCAACTGTGATCAGTACTCAGGTGAAAAGTCAACAAGGAAAACTGAAATGCTGCAAAGAAATTGTTTCTAATGAATTGGTAGAGAACATTAGACCGTCAGTTACTCAACCTTTGTGCTTGAAGGCACTCTGCTCTCCCTTTCACAAAGAAACTGTGATGCTTGTAATTAGAGAATGCGAATTTTTTTGAGCAGTCTCTCTTATTTACTAATGGTGCCTTCAAAACTCTGATGGTAATTGTAATGTGATAGCCAGGCAGCTCTGATGTCAGCCAGGAAAAAGCATAGCTACACTGAGGCTTGCAGGGGGTTTTACTGTTTGTAAATTTACTCTCAAATTAATATAGACTTCTAGGCTGCAATTAACTGAAATAAAATGAACAAAAATGTTGCTTTTAAAACCTTTTTTTTAAGAGCATCCAAAAGTCTGTAACACCAAACCTAAATGACTTCATCTAAATCCATTCAAAACAAGGATTAGTAACCCCCAATTTTTATGCAAAATTCTGTGACATTTATTGATACTGTTTTTTAACTTTCAGTCTTTAGGGTTGGTTTTAAAAAGCACATTTCAAGATACGTTGAAGAAAAAATTGACATTAGCAGTTTCCAGTTACCTTGAGGTTGAAAATGTAAGAAGAATAAAAGGAACTAAACGTACCTTAGTGAAAAAATCAGATTCACTTTAGCATTCAAATTCATGGGACCTGGCCCATGAATTTGCAGCCCTTGGAACGTTCTGCCCACAGAAATTGTTTGCAGGAGGAGGATCTGCACGGCCTCACAAAGATCACTTGTGGAGCTGTTTCCAGGCTTCCTCTGTTCTGATGGTTCAGTGCCAGTTCCAATAGTTACCGTTCTCTACAAGCTGCAGTGAGGCATGAGTAACCATTGCTGGTAATATCTGTGTTATCTGTCATGTGATGCTTTGCAGTCTCATTTGCCACTGGTCTGTGAATTGCTCAGACCTCATTTATTCTCTCTTAGCAGGATAAAGGGTAAAACAAGTATGTATATTCAGTATCTTTTGAATCATCATGTGAGAAGCAAATATTAATATGACATGAGGCATGAGAAGCAAGTGTTGATTCGACTGATTTGTCATGAGGCAAAGAACCTTGGCAAAAACTTTGGTTGTGTTCTTTGGTTGAATCCCTGTAAGAGAAGGACATCCTCCCAAGAAACAGTATTTGGCAACTGGTGAGATTCGTTGCAAAAGAGATGCTTTGAGTGTATAGATTGTTGTGTTACTACTGAGGGTCTCTAACCCAAGGAATCTGTAGCTGAAATTGTTAAATTAGATTAAATTAAAGGAAAATGTCATGTGAAACAACACTGAATTTTTTAAAAACAAATTTGTGTGTATGTATTGGAGGGATTTAAGGTGCATATTTTTATTTTCATTCTTAATGATGTAGGCTTAGCAACTTGTTTAGTATGTTGGTCTTGTATATATTTATTGAACTTTGCTAGCATAACTTTAATTGCTAGCACAATTTCTGACTGGAAACAGCTTGTCTGATAATTGTCTTTTAAAATGCAACTTTGTCAAATTTCCAAGTGTCTGAAATTAATTCAGTGATTGTATTTACCCAGGCTTTTTGTAAAGCCCATTTTCAATATTAATCTGTCTTCCTTTATAATATGAAACATATAAGTAGTTTGGAGGATGCTGACAAGCAGAACAATGACAAACTCAATCTAGTATCCGGGTGCAACAGATACACATCACATCAATAATGAACAAACTTGGGTGGGTTTGGGCACAAGGGCCAAGGAAGCCTGTAACTGGAGTGTGACATACCCTAAATCTGTTTAAAGACCACACTAGTGTAGCAATGGGGAAAGTAGAATACTTGGTCTTCCAGAATTTTAGTCTCTACCCTGTCAATTCTGGGTCACTGATTGTACCAGTTGCAGGTTTCTGCATGTCCTAAGCCATCTTGAGATGTTATCTTGCTTTACTGACAAAATGACTATCCTGTCTTGCCTGTCCTTTGCCAGTTTTTGTCAGCCTTTCATTGCACTTGGCTATCAAATTCAGCATTTGTTACATGAAGTTTTCACAGAGGTATAAGAATTTTCATTGCACATGCTGGGGACGGTGAGTTAATGCGTAAGTGCTTGGATATTTGGAACATGTGAAGTATTAATGTGTAAATTTCTGTTCTTCTCCATTGCTTTTTACTATTCACCTGAAAGGAGCTCAGCTTCCCATGTGTAGGGAAACGAATGGGACAAGAACAACGTGGCTCACAGTATACACGACTGAAATGGATGAGGTGACCTTACCTATAAGACAGCTGTCTGTCTCATAAAAACAACATCTGGAATGCTTGCTTTGCTGGATTTGACTAACTTTAGGAAAGCTGAAAGATGTTACAAAGGCTGAACTCAACAAGAAGAATTTTCATTAACAATAATCCCTGAACAAATATTTGTATATGGACACAAACTACTTGAAACTCCATATAAACATTCCTTTTCATTAGGCCTTTTCCTTTCCATATTTCCTTTGAACTTTCTTAATAACTTTAGAAGTTTGTTCCCTCTGAGCCAACTGGGGCAAATGCTGATTTCATTTACACTGGTTTACTAATATTACTTTGAACAAAACCAATACATTATGCTTCTTTTGCAAAAAGCATTTTCCTATGGTACTTCACTACTTCCAGTATGGCTCTAAGCCAGAAATTAAGGATGTGTGTGTGTGTCTATGCATACGCACAAGCAGCCCAATCAACTATTCAAATATGTCAGAACCCGATGTTTTAGCTTGACAAAAACGGAGCAGTCTGTTTCTCAGAAGTAATATTGATTTACAAAATGCTTTCATTTTACCTAAGCTGATTCATGTTTCTGTAAGGAATCTCTTTGTTGTAGCCTTGCAATGAGTTATCAGCCCTCACTTACCTCTTGTGAAGGGTTTTTCTGTTTGTTGAATATGCTCTGTGGTTCCTTTTCAGAAAGCAAAGAATTTAACTTTCCTACCACTAGAACCTCAGTGGTTCTGTCCCTGGTTTTCTGTATTAACTTCTGTATTTCCATCTTGTCACAATCTCTTTGGTCCTTGGCAGTGGTGATATCTTTTCTTTCAGGCATGCTGACCTCTCCCATTCCCTTTGAAGCACTTAAGATCCATATCCAAGAGCTGCATTCCAGCTGTGGCGCCTTCTGAGGTACTGAATATATTAAGATAAAAAGAAATAAGCTCAGCTATATTAATAAGAAGCTTAAATGTTTATGCAGGCATGAGCTTTGAGAAATTAGATACCCCAAAATAAGACATTAGTAGGAATGATGAAGTAGCTAAACTGAAAGTACAAAGTGTGATGCTCTTTTTTTAGCATGTTATGGTCCAGTCAATGGTCATATAACATTTATTACTACTGTAAGTATTTTGATATCTAAATGAAAAATACGTTTCTTAGAGAACCTAACAGGTAAAAATTGTAAATTCTTTAACAGTGTTTTGACTTATATTTTCAGTTCAGTGAAGTAGTTTTAACTAACATCTATTCTTATATCTCATGTCTCTTATGCTTCAATATAAAAACCCGTATGGAGGTAATTTTTTACATAATCATGAAACAAATCTAAGGAGATCTTTTTTTCCCCCAATTTGAGCATTACAAAGGCTGTTCCTTGCTCAGAATCGTATCTGATATAGATAGGAGACCAAGCAGGAGTGAAAATGAGGAGCGCTTAAATAAAACGGCAAATCCAGTTTGAGGGTCCCCAGTATAGGCTCAAGTATATCACTGATAGACATTATAATGGATCAAAGTTGGCCCAGAATAATTTTGCTAGTGGAAACATGTTTGGAGAAGATATCTCTGCCCTCATGGGTTTCATTTCCTGGCAGAATAGGTGAGATCACAGAGATCACAGGTTACTTGAGTCTGTTATTGCTGACTTGTGTGTTCAAAGAGAGCTTGAGACTGAAAACTGCCTGTGGCCCCATTTTTTTCTGTGACATCCTGAATGGCTGACAGGAGGCTCACACACTTCCTTCAGGAGACGATAGCACTCAGAACTGTTTCTCAGAGCTGCATACGAAGCAGGGTTTTCTTTCTACAGCATAGATAAACAGCTTAAACAATGAGGAATGTGTGTGTGTAGGTAGTTGTGCCATGACTAGCTACCCTTCCTTGGCCAGCTGAGAAGGTACCACCCTTAAGTACATATTCCCTATACCTTATTAAATCAAAGAAGGTGTTTTTCTGACTCACATCAGAGGAAAGCTGTATGTACCTAAAACTCCAGTTTAGGGATCATTTTGTATTAAACCAATTCAATCAACTGCTGTCTTAAAAGTTATGCACATCTAAGTGCTTCAGTGAACTGAAAACTTTCAGTGTTTCTCAAGACATTTAGTTGGAACAGTTTTTAAATTGCTGGTGTTTAGTTTCTGTTCTTAAAATCAAAACAGTTGTATTTTCATCATGGTAGGAGCGAATAAAAACCAGAAATAAAGACTCCTCTGAAATTAGTCCAGGGGTGATATACAGAGCAGTGGGACTTGCCAAAGTCATATTCCAGCTCTATTTTACTTGAGGGGAAGATGGTTTTCACTGTTGATACTCAGGAAAAGAAAAACACATCTGTTTATAGATGACTAATTAGATTTTATTTTTCCCCAAACAGTTTTTCTGGGAGGTCGAGGAGTTAGAGAGTTGTTACAAAGAATTCCTTCTAGAGAAGGACCATAAATATACAAAAGCAACAGGTGAAAGTCCTGTTCTGTATAGGTCAGTATGTACCTATGTGTCATGTTAGCGTCAGGTGACATGGGGATATGAACAATGCCAATGGACTGAACATTTATGTGAATTTTCCCATAAATGGAGCATTAGCAAACATATGAGGAAAGGAAGTAGAGAACATCAAACTTAATGAGAACTAGGTTCGCGTATCACAAAATAAGTTTATAAAATTCTTGTCTGAAGGATGTATAAGTAACTTCTTTTTTAAATTCTTTTTTGGCTATGAAGGATGGGGGGGTTATTTTTTGTGTTTTATTCAAGAATGAAGACCTTAGACTTCAGATGTTGCCTTCTTTATTTCATTAATGTTAATACAGGAAATCAAGAAAGATCACAAAAACACTATGTCTCATTATCAGGATGTTTCTTTTGATTCTGAACATGCCAGCAAAGAATGCTTGATCCAGCAACATCAAAAGATGAAGCCATTTGTGCTTAGTTGGTTTGCCTTAGATATTTTTTTCTTCAAGGCAGAAGGTTTAGCTTTTTTTTCTTAAACTCCAAAGCATGAGACTGCAAGTGTACATCTCTAATGGCATCTGTATTTTATGGGAATATCTTACTTGAAGCACAGCAGATGGACTCATTTTAGCCAAGACTCAGACTCTTCAAATGTTACAGTATTAATATGTGGATACATAGGCCTATACTTTTACTACTGAGAGGCAGAGGCTGTTGATTTTAGTGCTTCTATACTACAGAAAACTGGCCAACAACAGAAGGCTTGCAGCATTACTTTTATTTTTTTTTAATAATAAAAATGGCTACATGAGGAATAGTTGCCGAATCAATTATTCACTATTTTTATAGGGTTACTGTATTACAGATTTTTATCCAACTGACCATGCAGATCACTTGAAGTTGTTTTGGTAATTCGAGCTATGCAGAAGTTTTCAAAAATTCCCTGTTGGGTTGCAGCCAATGCACACTGCAGTGCATTAAAACACACAGTGATATTATAACTAACACATATTAAACTTAGAAACATGTTATAACTAACACATTTTAAATTACAGCAATACCTGTGTTTTATTTTGGATTGTAAGCCAATGGCTGTGTTTCAAGTATTCAGAGAGCAGTTTTGATAGTATTGCAGATGAAATAAATTAAGTTTTTGCATAGGTGACATGGCATAACAAACCTGAGAACTTTCATTGCACAGACTTCCATTGATGGCTTGCAGTGAATTTGTATCTTAGAAATAAGCTGGTGCAGTTTTCTAACTTGAACTGTCCACACTGCTTTAAAAGATGCACTGCTGACTGAGTGTATGGCATGTACACAGGCAGTAGAGCCTCAGTTCTACAATACGTATTTTATCATGATGTGATAAAATATATTACCTATCAACTAACGTAATAATATCAGAATTATTGGATTTTTTTGTTTGAATGGCTTTGACCCTCGATAAAGCTTAAAACCCACCTGACAGGATGACTGTAGCTCACTGCAAGTCAGTATAAATGGCGCAGGGAGACACCTGTGAGTCACTTAAACATGATGAAGTGTTGTTTTGCTTATTTTGCCAGTTTGGAAGGTTTATATTTCAACTCTTGAAAGTTTTTTCCATAATATTCCATATTTGATGACAAATCCAAGGTGACAGTTGGAAGGCTCTTTCTATTGTTTCATGCTTACCAGTATGATTGAAGTGGATCAAGGTTGTAATGAATTCCAGAAATCCAAGAGAGTTTCCATCATGCACGATATCAAAATGTGGATCTATACTCAACAAGAAATGCAATAACGGAATAGTCCGTGGAAAAGGAGAGAATGGGGGATTCATAATAGGAAATGTACCCTCTTGTTCACCTTTTAAAATTCAGACCAGGTGAACAGCAGCTAATAGATTTTCCTAATAGTCAGCTCCTGGGTGGTCTCTACGAGAAGAGAGTTGCAACAAGAAAGGTTGAAGGATGGAGGATCCAGGTGATCTTAGACACAGGCTGTGTACTCTTCTGTAGGTGGACCGGGGGACCGCAGGTGGTTTTGTAGGAACTGGTACTACTGTACTACACCCATCTTTGCCAGAAGTGGATGTGTGAGGAAGCAGCCAGCCAACCTCTCTCATACAGCTTGTGCAGGGCTGGTGTTCAGGTGCAGACAAAGCAAGTAGAGGATGACTCCCAGCAACTCCAGTGTGTCTTATATGCCAATGCTGTCTCATGGAAATCCCGAGTGTGTTGCCAGAACACGCAGGAGGCCACTAGAAATAGGGATATGGAGGAAGCAGCAGTTCCTCAAGCTGCCATCTGAGCTCTCCAAATTGTCTTTCTCCCAAATTCCCCCTTTGTCTCCACTACTCTTTTTTTTTTTTTTTTTCCTCTCACGAGTGCTTATCGTACTGATCATTTGTTTCACTTTTAAGTAAATACCACTCATGGTATTTACTTAAATACCATAGGCTCTCAGGCTATGAAATGTTTATCCTGTCTCAGGGTTGTTTAAATTACCAGTTGAGAAGCAAGCGGACCGGTATTTAAATCCAGCTGTACTATAGAGTAAAATTCAAAATGTTCATTAATTCAATTAGCTAGTAATTTTAAAAATTTGTGCAACCATTTTTATATATCAGACATGTTGTGTTAGTTTTCCCAATTCCTTTAGGAAGTAGCTGAAGATTTCCACCTCAGTACATAGTTTATGTTCTTCATGATGTGGATTCGCAGCTTTTCTTTTCAGGGAGTGACAAAAAGAATGACTTTCAGTCCATTTTTTCTTCCTCTGATTACAACTGTTTACAGAAACTGTGTGAATGACTCAAAACAAAGTCTGAAGTGCTGATGCTTTACCATGTACTACAGTCTGAAAACGGGTAAATTTGTCTACACTGTGAATTTGAAGCATGAAGGCAACTCCAGGAGGATCAGCATAGGCAAATGCTACCAACTAAATATCTTACTGTGGACTTGGGACCTTAAACCAACCTGGTCTTGTTATGGTGCTGTGCTGATATGTTTTAGTTGTTAATAGAACTTCTGTTTTTTCAATTATTGTCCCGCTCTGACTTAAAGATACTTTTCTGAAGTCTGTTACAGGGAGTTTGGGAACATTTGCACAGTGCTTTTATGGGGACACTCTAAACTCAAAAAGACCCCAAATATTTTAGTTCATGCTTTTTTGAGTGATCTTGGATAACTCTTTAATTGTACATGAAACGGTATTAAGTTTACATGGTTAGGTGGGTTGGGCATCCAACTACACAAGATCTGATGGTTTGGCATTTTGAATTTATCATGTTTAAACTGCAAATTGAAACCTTTTAAGGGGTCCTGAGGAAGGTTTGTATGTCTGAGAAGAAATAAAATAATTTCTGCAAAGAAATGACCAAAGCAAATGTTTGCCTGAGTCCATAGGCTGTCTTGCACAGCTGTGATTGCTAAGAGTTGAACAGATCTCATGATAATTTTATAATACAAACTTACCAATTAAATTTTTCTGTTTACACACTGTACTTTTTCTACTTTTTTTTTTTTCATCTGAAATGTCTTGATAAGAAGCAGTAAATGTAAGTTGGGGTCACAAACTTGTAATATTTTGGCAGTAGATAGCAGTGTGAGAGCAAATTTGAAAGAAAGTGTTAAGCTTTAAAGGTCTGCAGTTTGACAGGCCGTTATCTTTTATCCTTCCAGCACAAATCTTTAGGCTGACTTCTCTTGTATCCCTTCATTCCCCGAGGGAACTCAAGTTCGTTCGCATGTTGCTGGACAAGAGACAAAGAAGATCTGTTCAACATATGTAGAACAGACGCTCAGGGGAGGAGGGGGAAGTTTCCAGAGCAGTTACTGTAATATCCATTGCTGCTGTCTTGCTCCCTGTGTAAGCACTGCTGGCCTCTCCAGAGCTGGTCTTGGGGATTTTCCCATCTTGGAGGTGGCCCACCCAAGTGAGCTGCCCCTGCAGACATTTGCCTATCAAAAATTACTCTTGTAGAGTGTCACCTGCTTCCATACTTCCTTCTTAAGAAGGAAGAATAAAATAATTGGAACGACTGAGTGACCTTTTTCTCCAGGATATGGCTTAAATGTATGTAAGGTACAGGGTGAGGAGAGAATATGTGCTGCTTGTGGTCACCCATCGCCGTGGTGATCACCTTTTGCATCCCTTTTCATGTTCCGTGATTTAATGAGATATGGAGAGCAGGAGGTGAGGAGGTGTTATGGCTCATGGCCTCATCTGAGGCATGTAGGTATACAATGTAGGCAGATGGAACTAAAACTATAGCTATTTAAGAAATACAACTTCTTAGGGAAGTGCTTGATCCTGGGGAGCATGGAAAGGCACTGTGATTGATGCTACAAGCAAGGAAAGGCAAATGGTCTTTGCCATTTTTCTAGCACCTTTTGCAAAAATCTTTAAAGGAGTTTTCTGCCAATGTGGTCGAATAGGTTGAACTGGTTGTGGTGACTTCAGTCCTTGGAATAACAGCACTGACAATACAAGGCATGGATAAATTACTCTGAGGCATAAACCCTTGGCCAATTATGCTTTATTTTTATGCTGTTGTTACCAACAGCACATGGAAGCACAGGAAAAACGGATACAGGACAGAATTTTCTCTTCCTATTCAATATCTCTAATGTTGGATACCAGCCCAGCCTAGCTAAAACAGTGAATACACATTCTGCTAGAGCTCACCAGAGGACGAAAAATGAATTAAAAATAAAAATATAGTCTACTGCTATACATCACTGTTCCCTAGGCTCTGCAATTGCATCTGACCAACAGAACAAGCAATCACACTTAAAATCAGCCATATACTAGGCTGCTACAGAGTTGTATGACTACTGAATGGCTTTATCACAGTGCAATAAGGCTCAGTTACTGCTTGCATAAATCAAGCTTTGGAACCCCTGATTGGAACAGGGATTTAGGGACTTGCAAAGTGTCTTTTCAGACATGACAAATATTTCAGGTAGGGAAATATTCACAGAAAAAGTTCCCAGGAAAGAGATTTGTTTCCCCAAACACAAGAAATATAGGGGAAAAAAAAAAAAGACATCAGACATCTGGCCTTGACAGAAAACAGAAATGTCATTGTAACATGTTGTAGCCTGGCAAAACTGGAGAGTGTGAAAACTTACCACCCAGCCTGGAAAATGGTCCAGGCTGCTTCCCTTCTCTCTGAGGGAAGGTGTGCACAGCTGTATTTTCATATGTGTACAAACAGATACAATAGGTCAATGAGTCTATTTTGTTCTCAAGCAATGATGGAATGTGTTCTGCCCTCTCTAGATCATTTGAGTTTATGAATATGCTGGGACAACTGAGATGTAAACTAAGGCAGATTAGGCATTGCCTTGAATTTATTAGTTGTGACATATGATTGCGTTCAGGTATTTAAGACTGGAAAAGGAAAGCATTGAGTACTTTCCAGGTAGGCAATGTCTTCCTACTTGGAGACTATCTCAGCTGGCCCAAAAGAATTAGTTACTTTTTTTTCTCCCTCAGTAGTCCTGCCCTTTTACAGTAGTTTGTTATACAATGTTGACTAAGGGGAATAAATGACATATAATCAATAGATGTAATAATTTATCTCTGAGATATCCCAGAAGACAATACTGGACTCTTGCTCCTCTTACTTCTCTTCTAATTTGCTAGCTGGTTCTGTCTTGTTACAAGCAAACTTACTGCAGTAGGTGATGAGTTATGCAAGGTAGGTGCCATTTGGCCATCTTTGGCTGGGGTATGTTTGAGATGGAATATTATCCCTTTGTGTTGGATTAATTGTTGCAGCTTCCTAAATGATGTACAGGAGCACGAAAGGGCTCTCAGTTCAGAATGAAAATTGGAGTGGTATCCTGTCAGATCTCAGTTTAAAATTGTAGCTGTGGTATGCACTTTTTTACTTTATTTTCTGAAAATAAATATAATACAACGTGTAACCAGTGAGGCCGCAGCCATTTGGTGTTATTAACAACAGTGGAAAGTTTCAAGAAATACAATGTATTCTGGTGGCTTTTTATTTCTTATTGTTCAAGTGTCTGAGGGCATTAAACCTGTGACACTGAATGGGACTTCAGACTATTTACTTATTTCATATGAAATATTTTAAAACTGGTAGGCTTAGGACAGCTGAGTTGTAGTTTAAGATACTGTGGTCAAACTTATAAATGTAAACTCCCTTTACACAAATACAGTGACCAAACAACAAATCAGGATTTGCTTTGAGTGATGAGCTGCTTCAATGATCTTTATAATTTTCACTCACTTTGGGAGAAATTGTTTACGTTCTCTGTTACTGAACCAGCTAGTAGTTAAATCAGGGGGTTTATAACCTTTCCTAGATAGTTTATGAAAATGTGATTGTAAATGGACCTGATAGCAAGCAAAAAAACCCAACAACTTACATCAGGAAAAGAAGCTGTAATGTAACAATCACCCCAAAGTTTAGTAAAATAAAATGGTGGGAAAATAAAATTTTGTAGAATATAAAGGATCTCTATTGCATGGAAATGTATACATGTCTGAGTTGAGGGTTTTCTGGAATTTATTTTCATAAACTTAATAATATATTCAAGTGGCTTTACTCTTATGGCTTCCTGGGGCTATTGCTATTTTATAGGGATTAGTCCACTAACTATCCAAAGTTTCTTATTTTTATTATTCACACTTTACATTGTGGTTTAGACTAAACAACCCCTTGCCAGTTTTGGAAGACCTTCTCTTTACCGTCTTGCTCCTTCCTAATGTTATTACTCCATTAGTACCATGGTAAGTTCAATTTTTGAGAAAAATAACCTGCAAATACAGAGGGTTTTTTTAATTAGTCTAGCTTCCTGTACACTGAGTTGCTGCTCTTTTTTTTAAAATTTTTTTAAACGCAGTAGAATCACAGTGCATATTAGTTGTGCAGTCTGCTTTCATAATAGTAGTTACTTTAGATGCAGAGGCTACTTTTGAGTCCTTGAACTGGCAAGCAAAGCACTTGCCCAGTTTTAATCACATCAGCTGGATTTCAGTCAAATCTCCTGGTGCTTAAAGTTCCTGTGTTTAAGCATCTCAGTTGTGATTCCAGGATCAACTTAATATGGTCCAGAATGGTCTTGCATTTAAGTACCATCCAGTTCTGGTTAGAAGGGATCATTTGGACCTTCTGTTACTTCAGCTGGTTTTCTGAGGGTATGAGGCTCCCAGCTCTACTAATGTAATGAAAATAGGCAAGTCACACAGCTGTGGTTCATATAGAAGAATGCTGCATTGCCAATACTTTTACAGGATGTTTTTTGAACTGCTTGTTAGTCTGTGCTTCTCTCCCTTTTCCTGTGCTTATGCGGTTAGATATTAATATATATTAAAATTTAGTATGACTTTAAAAGTTATTTTTGAGTGCAACATGAATACATATTGCTTAGAGGAGAGGTGGTATTCTCATGCCTTTGGTATTACTGCTTTATCTGTCTTTAAAAAACAAAAAAAAAAAAAAGGAAGGAAGAAAGGTTCCTCTGACCCTGAAATTCCAGATGCCTGACATTAAAAGAAAGGACTGGGTTATCCCATAATCTATACTGGCACTATAGCTGCTAAGTAATTTAATGTGAATGCTGTGGAAATGATGATGTATGCCATCAATGGCTGTGAACACAGCTGTGTTTCATCAGTCTCTGTTTCCCATGAGACAGAGAACTATCAATGACTTTTACACATTTGATGTCAGCATTTGGGTAGGTCTGAGGTTTAATTATTTTATGGAGTTTTGCTTCAGTCATTCTTATGGTTTTTATTCAGTAGAAAGTGAGGCACCGTTATTTTCATAGCTAACGAAGAGAAATCTCAAAGAAAAAATAACTGCTTTGTTCATAGGAACTGAGATATAAAGTGACAATATCCCACTTTTTGACTGACTGTGCTATTCTGTCATTCATCAGATGACATTTAAATGAGTTCTGCTCCTGACTGACAAGGTATCCCACATCTGTGATGCTCAGCTATTGCACCATTCCAGGCTAACTTTTGCTTGGCTCTGAATTGCCACTTCTCTAGTTTTCCCCCTTTCTGCTTCTTTTGTCCTAAGAGGTGTTTCTTTATTTACATCTCTGTTTGCCTTGACACTATATTAAATTAATTTCCAGTAATAACTCTCTTTTTCCCCAGTGAAAATTCTCTGAATCGTCACCTCAACCTATAGGAAGAAGTTACCCCAAGCTGCAGCTCACTGACAGCTAATAGTCCCAGTGACGAGGTTCTCATGGTGCTGCAATAAATGGACAGAAAAATCGCAAATTGCGTGGTTCTGAGGTTGCTGTATGGTGTCTTTCAAAGTTACAGACCCAAAAAGGAGTTTTGATTTATTGTGACTTAATTCAGTTGTGACACTGGGCAAAAGGCTTGATTCCAATCACTGTAAGGCACTGGATGCAATACTACCCTGTTCCCATGTTACTGGTTTTCTGTAGGAGCTGCTGCCAGGTTGTAGTACATACACAATGTACTATATAACATTCTAGTGGAACTCTTGTTTTCTAGGTCAGACAGTGATTTATCCCTGCTGGATGATTTAAAGCATTTCATATACTTGTATATATTGCTTTATTATAGACCAGCTCTGTTTATCAGCTTCTCATACACACAGAAAAGAAAACTCTCATACACTTCTCATAACACCTTTGCAATGCATATCACAAGTATAACATCATTTCAGCTCAAGTCAAACGTGCCTCTCCTGTGTTTTATTTGCATCTGCCTATCAAACCCAAGGTAGGAATGTTCATTTACACTCAATTGTATTTTAACTTCATGTTAAACTGCAGAAACAATGTGAGATCGCCAAAGGAAAGAGAAAAGGAGAAAACTGTGTACTTGGTTTTTTCCCATCAATTTTAATGTTAAAGATCCTTATCTGAAGCTGTTTATTTAGGGGAAAAATTAATACTTTGGCTATATTTAGACATACCACTTCTGCTATCTTGGTGATCATTTTTAATACTAATTCTACCGTTTACAGCATTAGTAAATTCTGCCTCTGTTTTTTTGATCACTTCTACCTTAACCTCTCTCCTTCTTAGTCCAGAAGCCCCTAGTTTTGTCTACTATTTAAGTGAAGAGCGCTTTTCGTCTGTAAGCACATTAGGCTGGATATTGGGCTGTATTGTCTAGTACGTCTTGGTGCGAACCTAATATACAGTATTTGTTGGATGATGTAGACTGATGGGTTGGTGTGCACAAACATAGTTCAGTTTTGAATCTAGTAATGAATTATCTAAGTAAGTATTATGGTGTGGGTGTCTCTACAAAGCACACCTTACTTGACAGTTGTGATGTTTTGGCACATCGGTGAAATTTATGAGATCAGAGGTGGACTTTTCAGTAACAGCATCACATTTTGTAGTACACCCTATAGGCATGAAAAAAAGGCAGAAAAGGCAATAAGCAATACTTGGATTTTTGTTTTGCTTTGCTTTGTTTTAAGTATTGCTGGGCTTTGGTCCAAATACTAGGTATAATTTTATCAAGCTCTTTGTAAATGTCCGTCAAAAATAATTACTTCTGCTTGTCTTTTGCAAGTGCGTAGATATATGTCTCCCCAAGTAAGCCCAGAAAGAGACATAGAAATCTCTATAATATGCTAGGATTTGACTTGCAAGGAGAAGTGAGTTATTAAAAGAAATAGTAGAAAAATGAAAAAAAAAACACCCTATGCCTTTAATGAATGGAATAAAGGAGAAAAGAGAACATTGATTTAATCTATTGATTTGCTGTGAAGTAAAAGAACAGATGTTTTCTGTTAGGTCCCTGGATAAAATTCAGTAGGCGCCACTAATACTTACGGACTGGTGACTTCTGATAAGATAGAAAATTGATGTCTACTCTATTGTTACCAAATGGATATGGCAGGTTATTCTGCTGTAGGTGACTCATTTCAGAGTACTTTAATATAGAAACAATATCTCATTTTCCTAGATAGAGACAAAAACAAGAAATGTTTTGCCAACAGTTTTCAGCTCCAAAGACATATCAGCCATGGAGAATTCAGTACTTTAGATAGGTAGTGGAACACATAAAGCTCATTTGTTGTAGGTCTGAATCCCTTTGTATGCCTAGAAAAAGGGTAGGTTATCTTGATTTGCCTGATTTCTGTTTGTCTGTCACCTCTTTGAATGTCTAATTCAATAATCATCTACAGAGGTGCTCAGGGAGATGTGATTACACTTGTAGAGGTGTTGGAAGAAAGTCCGTTTCAGCATTGGCCCAGTTTATCTGACTACCTCCCCTTCGACAGATCCAAACATTAAACAGATCACATTTAATGGAAGTTCAAAGGCTTTCCCAAAAGGTTCTGAATTCTCTGTGATCAGGGGGGAAAAAAAAAAAAGTTTCTTGTTTGCTTTCTTGGAAACCGCTCAAAGCAACGTAATTCTGGAATTCAGATCGTCCCATAGCGCTTTTTGAGAAACCTGTGTAGTTTGCTGAGGTCAATGTAGAAGTTCCCAGATGTCCGGTCAGCTTTCAGGCAAGGAGAGCAGAAAATCCATGCAGAACACCACGTGAATGCAAACAAAGCACACATGTGATGTGTGTGTTATACATGCACATGCATCCACATGCCTCTATATACATATATGCATATTGATAAGGCAAAGGATTTGAATTCTTGCCTTCGATGTGAAATCCACTTCTGATACTGCACTACTAGGCAGGATCTTTCTGCAAAGTGACTGGAATCTTTTATTCACACTGCTCTTACAAGGAAGACTGGAAGGCCTTCCTTCTCAGCCTTCCTGAGATTTTTGGTGTGGGACTTTGATGTGTAGAACTACATGCACTCACCCACTATATTTATTGTCTTGCCTTCTTGCTTTTTCTGTGGTTCCTGAAAGGTGCTGTAAATTGCATAGGAGAAGTATTTAAAATAACAGAAATACAGGTTTGAAAACCGTGTTTTCTTGATCAAGTGACTTCTAAGTGTATGCTCGGACTTTTTAGTTTTGCAGTTTAGTTCTTTTGCAGTAGCAGATGCCCTGAAAGGACAGGCAATTAGGATTTTGGTATCATACACAGAAAGTTGTCACAGCAACTGTGGGACCCACCCCTACCTGCAACTTGTGGGGTATGAAACATGGTACTTGGACTCCAGCCTGGGGCAGATTATTTCCTACTTATGGGTGAAATTTGTGGAGAAGACAGAAAAGCTATGAAAGCCTCTAAAGCTCTTAATGAGAGACTTATGTAGCATAAAATGATGTACTCTTTTAAAGACTTGAAGAAAGCAAGAAAGAATTTGAGAAAGCGTGGCATAGTTTTGATGTGATGTCTTAGGTATGAGCTAGTCAATATTGTTTATAAATCTCCCCTTTCTCATTCATCAGGTCAAAAATTATATTGACCTCCAGAACATCGCTAACTAGTTAAAATGATTCTAAAATATAACCCAGCTGATGTGTAATAGGCATTACAGACTTGGAATGAAGTCAGATGAATGGAAACATAATTTAATTTTCCAAGTTTCTGTTACTTTTTAAGTATTTTAAATGTCTTGTTATAACAGATTCTATACAGAGTGGTTGATTCTCAGCTGTTAGGCAGATTCAAGTCTCTGAAGAGGTTTTCCTGAGAGGAAAAGAGCCTCACTGAGAAATGGGCAATGTTCCCTATTCTAATGCTATAGGATTTTTGGTTGCTGTATGATCAGCTTTACTTAGAAAGACATCTGTAACCTCCTACAAATGCTAATTGTGGTCTTGTGTCAGTATTATACATCATTCCATGCTCAAACTTAAGCAATTTGCTTGTCCAGTTGAACTCACTGAAATTAGTAAATGGAGATGAAATTATTCACATGCTCAGTTTAATACCAAGTATTCTTAAATTCTGAAGGGCAAAAAATTTTAAAATCACCTAGGCAGGATCTTTGCACAATTCAGGCTGTAAACGACCAATGTGTGTATTCTACAGTGCTTCAGGAGCTGTCTGGAATCATAGAATAAGTGTTTTTTTAAGAATTTAAGAATCTGGTCTTGAATTGAAGGCTTCAAGTGGTGGACAGTCCGTGACGGTGTGTATTGGCTGGTTGAATGGTTAAGCTTCAGTCAGAACACTTCCGATTTTTAATCTGAATTTTTACAGATTCATCCACTGGATCTTGTATTTTATCTGCTTGGTTCCAATGGCCTTAATCTTTTTCTTCTCAAATAGGCATGCAAGAACATTAACCTACTCCTCTGTAACGTTCCTTGTGAAGAAAGCTATCAACTGTATTGTGAGACCTTGAATAATTCTTTTACTTGCTTAGTTAGCCCGTTCCAATTTTGTTATGTTTCAAATGTGTTCGCTCACTCTTCTAAATTGGGAGCAATGTGCCTTGTCTGGAGAGATAACTGTCTGATGAGCAACAGTGTGTTGACGCTGAGAAGCGTGAGCAGTTTGGTTCAGATAAGGACATAGAACTCCAGACTTGTAAACAAACTGTATTCCAAGCTCCTTGTGCTATTTCAAATATGTACTATCTGTCCAGACTCTGCACAAGAAAAGCTCCCTGATGTTGCAGCAGAGGCGCAGTAGAAGATATGGAAATGGGCAACAGAAATAGATTGGAATGACAATAGTTGCGCTCACAAATTTTGTACTTCTATTTAACAAGTAGAACGGGCCCTGTTGTGCAAGGCCTGAGCTCTTTTGACCCCTGGATCCACTAACAGGGCTTGAGACCACATCACGTCTTGCAAGGCTGGGTGTTCTGTTGGCAGAAAGCTGAAACAGAAACAAAGAGTTTTAAGCGCTAGCAAGGAATTCACTGGAAAGGCACGCACTAATCTTTGAGCACTCATTTACAGCCTAAATCTGTGTCAACAAAACAACTTTATGCTGACAGTATGAAATCAGTCAAATGACTTGGCTTTGTCTGTGACTAATCTAGGAGAAATTGCAGAATTATCCAAGTTCTGGTATCCGGTTTTCCACATGCAGAAGGCCTGTCCACCTGTTCTGTCTCGAGAGTTTGTCCCCCGGAGTTCAGGTCGACCATCCACATCAGATCTGCGCTGGTAAACTCGCTGCAGTGACCCAAGTTTCCTGCCGGGAATATAAACGTACTATCACGAGCGTCCCGGAAAGGGTATCGGTGCATCCAGCTGGCGGCTGCAGCCGGGGGTTCGATCAGCTTTCCCGCTGGGCGTCGGTTCGTTGGAGCAGCTGCTCCGACCCCGGGAGGAGCAGCCGCGCCGCCGTTCGGGGCTGCCGTTCTCCCAGCGGCCACCAGATGGCGGCGTTCGCTGTGAGCGGGCGCTGGTGCCCGCGGGGCTTCGGGTGAAAAAGACCCTCCCGGCCTTTAAAAAAAAAATAGAAGAGTTGCCACCCTCTTGTTTCGGCCGAGGGTTTGGACCCGCCCGCGTGATCAGGATGAGACCCGATAATACACGGAATGAGAGTAGCGCCCCTCTGGTGTGCTGCAAGCAGGCAGCATCCCTCTGCGGAGTGGAAAAGGTTGAAGGGCTGCGTTGTTGTCAAGTGAAGTCAGCGAGAGCCGTCGGCAATGTCAGGATCCTGGCTGTTTCCCCAGGAGAGGAAAAAGGTTTGGGGAGAATCAGGGAAGGTGTCCGGCATGCTTGTTCGTGGGGCAGGCCTGGAGACAGGGGAAAACAAAGTAACATCTTCTCTCTGGTGATCAGTGGCAGGAGGTGAGGGAAATTTTTTCAGAAGAGGTTTGGGTTAAGGATGAGTAAAAGGTTCTTCACCCAGAGGGTGGTTGGACACTGGAAAAGGCTCTCCAGGGAAGCGATCACAGCAGCAAACACAACAGCATTCAAGAAGCGTTGGGAAAATGCCCTCAGACACATGGTGTGACTCTTGGAGATGGTCCTGTGCAGGGCGAAGAGTTGGATTCAGTGAGCGATGTGGGTCCCTTCCAATAGAGGGTATTTTCTTGATTCTGTGAAAGCAGCCACTATTGGAGAAATTAGGGACCAATTCATTATTAGATTGAGGTGTTTACTTTCTTTGAATGAAGAAAAATTTTAATTTAGTGTTCAAATAAGTATTTATGGGGAAAAAAAGTAGAAGTGTAACAAGTACTAATTACTTTAGGCTGTTCACTTGAAAGGTGTTATGTCTGTACACTCCACAGCGAGGGTGTGTCTGGTTTGCACGGCTTTGCTCCCTCAAGTCAGTTTGAGAATACATACATAGTATTTCCAACATATGATACTGAGTTAGGTAAAGTTTAGACTTCTGCATTTCCTTTATGGTTGAAAAATTATTTGCATACACTGTTCAAAAATTTTTAGCATTGTTTCTGCAAAAACCTTGTTCTTGCAATCTTTTTATTAATAAAACATAATTTATGACAACTTGTACTTCTAATCAAGAAAGAATGAATTCTAGAACTTAACCTGGAGGTGGTTACCTTTGTCTTAGAAAAATGCATTACTATCTGTCATTGGGATGCAGCAAAAATCTATTTCTGTTGAGAAGAAATAGGTTTTGCCTTTAAATTATTGTAACCTGTGAGCACTCACTTTTTTCAAAGGTTTACATCCCTTGTTTTAACCCTTGATCCATTCCTTACTTTTAGGGAAACATATTCCATGCAAAGTTAGATGCAAATAAGCCTTGGGACTATAAAAACAAACCCCAGACCAACAAATAAACAATAACCACAAAACAACAAGAAAAAAAATCCCCAAACAAAAACCAGTGTCTTTTTGGCTAATGTTGTTACTGAAGTGACATAGATTTAAAAATTAGGATATAACCCAATGGTTATGAAAACAGGCTGGCCATTTGTCGAAGAGCCAGTTTTATTCAGTTCCTTTCCTATAAGTACCTAAGCTGGTATAAAATATTATGTGCTATTTTTGTGTTGCGATTCTTCAAAGCTGATCATGTAGGAACAGTATAGGATGGCAGTCACAGCTTGGAGCAGAAGCTGCAGCCACGTGGGAGCATTACCAAGCCGGAATTTTACACAGACGATCTCCTGACACCCACTGTCCTTCAGAACAAACGTCCACAGGGCCAAGCTTTCAAAACCAGTTCAAAATTCGTATTTAGTGATCTATAGGTCTGGCTTAAGGGTATATTGTCTTACAGTCTTTCTGAAAGCAAAATAGACATAATTTCAAACCCCAAGGATGCTTTCTGAATATGTCGTCGAATCAATTGTAATTAGCTATAAAATCTTATACAGAGAACATCCTTAGATATGCTTTGAGTTTTCTAATATGAACAAACACAATACTTTTTTTTTAAGCTGCTTAATCCACTTAATGGAAAGTAATGAGTAAAAGGGAGAGCTGACTATTCTGATACATTTTTTTTGGTCATTGATTATGACAGATTAAAACTGGGAATTACTGGCTATCCCTGAATATCACCCTCTCAAGAGTCATTTATTTGCACTGGTCTTTGAGCTCTCAGTAATCAAGATCATGTGCTTCTTTCGAACATCCACTTCTAAATTAGTTACAACTTGCACTTGGAAGAGGGACATTTGCAACTGACCTTTATACATTTATATGTATATATTTTATATGTGATTAATGCAGTGGTCAGTCCACAGGAGGGTGTCAAGTAGAATAGTTAAGCGTCTTTTTGCAGAGACCAGGTAACCTGCAGAGAAAAGCACCATTAGACAAGGATTAGAAACATAGAAACTAATTAGAAAATTAGTTTTAATCCTGGTGGAGATTTCTAAAGGATATCTTCTGCAGGCAGTCTGGACACTGGAAAGTGGCTTTTCATGCAACTGTGAAGGCAGTTATTAGGGTCAATTCCTGTTGATGTATGTTGCTACTGACTAGCTTTGTCATCCTGAGCTGAAGCTGCTGATCCAAGTTTATGTTTTTTTTATGCTCTTTGGTTGCTACTGCACAGAGCTTTGAAGTATCACTACTTGAAATACCTCAAAGCTATTCTATGCCAGTCCAGATTACTTATGGGAAAGAGATCAAATAAACCCAATATAGATACTGCAGTTAGCAACACTGACATCATCACCAGTCCTCTTCCAATTCCTCTGACAGCTTTGAATCTCCTTTGCTTGATCATTTGGAAATGGTATTAAATGCTGATGAGGCAGGATATATTTCAAGTCACCAAAGCCCTCTGCCAGTCATTCTTAGGGAATCAAACCTTTCTTTAGGGTACAGGTACCTGCCATTAACTGCTCAGGATATGGTGCCTGATCATAGCCAGAGGAACCTATATCAATACTGCTGCATTCCTGCTCTGTGGAGTTGGGCAAACTGCAAGATCTTTCATTCCCCTCCCATAACTGGGTCATGAACTGAATTTTTAGAGCTGTAGGAGACTGTGTGTCTGAACAGAATCTTAATGTTGGTGTGTTTTTCTTCAAAGTGAAGGGTGTCCTGGCTTTAAGATTCCAGATTTAAATCTTGTGGAAGCTGAGGTAATAGAGGTTCAGTGATTTGGATAGTCTTTCAAGTTCTCACTTGCAGTTCATTTTTAGTCAAAGCTGCATTTCTTGCAGAGGAAAGAAATAACTAACGATTACAGAAAGTCTAAGAAAAAACACTATGGAAGGGGACAAATGCATTTCATGTCCCCTTATCTGTAGTAAGGGTGCAGATATCTGTTAGTGCACATTGTTTGCTAAGTCCATTTCCATCTGCACAAATTTGATAGTGTTAGTGTGTAGCAACTCTGATAGTATCTGCTGGAAAAAATTCTTGCAAACATTAGCATGAAACAGATTCTCTAGCCCTTTTGCCAAATTTTTATCAAGTATCAGACACTAAGTTATAAAATGTTAGGGTTTAAATGTGAAACTATCTCTTTGGATTATTGCTGCCTGATTTTCTAAAACCAGTAGCACTATTTCTTGGAAATAAACACTAGGATAAAGGATACTTATTTTTTATAGATCATATCACCTCTGATCTGCTGATCTGTACACATCACTGGAAGACTATAGGAGAATAAGTTCAGTCCAGGTACATTCACATTGTATCTTCTATTCAGTTTAAGACTTCAAGATTTTGTTTAACTTTTCCCTACTCACCTAGCCATATTTTTGATTGTGAAGCACATTCTTCTCTACATCTATCAAACTGGCTTTGGTCAGAAATTTCTCTAATGACTGTTACACTACTTCCTATGTCAGTCTCTTACTAGAAAGTAAGAGAACTTCAATAAAAATAGGCTATATAAACCCCTTTTAAAAGATAATAGGACACTTCTATTAAAAAAATATCTGTACCAAGGGAAATTTAAAACAAGATAACTAAAAGCATGGGAAAAAAATAGGTTATTTGAACTAAGTGCAAATTTTATCAGCAACTAGTTTTGAATACTTTGGGAATATGCTGCTTCACAAGTCACCTCGTTTCTTCATTGTAGTGACTGTGTTTGTTAGGCGTGGCCTGAAAAGACCAAAAGTCATTTTGGATGTGGAATGCAGAAGTGCAGAAATCATCACACCCATCAACATCAGATTTTTTTGTTTTATGTTTCAGCTATGTAATGTTTAAATAAAAATAAATTAAGTGTTAAGTAGAAAGTCTTCCTGCCTTAGTGCAAACAACAACATACTCCTGGCATGACAATATAGCAGTGGTTAGCTCTGTGCTGGGGATGATCTCATAGTTGGTTTAATCAAAAAGGGACATACGCTGTTAGAGGGCTATAGCTATGGAAATTGAATCTTCTATCGTTCTGCCAAGAACTTTCTTTGTTGTCCTGAGGGTCACATTGCAAGGCTCGTTTTGTTGTGCTAGGGTTTTCTGAGTGAGAAATCACACAGACTTTTGATTGTGAAGCCTCAGAAGGCTTTTCTCACGTGGACTGGGGCGCCTTAGGGAAATGAGTGAACTAGTGTCATATCATATGTGCCTACTTTGTCCTTTGGCTGTCTGTAGCCTTTTTACCCCTGTCTCCATTGTCTTCTTAATATTTAATTAAAATTCTTATTGGAAGAAGCAGATGTGCCTTCATACAGTGTATTGTGGTGCACATGCTAGGGTATATTTTGCTATGTAATGTGTTGGGAGTATGTTTTGATAGATGAGATGAAAATTGTACTTTTTTGGTTTGAATACTACTACTTTTCTTTAAAGAGTTAACAAGTGCCCAGTAGATCTTATTGTTTTGTTTGCCTTTTTTTTTTTTTTTAACGTTGGAAAACCTCTCAGGAATCCGCAAAGTCAAAAGTGTGCTTGTAAAAATCTCTAGTTCCTTTACTCAAGTGCTTGTAACTCACAAATGCTGTTGTTTTTAGAACAGCTGCTGTTAATGAGCGGGCTTTTCCAATCACTAATGGATGGAATATTGAAACGTAGTTACATTCAGTTTTATTAATTCTTATGATTTTTGTTTTAATACTATGCTTTTCAAGTAATTTTCTGTTTCCTGTGTGCTCTAAGAAACAGGTTACATTCTATTAAGAAGAGCCTGTCATTGCAACCTAGAAGAAACCTCTTTTAGATGAAAGGGGAAAGATGCCTGAGGCGTCTAATGTAGGAATCTCTGTCATACTGTGTTATGTGGAAATAAGAATGAAAAGGCAGTGAGATCCAGCAGTTACTAGCAAAGAAACTAGAGAGACAGGAATAGAAGAATCCTTCTGACCGCTGCCAGATGCACTCTTGGGGACCTAACGTGTATTGCAGAAATTAAAAACATCCGCAGGTGTTGTAGAAAATCCCCTCATTTGAGTCCAAATCCTGTTTGTATTGTGTTCAATAGCAGAACTCCAAACAGATTTTGAAGGGCCCTTATCAGAGCCTTATTTCATAGCCCATGAAGATGAGTCTTCTCCTTCAAACCAGTTTTCATGCATTTCCGTGTGACCTCAAACCTTCTTGTACAACTTTATGAAACAGCAAAATATGATATTTATTGTGCAAATGGCAAAGCGAGGCAACACACTGTAAAAGTAATTCTATATTAAATGTTTTATTTTGCTGGGTTATGCAGTTCACTTCAGTCTGGTTTTATAAGAGTCACACAGCAATTCAGTAGATTTATGGCTTTACTGAAAACTGTGATGACATATCCTCTCATTCCAACAGTTTGGCCTTTGTCCAACGCTTGAAAACCAAGTTATCCAGAAAGTGATACAAAATCCATTTTGATTTAATGCAAGAGGACATTCTTCTGTCAATTAGTATAAGTTCAAGGTCTGTAGGTGCTTGATCCAGCCAGCCTCTTAGGCCTGATTTTATCTCTGAGCTTGCAGCCTGGGCAAGTCCCATGCTCGCTTGCAGTCCCATTGACATCCATGGGATTCGATGGTGCATACCTCCAAAGCTTATTGGTGCTTTCAGGAGGTGTAAATTAAAACCAGCCATTCAAACAAACTGTGCTTAGTTGTAGTTTCACGAGCCACACCTCGTCTTTATTCCCTGGGAATATGTTTGTTCCAGTGTGTTGCCTGTATCTCCTGATAGCGATGAACCGTAGCTCACTCTGAGAGAGTTGGGAGTATAATTTGATCTCTTGGGCATACTTTTGCCCCTGAATGCCATGCTAGGAATGTATTAATATCTCTTATATAGGCCAGAGGAATGTGGAATATGCATACTGACGGGGTGTTTGGAGCCCAAGGGAGGACAACTGAGGAGAGAGGTCGGATTGATGGAAATGCTCTTCCCTACGGGAGGTAGGAGTGGTGGAATTTGCTGTGCCACGCTTTCATACTGAGCTTCTTCTCTGTTTTGCTAGTGGCAACCCCACACAGTGTTATATCAGCTGTTTCCAACCCTTCACCAACACCACCCTCTTCCATGTGACCTTGTGTCAACCCTGGGTGAAATAAAATGAACTGGATTGTACAGTTTCTTCCTGAACTTGCAAGACATAATAACAAGATTGAAAACAAGGAGAACAGATATTTATTTCATGCCTCTCTATTTCTTTAATTTTAGCTGTCATTTATGCTTTCTCATTTGTGTTTCTCTAGTATTGCTTGAAGCCCCATGGGTTGTTACAAGTTCTCACTAATTAAGAAGATGATATATTTTTTCTGGCAATTCTTTTTAAGCTCCTTGCTTTATGTGGTCTAACTGTGGGTAGACTTTATCAGCTCTTTCATGTGCTTTCTATTTCCGCTAAATGAAAAAAAAAAAGCATATTAATATGCATTCTGCACTCTTTAGTCACAACCCTGTGTGGCTGCCTGTTAGTTGGTTTTCTTTTTAAACATGCATTATTTCTCAACATTACCAGTATTGTTTTGAAAACTAGTTGTTGTCTTCATTGCCCTTGTAGCCCTTTTCCTCTCATAGCATTTATTTAATTCCATGAACAGTGTTATAATTCAAGCTGTTATATAAAATACTGGAAATACCTAACTGAGGACAGGCTCCTTGATTACACCTATACATACACGTATCTATCTATATATCTATCTAGGTATATGGATATTTAAATATATATAATTGTGCATATTTCCAGTTAGTGAGCCATTAATACGAACTCCTTGAACACAGTGTTTCCTCTAGTCTGTCTCCCCTGGTGGATTATGTCAAGGGGGACAGTGTTAAAAAACTTGCTCTGCTCATGCTGTGACATCTACTGCATCTCTTCCAGGCATGTGCCCCGTTACAAGAGAGTAGGTTGGTTTATGTGACTGGTACTTACGTTTTAGTCTAACTTAATCTATTTTGGTAAAATATTAACATACACATTTGCAGCATTGCATCCCTCCTTTCTCGAGTTCATGTGAAGCCTTCTGATTTAAGCTTCCTGTCCCTCAGTAGTTATTTTAGCTCTCAGTGCTTGCTTTTCATTCCTGTTCAACTGTTGTGATGTGGTAATATTTAACCCATTGTATTTCTGGGTGTGAGGTTTTTTTGTTTGTTTGTGTTTTTTTGTAGGGGTTGACTTTGTTGCGTGTTATTGTGTTGGAAACATTTATTACTTGCAGTGTTGTACTTAAATATGAGTGTCAGCTCTTTTTGAGGTGACCTCAATCTGATATGCCTTCATCTTTGTTGTAGACCCTAAAAAAGATAAAACTCTCAAAATGTAAAGCTGTATATGTGATATCTGATCTTGCTGTAGAGTACCTCTGTTATTTTTTAATGCCTTTCTCAGTCATAATCAGTAATAAATCAGAGCCTGAAGTCCTTGTTAACATAGGCAGAATCCCACTGCTGTCCCTGGGAGTTTTGCCCTCAAAAAAGAACAAACAGTTACTGTAAGGATTTCTGTCTTCAGACAGTAGCTGAATGGGCATTTGGACAGTGTGCTATTCAGGTTGTCAGCCCCAAGTTTCTCTCCCTGCCCAAGTCAGAGAGCTGTCTGCAATTACTGCTACTCAAAGGGCTTAGCCAGCTGTGGGATATTGAATGCTCAAAAATCCCATCAATTTGAGAGGGAGTTGTCGATCTTGGCCTTTCTCTGGAGTAGGCCGTATATGTTTCTAGCTGGATTGCTCCAGAGACCTGGCAGTGAGTCTGGAGGGCATTTTCCTAGGCTGTTACTCAACGTTCTGCTTACAAATATGCGGAATATTCCCAAAGGGCAAAATGTAGTTGGTAACATGAAACACCCTCCCACCCACCCCAATGAATAATGTCTATTAAACCCTTTTTAATTAGTTATGGTATTATAGATCCTGAGTAGTGCATATTCACAAAACCGTTGTGAAGCCACTGTCCTATCCCGTTTCTCCCTAAGAGGCCTTTGATGCTCTTGGTCCTATTCCGTGGCTTGCCAGTGCTATTCAAGTCATTACTTAGGCTTTGCAAAACCTGCCCTCAGGCTCACAGCTTCTTTGAACATGCCTCAGCTTTTCCAGTCTCTGAGTCCTTTCTTCATACTCTGTACCACTAAAGACTGTTGTGAAACACATTTTCTGCATTCTTAGCCCTTCGAGGGCTTCCATATTGAAATGTTCCCCAAACCGCTTTATTTGAGTATAAAGCTCAAAAGTTCTGAAAGCTCTGATTTTATAGGCTTGAGGAGAAAACCAAGTTGGACCTTAAGTGCATCATCCTCTGCAGAGTTTTTTAAACAACTGACTTTTGGGATGGTTTAGTAAAAAAAATAGATTTTCAGTTAAATCAGTTGTTTCAAATGAAATGTATGCCATTTGCAATAATTCCAGTAAACCATTGAAAAATATTCTCTTTCCACTGCCATCTTATTTTGGACTTTTAGAAAAATACATTGAAGGTATTTTTTCTGAAAAACTGACATTCTGAACAGCTTCTACTTGTTTGATCAGCCCTCATATTGAGGTCTTGGCAAGAGTCAGAAGAGGAAAGTGGCATTTTACAGAGGAAAATGAGGTTAGGTAGGTGAAACTTTTTTAAAATGGTGATGGGAAAGGAGGTGAGGCAATTGATGGTTAAGAAGAAGAGCATGCAATTTGACTTGTTTCAGCCACAGAAGGCTGAAACATGAGGGACTTGTCTTCAGCTCAAATGCTTGTTAGAAAGACTAGGATTTAGCTTAATTGAAACAAAGAATTGACTTTTCAGTAGTAAAATTGAAGTACATTTTATGTTTATACTTTGTGTTTATTTTCTTCTTCACATTTCCCTCCCTTCAGAAAACAAAACTAAATACAGTGGATGAAAGCAGATTTTTACCTTAAAATCTGGTTTGATGGATCTTCTGAATGAAAAGGATTCAGGTTGTTGGTCCCTTTCTGTCTACATATTTAGAGGTACAGGATGCATGAGCATAAATGCTGGGCAGCTGGGAGCTGTTTGTTTTTGGAGAACTGGAAGCTCTTTGAAAACTGCAGGAGTAGATATGTTTCTGAAGTTTTATTTCATTGTTTAGCTTTCTGTCATCCAGAAGTGCAGTGTTTACTTAAACGTTATACAAGCTCAGTGTTGTAAATTAACAAGTACTGTTGTAAATTAGGAGTCTTGGCTTTAAACTGCTGGGCTTAATGCTGTAATTGAAAACATATCTACAAACACTCAGCTGTCGAGTCCTAACTTCATAGAAATACCTTGGTTTCAGAATGTGACATTCCCAGGCAGTTCTGAAAGTATGCTGAAGTAAACCTAAGGTGTACATTTTAATTTTTTGATCAAATGAAACCTGCCACACAAATCTGAGAAATCCCTGCGGTCTGGGGGTTGATGCTGGCAGTGCATAACCTCTTGAAGCGTGGCTCCTGTGTAGCTCCTGTGTAAAGGTCTTGATATTATATGTGTGCACAGTCCCAAAAATTAAATTTTAATCTATAAGGTTTAATGGAGGCTGTAATTTCTTTCTGCACAAAAATTTCTCAAACTGGTATTCATGTTCCAGGTCATATTTCTCCATTGTGCTGCATGTAAGCACAGTCACACTAAGAGATGGAAGCTCAGAGCAAGATAGAGGAAAATGCTGGAGGTAAGGTAGCTCTGTGAGTTCCTCAAATGAGAGTTAAGCTATCCCAGAGAGATGTGTTTTGCAGTGGAGATGTGATGGAATAGAAGGAACACAAACAAGTTAGGACATTAACACTATTTCAAAGAGTATAACTGCAGGAAGAATCAAATGGGTAAGAAAAGGCAAAGCAAAGCTGGGAACGTTTTAATAGGTAGGAAAGACTTCAGTGTTCACTCTTCATATCATAATCTCTGTTCTGATTTCCATTTAAAAAGAATGTATACATTCTATCTATATGTGATGGAGGTATTTATTTAAGAGGGTAGCAGAACCTGAACAACGGGAGTGGAAAAGATTGAGCAGTAACAGGACAGACATTTACTGTGTGGAGATCCTTACTTACAAGTAGGCTGTGTGTTTTCTATAAAAAAAATTAGATTTCACATTGTATCTTTAATTCCTGAAGGGATGAGCTCCCGCATCCCTACATAAGGTTGAGATAAGCTCTGGGCAAAATTGCTGGTATTGCAAGTGTTGCAATTTCATAAATCACGACATAAATATTCAGTTTTGGTTACTTTTCTGATATTTTAAATTACAGAGGTAGTTGATGTGCTGTTCTGCTGTTTGTACATTAAAACCCCACCAGTTTACCTACAGGCAGGCTAGAACATGCCACGTGGTGTCACCTGGTGTTCTTCTTCCCTGTTAGGAAAGATGGTATGTTCCCCAGCTGTCCTCTCTTCCCCTCACTACAAGAGCACTCAGCTACTGCCCTATACCTTGGAGCAGGATGTAGCTGAGGCCAAAACCACCAAGGGTGATTTTGCAGCTTGGAATTTCCCCGTGGCTGTTGTGCCCATCTCCTAAATATAGCAGCAGAAAAATGTTTAACTCAGCAATTGCTTTTGTTAAAGGCTGATTTTAAGTGGTGAACACTGCTGCTGTGAACTCAGCTTCATGACATTGAAATGATGCACTGTGATTTGGCTGCTGAGCACCAAGCCTGATAGAGTTCAAGAAGGATTTGGACAAAAGTCAGAAACGCACTGTGATTTTTGGGATTGTCCTGTGCAAAGCCAGGAGCTGGACTCCATGATCCCTCCAGTTTAGGGTATGCCATGGTTCTATGATAACTGCTCACTTTGTTGGCTTTTGTTGAAAGGTTGTTGTGTCACATTTATCTTCAGGAGACTAAAACACTCTGTGTGAGCTGCCATACACTATCCTTCAGTTTCCATGGCAAATAAAATGCTCCTTAAACCGCAAGTGCCTCTGTTAGGATGAAGTTACACATGGAGTTATAACGCAGTATTTACATGACTTCTTCATGTGAATTCCAACAATGAATAAAGTCAAGACCTCTCAAGTGCTAGCCTTCTCACAGAAACAGACTTTTTTACATTAACACTGAAGCCTGTACAAGTTAAATTCTTGCAAGTCAGAAGGCAAAAGCATTTTAAAGAATATTAGAAGAAACCTGCACCTTTTTTTTTCAAGCTTCTCTTTAAGTATGCTTCTTTCTAAGAGAGATTGTGTAATTCTTGGTGTCATTAATAGGAAGTCTAGTCAAGCAATTCTAATATAGTAGCCTGCACTACAGCAGGCTCCAAAATTGTTTGTAATGTCAGCCTAGCTAAGGATAGCACTCAGGTATGGTCAGCTCTGGCACTTTTGGTACAAGTCTAACACACCTTAAGAAATGCATGTAAACGTTTTTCTGCCTCTTTTTTTTTTTTTTTTTTTCTTCTCGTTCCCCTCCCCCCCCCCCCAATATATTCAATGTAGCAGTGGTCTGTACATGCAGCAATGACTGCAAGCTGATATAGCAAAGTATGTAGTCAGGTGTAGTCAGAGTTGCTACCAAGGTGTAAAATCATCACTGACCATCACCTCCTTAAAGCTACACTGTTGGGGCAGTCACACTGGAGCTATAAATTTTCATCTTTTAAGGTGCCTTGAGCTTTTCCTGAGCAGTGTTAAACACCAGACCTTCACAGCACTCCCAGATCCGCTTTCAGTGGTATTCATGGGACTTAATTTATGAATGGGAAACAAGCATGAATCTGGCTGAGAGCCTGTGATTGCAGGCAGAATCCTCTGTACCATCCATCACTTGGCCTTCTGACTCCAGAAGTTTCTTCTGCTCCCATGCTGGCCCACAGTATTGCTGATACTGCTGTCATGTGGTGTGGCAAACAAGATCACTGGACATTAAAAGAACCCCTTTTTGCTTTTATTTGTGTAAGATTATTTTTGTAAACATCCGTGATTGTTGGTGTTTCTGTATGACTAATTTCTTCTGGTTTTCCACATGGACAGCTGTACCAGCTCAGCTGAGAGAAGGCAAAGGAAGGAGGGACTATGAGGAACGAGTTGCCTAAACCGGCCCTGATGCTAACACTTGAAAGGCTGGAACTGAAGCTTCAGTGTATAGGTCTATAGCACGTTGGATTAGCTGGCAAAGCCAATTTTCCTGTTCCTGCTTTGCCCCACCAGTATTCAATGATTTGCCCCATCTCGTGCAATCTGAGCTGATTTCCTAGTGCTAGTAATGACCTTGCTATTGTGCTTGTAGACTTTAAAATAGAGCATATAAACCACATGAAATTGGTCTGCATGATGAGTTTTTATATGTGAGTTCTTTGTCTTAAAGGAAACTCTGCTAAGTATTGAAATTCAAAGGGAAAAATACTAGAGCTTCATTGATGTTACGTGTCTAGCAATAGTCCTTCTAGCTCTATTTGTTTTACATATCAAAGATTTTACATAGGAAATTAGAAAACAATTGTATATCTTGTCTGCACTAAGGAGAGCAGCAGACTGTACCTGAGCTATAAGAAATGGTCTAACCATTGCTGTGTGGAGCCCTCTGGGAACTCATTTACCATGCAACGTCCCAAGAAATTTGCATTCTTTTGCCTACAACCTGTACTTCGCTTGTACTACAGGGCTAAATATTAACCTTCTCCATTCCCACTCTTTGTCAGGCTCAGAAGCAGCACATGGAGGGTGGAAAAGCTTACATTTTTTCTTGCTTGTATTAGCCATTGGCTCTAGATCAAGAAATATGTGATCAACATTTGTTAAATATGATCAATTACAGACATGTAAGTTCACATCACTTCCCCTAACATTTTTCCATTTCAACTTTTAATTCTCCCTCTTGTTACCTCAAAATGGGAATTTACCCCTATCTCCTAGCATTTGGATATTTCTGATGTTATAGACAGAGATTTATGCACGTCCAGGGCCTAGGAGTTCTCAAGCCAGGCCGGCAGATCCCAGATCCTTCAATATGAACTCTAGGGAGTATTTTTACAGAAGGGAACATTCAGTTCAGTGAAAGCTGACTCTGTTTTCAGGATTAGAAGCTGAAATTTGTGCCTTTATTGAGCTGCATAGCAAGCAGAACATATGGAAACTCCCACTGAATAAGCCAGAGTGAAGGACGAGGGAGACCTCTGCTCCAGTGCCATGACTATTTTATAATAACCTGACCCATATTATGCCTGGTGATTTGTTAAATTTACATTCAAATTTAAGTTTAAAGCTGAAACTGTGGCCTGGCACAAGTCACCTGGAGTTTTGCCTTTGACTTCAAAGGGCCACACTTTTTATCCACTTGTTGTATGAGCGATTTGAAGGAGCACTCTTTCAACTCCTCTGCAGAGACAGATCCATTTGATATACAGCGCTCTGCCATGGCAGCAGAATCCTTTCTCTATGAAGTTTCTGCGCTCCTCTCACTTATTTCTTCTCCCGAAGTCATAAATCTCTGTTTAGGGCACCCAAATCTTTCTCTGCAAGAGCTGGTACTGACTTCAAGCATGCTCCAGGTGAAGAGAAAACATCAACAGAGCAATATAATTCCTGTTGGCTTGCATTTCCCCCTAGATATTAAAAACAGAAAAATGGATCTTTTCTCTCTATCGTGCTTATTTGTTAGAAGAAAAAGCATGCAGGAAATCTCACCCTTATCCCTAAAGCGGTGACCAGAGACACTTGCCAACACTGCTTCATCCTGTCCCTCTAGGGAATGTAGAAGAGCTAGGAAAACTGCAGAAAATGGTAGTGGGAGAGGGATGCAGGACTTCCCTAAGGAGTGATAGGGTAGATCCCTTTTTGTGTGAATTTTAGAAGTCACTTACGATGACCCTTAGAACAATGTTGTCCCATTGCAACTTCTGTGACTGAAATACCTAACTGTGCAAATAGACCGGATATTTACCATCTTTCCTTCTTCCTTCCTCCACTCTCCTAAACTTTTATGGAGGCCCTGGCTGTTCTCTTAGCTCAAATAATGTTTGACAGTTCAGTAATAAGTCAAAAGACAGCCTTCCTTTTATTTTTTTTTTTGTCTTTTTAAAATCCAGATAATTTAATACAATAAAGAAGCAAAGACATCAAAGTAAAGAAACCATATACATTGTACAAAGCATTGGGAATCTGTTCTCTTTTCAGAATTTTGACATGTGCTATGTAGTGTGGTTACAGCTATTAAGAAAATACAGACATCTTTCCATGCAGTCCTCTTGCTATTTAAAACAATAATGTGAAATCTGTTTTGATGCTGCACAGAGACACATACAGCTTTATTACTGGCTTTTGGTGAAGGTGAGTAGAATATGTTGGCCTTGTACTTCATTAGAGCAAGAGCATGGCAGTTAAGTCTGAATGAGAAACATAGATTAGATTTATGACAGAGTACAAGTTTTGTGTATGTAGACTCCTTTCTTGTTCCGTCTTCAGAGCTCTGCTTGAATTCTTTTGAAGCACAGTTGATTATCCTTTATTGCCTGTGAGGGTGTTTCGGGAGATTTTCCTGTCCTACACCACAAGACTTAGGCAGGAATGCTATTGAGACCTAACACAGAAATGGCGTGGGATCTGCTCTTATGATCTCTCTTATCTAGAGGGCAGCATGTGAGCCTGTGCCAACATCATCTCTAATCAGCTCAATAGCTCCTGAAAGAGTTTATGGAGGAGACAAATGCTCTAACTTTGCTCATAACTTTCTGAGGAAATGTCTTTTTTATGGACCAGGTGATGTTCTGTAGGACCCCTAAACTCCTATTTACCTTCAAGAAGTTAAAATATATAAAGACTTGAATGCAGTGGGTAACACAATTTAGTCATCTTGAGTGGAGAGGGTGAGCTGTTAAGTTACATCTTCTACTGGGACTCCGAATGCATACCTCAGGTTAACTATTATTATCGCTCTCCTCCAATGTGTTAATGTCAGAGCTATGGAACGACTTGGTGAAGGCAGGGTGAGCTGCACGATCTCAGCAGCTCTGAAACCTACATGCACAGCTCTTTAAGCCGGGGCATGGACAAAAAGAGAATTAAAAAAATGCCACAGTCGTTCAGAGAAAACCGCCTAGCTTGGGTTTTTTTAGAAGTTGAATTATATTAGTTACCGAGACGATTATGCTTAATGGGCTCAAGTTGTTTTGTTAATTATCATCCCTGTAAATGTTTTGAAGCAGTAGGGAGATGGTTCTAGACCATTACAAAACATTGAATTAATGAGAAGGGCTGGGATACAAGGTTCCAGATGTGAAGAGATGAATGGTAATTGCAGTGCTGTTTTATTTAGCAGTTTATAAATGAGTTATTTGGCATATTTTGGCTGTCTGCAGGTTTAGGTGAAATTTTAATAATGTGAAAATAACATTTAAGAGTGTGAAAATGACATTTTCACACAGAGTTAATAAGGAGAGAGTGGCAAATTCCAAAACTCTGCTTCTTGCTTAGGTGGAAAGGTGAGGCAGCAGGACTGATATTATAGGTATTTGAGAAAATGATGTGTGCCTACACCAGGTCAAGGCTGTCTTGAGAAGATTTCCAAATCCTTAAGTTACCTCAGGATCATGAACTTTCCAGTTTGGTAGGGATGCAAGGAAAATTCGACAGAGCATTTTCAATACAGGAGAGAAGTTCTTCTTTCCTCTCAAGTATAAATGTAGTTATACTTTCCCCTGAACACGTTCTGATCTCTACTTCTGTGTGAAAGCTTTGGAAATAAACATTCATCTGTTATGGAGCCTTCTAATGTGAACAGTAAAACTTTGTGGGTTTTTTCCCTTTGGTTATGAACCATGATGGGCTGCACAAAAAAAGGAGACCATATTTGGTAAGGATCAGACTTTGTTGCTAGCAAATTTTATTCATATAAATAATGTGTTTTATTGCTATAAAGTATTGGCTAAAGAGACAGGCTAGACATTGACTAAAGAGATAGGCATCCATCAACAACAAAACTGTGAACCAGACCAACGGAATATAAGCAAAGGAATGAGGTTGTTTTCATCTTGAATCTTTAGATGGATTCCTGAGATTATTTAGTGCTCTTTTAGCCACTTGAGTTCCCATTGGATTTGTCTTGATCTAGTCCATTCCAGACATTGTTACTTAATCTTTTACATATTCCAAGATGTCACTTGGATTACTAACCAGACTTTTTTATGCTGTCAGCCGTAATTTCGCCCGGAATAACTGCCTTGCTGTATCCAGATAACCATCTTCACATGAATAATATTTATTGTTGCCCAACGTGGAGAAATTCCGTCTCTGACTCTAGCTGGGTTGACAGGATTTTCAGACAGCAGTAGTAACTTCTCTGTAAACTCCTGCATAGAGGATATAGACTTATATCTTATTTAAAATCATATTTGTATTCTTCTGCTATTCCCTATGGTAAGGGGATTTTAGGACTGATGCATGTCTTTAGGTAGATGAGCCCGTAGTTTCAGACTGAAATACATTCAAACCACCAGCTAAGCGCACAGCTGAACCTAACGTAGCTGAAGGAGGGCTTCATGGAAGTGTACGGTCGCAAGTTAATGGCTGGAAAATATGACAGAGTCTAACAATTGGAAAATAAATTTACTATGCTGCTTTTTGGTATGAAGCTGGTAACATGGCAAAGTAGGGAGTGACAGTTGCTTGTGTTGCATAACTGGATACAATAGTTCCTCATTTGTCACAAAAAAATTGAATTAACATTTCAAAAAGGCATTTTATACTTTTCAGATGAGACTGGCATTCCAAGTGTAATATATAATCTGTAAGCCAGAAGTTAATTTTCCTGGTGCATTATGTCATTTTCTGAGCATATCTAGAGAAACAGGATTAATACTAAATTTTCCTCCATTTCTTTATTTGTTACTGCTTTTGGAATATTTGTACTGCAATTTTTATTCATTATGGAGAATGATAATAATTATCATAAAATAGAAATCCTGTGTTCCATGCATCTGTATCATGTGGATGGGATACTTTGTTATTACCATTGGCAATAGCAACTTCAATTCTTATTCTTTTCATATGAATCAGGCTTTATTAGCATCAGGCAAAATATTATGGATTATGACAGAGTAAGATTCTTTAAGGATGTGGGTAATAATGCATTGCAGGGGCACAAATGAGCAAAAAGGAACTGTGGTAAGCTTTGGGTAACCCTGTGTTTTAATTGAATCCTGTAAACTTTGAAGTACATGTTAAATTTTACTCATGTGAATAGTGAAGCTGCTGATTGAGACCTGAATTATCTAATTGGAGTGAGAGCGTTGCTTTAAAGCAGGAGCTGCCAGTCTGTGGCATAGAAGGCACGTGTAACCTGTGAAATATCTCCACATGTTTAATAAGAGCCCACTGGAGAGGAAGGCTGAGTATTCTCCAGTCAAGTGTTAGCCTTGTAGAAACCTGCTTGCTGCAAGCACTATTTCCTCAGCACCAGCAGGGCTCCATTTCCAAACATCTACTCCTAAAAGGGGACAGATGATCCCATCTAAAAGGACATGATACGGAAGATCCTTGCCCAGGCCCTCATCCTGAGAGACGTTCCAAGCCACAGTGGTACTGTGTGTATTGATGCACTGTGCCTTCGATACTTAGCTGGAGCACAGGAATTCTGTAGATTCCAAGTCTAGCTTTGCTTTAAAAGCTGCCCAGTGGACTAAGTATTTGTCTTCCTTAATTCAGAACATTTCGTTTCCTGGCCTCAAAACAGGAACTCTCAGAAAGCTGGATGATTCAGAAGGCTTGAGTTTAAAACATGCTGAATACCTCTGAGAGGAAAATAGCACATGGTAGTGTAAAGAAGCATCTCTTCAATGAGCTGACAATTCTCCACCTACCGAGATGCTGTTGTTGTGTAGCTCACTAGAGGGCATGTGACTGTACTTTATAATCCAGAAGATCTAGAAATTCTTATGAAATGGGTAGGGGAGAGGGTGGGTAAAGATGAAATAAACCAGATACAGCAGCATTGCAAACAGAAAGTGTTAGAATTGCACCCACTTGTTTCCTGTTTGGAAAGAAGTTTAGATTAGTCTTCCAGTATGCGTACAGTGTCTCTTCTTTACCAGGGAACAGAAACAGAGGTATGCTCTGCAATTTACTCTGAATTCATTTTATCCTATTCTTTTTTCTTACTCTTGTTTCTTACTGTTTCTCGGGAAAAAAAATGTAGATACCATACTGATCCCTTCTTATACAAGCTGCCAGAATAAGCAACTCAGATATTCACCATAAATATTTCAGAATATCTAACATTTCTATTTGTAACCACCTAATCTTGTACACATGTTAAAGGAAATAAATTTTAGAAAACAATTATTTTAGGTTTAAGTTTTCCGTAGGCAATAGAACCTAGAGGACCTGGTTATTTTTAATATGCCCCTACCTTGGAGCTTTAAAATATAGAGGCATTTGGGTCAGTTGTTTTCATCTGCTGTAAAAACAACCTCTAAATCTCCTGAATTTCCTAAGTATTTCCAGTTGCTTTCAATTTTGGGAGTAAAAAAGGCATAATCCAAATAAGCCTAGCAAAGGCAGTTTCCTCCTCATTTTTCTGTCCGGTCTTGTATTACGCTGGAGTGCAAAGCCCTTTGTCCTTTACAACTGTAGCAACTTAGCCTTTGCTGAAGTAAGAGGACACAGGTATAGTATCTATTAGTTAAGAATGGATGCAGAATGAAATATGGCAGAGGACATTGCTTTGGGAGTCCTGAGCCAAATTACAAACTACTTCACTTAGGTTTTGTTACAGTTCAAACTCTTAGTGGTACAAACAGAACTTCATTGAGCAGTAGCTTGTGTTTTTCCAAAGCACTGTTCCTTATCACCTCCTAACTCCAAGAGCTAGATCTAAAAAGGAGCAAGCAAAGAAAAAAGTCCAGCAGTTCTCCTAGACTTGGTGGTGAAGAGCACTGCAGAGGGACTCTAATGTTTGCTGAGGTAATTTGTTGCATCTCCCATCTGTGCCTGAAGAGGCAAGAGGTGAAATGTTTGTGTGGTCCATGAGTGGCCGCTGGAACCTGTCACCTCCTCTATGACATGCAGTTCAGTTGAAACATATCTGTTAACTTTTTCTCCCTGCCCCATGATACCTATCATGGCACTGCTCTCTGTTTTTCATTTGTGCGCTCCAGGTACCAGTGGCTGGTCAGCATCCAACCGCATCTTAGCTTCCGAAACTCTTTAATTTGTCTTCCATCTCTGATGTGTGCGGTGTTATTTTTCTGAGCTCACTCTTCTGCTTAGCCACTGAGTCACCCTGGATCTGCCTTTGCACAACTCACATGGCTTTTCTCTCCTGCACTTTTAGTATTGGCTTTGTGAAGTGATAACTAGATGTTTCAAAGGGGAAAAACCATAGTGCATCCAAACAGAGAATGTTAAAACCAGAAGGGAAATAAAAGCTGCATTTTCCAGATGTAATAGCTAAAATTTAGAATATGTTACCCTCTTTAATAATTCCTCAAGATTCTCTTTTGCAACAGGGCCTACAGAAAGCCTCTGAGAGATTATATGGTTGAGGCAGAGGAAAGTAGATAATGCTATGGCTTTATTTATAGTGTAAAAAGATGTAAAGCATATGAAAACTAAATAGCAGTGGCTATATAGTCCTCCCATAACCTTCATATGCCAATGTAAATGGCCTTGTGTTTGGGCCAGAACCTATGGCCACACCTGGACTGCAGGCTGCAGCACAGTGTGCAGAGGTGGCTTTGGCAGGAACTTCAGGCTGGCGCTGGTAGCAATCAAGGTGGGGCAGCTCTCAGCTCAGGGCAAACCACAAAACCTCTTGACTAGCAGGGCAGGTTGACCTGCTTTCTGCAGCCAGCATCCGGCCAACCTGCTTACAGATAGCTCTTGTAACTCAGTAAGACAGTGCCGTGTGTTCACATAGACGCATCTGCCATCTAGAGTAGGGATGTGAAGCTGGATGGTTTGACAACAGCAAGATTAAATAAAAATCTGCTCTGAGAGATGGGGACAATTGTTGCAAAGCCTCTGCAAAGCTTATTTGTCATGTAACAGAAGTTCCCTGGGTACATTCTCCATCTCAGCTGCCTTAAGACAGAAAACAGCTGGGATTAAGCTGACGCACTTCAAAATTGTATTTGAAATCAGCTTGTTACCAACTTAGCTGATACCAACCATCCCCCTACATTACCTTACATTCTGATTCTGTAAACACAGCAAACTGGACTCTATTCAGTCATAATTAAGAAAAAAAAATTACAAAAAACCCAAGTCTCTTTGCTGAAGGAAACAAACTTTGCTGATCCCTCTGCTGAAGTAATCAAACTAGCAAGAAACTTTTTTTTCAATATTGTCTCCCTTATTAAAGAAGCACCCCATTCTGCATCTGCCATGAAGATTTGGATGGTGGGTTGAGATCACACTGAAAGTCAGGGTGGCCTACATCAGAAAAGTTGCATTTCACAGAACATTTGCTATTGATATGTTGGGAAAGTGTCAGACTTGCGGGAGGACTGGAGAGTATTTGCATGATACATTAATAAGAAACAGTTTAGTATACTAGATTACTAAAGCATGGTTAATTTTGAAGCCAAAGCCCACACATTCTTAACTTTGTTTCCCAGCTAAAGAGCCAGTAGACTCTTATGTATTGTATGGGAACCAGAGGGTTATTCTTTGAAAGCAAACCCGGTGTTTAGAAAATCCCGAACTGAGCTAACAGCACAGCACATGGGCATCGCACAGGGTGTGTCTTTAAGCTGTAGTGGAGAAATGTCAGTACACATGATATCTCTATCTGCAGCATGTGAGTTTTGCAAAAGCAGGTTACATGCGTTCTTGCTTTACAAGTCCTGCAAAACCGACATAGTTTCATTTGTCTTGGGAAGTTTGGCATCTGACAGACTGATGGGTGGTTTACTCAACAATTCCAAGAGGCTTTAAAAGACGTAGGGAGATATACTCCTCTCCTTTGGTTTTTATTGGGAGCTGCTTTTTGAAAGTGCTTTCCTCATTCCAGGAGCATTTTGAAAAACAGTTTTCTGAACTGCAGAGTTTAAATGAATTTAACCGAGTTTGCTGTATAACATCCCTAGCTACTGTACTTGCATTGCTCATCTTTCCCACCTTGAGAAAAACAATGGACCTATAGGAATGTACATACTCTAGAGCTAATTTTAAACACAGTACTGACAAAGCAGTCCTGTTTTCTAAGATCATATGAAGAATTAGAACTAGAGTAGATTAAGTATATTTTCAGTTTAATCAAGGCAAACAAAAAATAATATGACCTCCAAGTCAAAACCAGGGTTGGCATTGTTGCTGGATAATGGAAAAGCTATCAAAGGCTGATGTGGTTAGCTGTCACCTGTAAACTAAATGTTTAGGAACTGAGAGATAATTTTTATAATGTTGAAGTCAGAGCAAAAAAAAGTTTGCATATAAGTAAGCTTTTAATCATCTTGGTCTTGGGGTTTTTTTGTTTGTTTTTTCTTTGTGTTTTTGTCTTCTGTTTGGTTGGGTTTTTGTTGGTTTTGTTTTGGTTTGGTTTTTTTAAGGGAATGTTCTCTCTTTGATAATGACTGCATGGTAACAGGCAGTGGCTTTCACTGAAGCAGCAGATCTCCACTGCCCAGACATTTTGTGTTGAGCGGTTGTCTCACAGTTAATGTCACTGGTGCTCTTGGGTGTCCTCCGAAAAGTACCCTAGATTCTAGCTCCTTTTTTTTTTGTTTGTGTTTTTTAAGTACCTTTTAAAAAAAATACCTTCTTCGGTAGTAACCACCTGGATTGCTTTGATGATTTGTTACTGCACATTAAGTGGTCGCAAAATACTATCATACAGTTTGGAAGGGGGTTATTTTCACTAAGATGCTCCCTGTTCCTGCCCCAGAGACCCTGAGTCGATGATCATCTGTAAAGCAGTAGGGGCAGAGGTAAAAAAAATATATCTAGTGAAATCATCTGAAGGTTAAAAAAAATTAATAAAAATATACGATATGAGTGTAAACCCATATTATTTTTATTCTGATTACTTATAGAATTCCAGTGAAGAACCTTCTCGTGTTCAGTTTTAGATAAAGTAATATTGTTTTATCGCAATAGTATGCTTGTGATGTATGGAGACATGGATATAAAAGATTTTTTCGGTAAATTTATGCAGAATTAAAAAATTCATGTTAGAATTGATGCTTTACTTTAGTAAGAACTATATGTACAAATTAGCACTCTATTTTTCTTTCTTCATAATTTCCTCCATTTCAATACAGTGGGCTATTTTCTGTTCTTTTGTAAAAAATTCCTGACCAAGAAAGACTAAGACTTAGCAGGTATCAGTACCATATTATTTTCATTTGGGTTATAAATTTGGGAAGACTGCATAGCCCAGACATAAAGTGTGGGGTGGAAATGAGGTATTCTTTGTACACTAGCAATCAGAGCCAAGTCTGGCAGTTACACACAAGTAAAAAAATCAAGACCTTGAAAACATAAATGAATCATCCAAAACTGATCGGATTAGTGAATGAAAAGAGTCAATGTACTAAGTTGCAGGTTTGAGAGCTTGGGGACCCTGCCTAGAGTGCAGTGTCTGTCTCTGGGGTCCCCTGCACAGGAAGGACATGGACCTATTGGAGCAAATCCAGAGGAGAGTCACCAAGATGATTAGAGGGCTGTAGCACCCCTCCTATGAGGAAAGGCTGAGAGAATTGGGTTTGTTCAACCTGGAGAAGAGAAGGCTTCAAGATGACCTAATTGTGGCCTTCCTGTCCATACGTGAAGCAAGCCTGCAAGAAAGATGGAGAGAGACTATTTACAAGGGCATATACTCATATTTACGAGGGGACTGGCTTGGAACTGAAAGAGGGTAGGTTTAGTTTAGCTATTAGGAAGAAATTCTCTACTGTGAGGGTGATGAGGCATTGGAACAGGTTGCTCAGAGAACTTGTGGATGCCCCATTCCTGGAAGTGTTCAAGGTCAGATTGGATGATGCCTTTAGCAACCTGGTCTTGTGGAAGTTCCTGTCCCTGGCAGGGCAGTTAGAAGAAGATGAATTTTAAGGTCCCTTCCAGCCCAAGCCATTCTATGACTATAATTCTTTTTAAACTCCTCTCTCCCACCATAACTCATGCCTAGATCATTATCTGATCTACTTTTTCTTATTGACTCTCGTAGTACTTATTCTCTTTCCCTATTAGTTTTTTTTTGCTCCTTTCCTAATAATTTGAACTCCACTATTTTCACAATTTAATCACTAATTTTCTCACTACTAATAATTCATGCAAATTTGAGATGGCGAGTAACACCTTTTGTCGCAGTCAAGTACTTCTGCAGGGATTCCAAAGCTATCATTATTGAAGTGGGCAATATGAGCGATTTTACTACCTACTGTGTCAGGACACAATATTTTAGATTATGAACTAATGCTTCATTCCTCTATAGAAGCATAAAGAATCTAGCCTGGGCTGAAAGAATCAGAACCATGAAATGGTAATCATTCTAAAACCGAATGTTTTCATGTTTCCATTAATTCATTATGTTTTGCCTTGAAAAAAAAAAGGAAAATCAGGTTCAAAGATCAAAGTCCGCATAGCTTTCTACACACAAACTAGCATTTCATCTAGATTATACATGTAAATAAAGTTGCAGCTTGCTCCTAAGACATAAAAAGCAAAGGTCAGATGATGGAAATAAAGGGAAAAACATGTAAATCTGTTTGTTCTGCGTTTCTTGGCAGCCAATGTATTCAGTATTCTGGTACTTGTTATGCAGAAAAATAGAGCTGCCTATTGTGGATAACAGCAAAAAGGCAAAGGACCAATTCTGTTCCTCTTATAACTCCATCAGTGTCAGCGGACCTTAACCAAGAATTCATTTAACAGGGGTCTTCAAGGCACCACTTGAGGTTCAGGTGCTAACTTCTTCTAAGACTCAGAGAAGTTGTGTTGAGTAAGGCTGGTAAAAAAGGTTCAGTTAAGTCTTTCAGCTGGAAAACTCTGGGACAGGGCAGGCCCTGGAGCACAGTGCTAGGAAAAGCCAAGCTTTGGGAAGGAAGCTAAGGCTGAGGTTCACATAGTCATTGTCTTTGAATTACCAAGGGCCGTAGCGAGGCTGGGTTACCAAATGCCGAAATGGGATAAATTTAGATGCTCCCAGAAGTATTTGTGTTTTGAGCAGTGAAGCAAGCTCCCTTCTCTCTATCAAACTGGGCTGCACACCAAAGAGGCTCCCCTTCCTTCCCCTTCTCATACTTTTTTGTTTCTCATCCTTTTTTCCTACACTGAGAGAAAAACGGGGAAACAACTGCAGCCAGGGAACTGAGTGTAAGCATATATTGGTAAGAGTAAAATTGCAACATGTTGTTCTGACCTGCAACTATTGAACTTCAGAGTTGCTCTCCATCACCAGTGCAACTGTCCAGAAATGCAGGCTGCACAGTTCATTGAATGGCTATCCTAATTTTATCCTTTTCATGGATTTTAGGGGGGAAAATAGTCCCATACTTCCAGATTTTTCTGCTATTTTATTTAGCAGCTATACAGACAGCATGTTTAAAACAATATGGACTGAACTCCTACTTTTTTTCTGCCCACACTTAGAGCAAAGAAACAGGGTATCTTTAGTGCTACCTTGAGCTTCTTTTGTCTCTGCCATGCAAGACTGGGATAATAATTTGTTCTTTTTTCTATTTTTGTGCAAATTGTATGTGCAATTTCACTTTTTTTCACAATAAATATCATGTCCCCTGAAAAGCACACCTATGTGGTCAAAAAGTCATTAAATTGTCGTCGCAGTGAAAAAACTGTTTCAATGGAAGCAAATCAGAATTAAAAAAACTCCTGAAACCCTACAAATTAAATCTATTAGCAAAACAAAGTGTTCTAATTCCTCTTCAAAATTACTTTTTGTTTCAATATTTGCTATATTTAAGTATTGCCGGTTAGTGCAAGTACTTTGAAATAAAAGGAATAAGTTGATCTGGAATGACATTTAAAACCTTATTTCATTAAGAAGAGAAATGAGATGTCCCTTTTTTTGACAATTACTTCTAAAGTCTACTCTTTTTTAGAACACAACCCAAGTACAGAGGCAGCTCATCAGTGATCAAATCAGTTTCTTATTTTATCAAATACAGTTGTATTAATCTGTTAGTAGGATAGATTTTAAGTAAATTTAATGAACTAACCATTCATCATAAATTCTTATAGTGCAGAGAAGAAACTTTTGTCCTGTCATATTATCTCCTGATTCGAAAGCAATATACTTGTGCTACAAATACCAGGAAGGGGAGGGGAAGCGGCGGGGGCGGGGGGTAAGTTAGAGGAAATTATGTTCTAAAATATTTATCTCTGTCTTTTAGTTATATTCTTCAATAAGGACAGGGAGTAAAACTGAACAATGATACAGGGAAGGAAGCAACTTCACTTTTTTGCAAAGCAAAAGAAGTCTTACTCTGAGAGTGGGATATTTATGACAGCCTGTAGATACATCATCCTAGCTCCAAAACAATTTCTTTAGGGTATTTAATTTATTTAATGGAAATATTTATACATTTGCTCTTTTATAGAGTCTTCTGCTGGGATTGCATTTATCAGAAAACATGAGATAAATGCAATAAACAATAATCAACTTTGTCAGTCCTTATTATAGCTAAGGTTGCACAATGGTTTCCATTCTAACCCTTTTCAACCTCATAGTTTTCTGCTGCTTTCATTCCTGAGAGGGAATTTTCCTTACAGTTATTTTTCTTTGGAAAGTTTGAGTAACTTGGCTCCAGTATTGCCAAAGATATTGCAAAGAAAATGGGTGTATGTAGACTTGCTAATTATAGATATTTTTCTTGTTTTAGCAAGTCTTCAACATATGCAGCTGCAGGAGGGAGGGAGGTTGAAATTTCAGCTATTTCCATACCAAGTCAGCCGTCTTTCTGGGCTACTGTGAATCCGTGTTTTGGTCTGCGCTTTGTGATCCTCTGGAAAACCATGTGCTGAGCATTCACAGCACAGCTCACATGCATCTTCCTCACAGCACTTTGTGGGAGTGAGGTGGGAGCAGCAGCAGTCTTGCATGCAGATATGGGAGAAGGATGAGAAAATACTGCCTGGCCATTGCTGCTCCTCTCGCTCTGCACGTGTGGCTGGCTCCTGTCAGGGAGACCGGAGGGTTTGACTTGTGGCGTCCCAGGTGCAGAACCTGCACCTTCACTGTGTTTTGCTGAAACTTTTCCTTTTGGAAAGTACTTCTTTCTCTAATCAGTGTTAAAATGTATATAGCTTTGGGAGCATGGTTGGGCAGCCATTAGTTCAGTTACATGGTGGAGATGTTTTGGGGAAAATAATGAAATGGCTTAAAATAGTTTTAATTGACTGATTATTGCATTGGCTTTTGAAGCAATGTTTTTTAATGGTTATTAATTTTGCTGGCTGAAAGTGTTTCTCTTTGCTTTGTCATCCTCCCAATAAGTTGGTTATTCCCACTCCAAAGGGGTAATTGTTGTCAGAGAGGCTGATTGAAATCCTGGACTGTGAGCAACCACGCTAGTCACAATGCTCTGTATTGTGAATTAACTCTGACACTGGCCTGGACTGTTTTAATCAGGAAAAGGAGTTATTTATGAGATATAACAGTAACATCCAGTACTCATCTTTAAAAAAAAAAATCATCAGGAAAAAAATTATAAATAAGGGTTTCAAAACAGTTTTATTGCATCATTTGCCTTCCTGGTCATGAGGAGCATGGCATTAGGAATCAGACCCAAAAATACAGAAATCAAAGGATGTGATACTTCTGCTCCTGTTTCCGTGCCCAGGATTGCACGCTGTGAGCCTGCCTCTCTCCGGGCTGCGGCTGCGCCTCTTGCTCCGGCTGCAGCTGGGGCCACCCGTTGTGGCTCAGCTGGGCCAGGCGGCAATTACACCAGTGGCTGCGCTCGCTGACAGCTTTGGGGGAGAGGGTAAGCTTTGGAGAGGAAGAGGTGAGCTGGGACCCCTTGATGTGGCCGGGCTAGGCAGGCACGACGTCAGCGGGGGATGCTCTGCAGCCGGCGTCAAACCCCTGCCAGGGGCTGTTTGTGGTGGCAGTCCAGCGAGCACTGGCTGGCTGGTTCTCCTCCCTAGGCATGCTGGCAGAGCCAAGGAGCAAAATCCTGCCACTGCTGCCAGCACCTCCCTACGCCATCCCTGCGCTGCGCTGGCAGCATGTCCCACAGCACAGAGTGGTAAAGGATGAAGGCTAAGGAGAAGGAAGAGTTTTACTTGGCTGGCAGTCTGTCCCATTGCCTGCAGAAGGGTCTCCATGACACTTTTGGTTCACAGGGTTATGGCTGTGCCTTTCACACATCATCTGTCCAGAGGTAAAGAGGAGGAGGAACGGCGTGGTTCTTGGGGTGTGGGTCCGCTACGGACTTCAATGCTGAAAGAAACATGACATAAGCTCTGATGAGTGGTTCCCCTGATAATAGTATAGAGATATTATTTCTGGAGGAGAGTTTTGTGGTAGTCACAAGGCTGCATTAGTGTGGGTTTCTGGAGCTGACACTCACCTGCCATGTCTTTGGGCCCCAACTTGTCCTTCAGGTGCTTTGCTGGAGCCAAAGTCCCAGGACCGGAGGCATTTGGTGAAAATGCTGGAGTGGGGGTATCCCCTTGCCCTTGGTCCCCATCCTGCCAACAGTGTCTGCATGCTCTTGCCATTCTACTGCCATGCAAAGCCTTTTCTGTTGAGAGAGTTTGGTTGTGAGCTGAACATAAAAATGGTGAAAAAGGAAGAAATGAACCCAAAACTCCTCTTCACAGAGAGCTGGAGGACAGAAGGGAAGAAGGAACTCCTTAAATGTGCTTTTCCTAAAGAAAATTTTTTATTGTTGAGCTGTAACCTTAGCAAAACTTAGTTATTGTTTGATGGTCCTGATTGAATTTTTTAGTCAGAAATGAAATAAAAGACAGAGTAGGCCCCAGGAGGAATGCTAAGAGAGATTTGGCCATATCCAAATTGTGAGAGTTGCTATAAGGGGCAATGGAAATTCAGTGCAGCTGGTCAACCTAAAAAATAATAACAAAAACCAATACACCTCTGTGTAATAGAATGTATTTCATATGACAAGTATTCCTAAATGCTTTATATGGAATTAAAAACAGATTTAATTTGAAGAACAGGTAATTTTGTTTGTTTAAGAGAAAGAAAAACATAGGACATTAGACTGAACTAAAGCTGGTGTAAATCAAAAAGGGTTCAACTGAAGTCATGTAGCTTGAAATATAGATGCTATAAATTCAGCAGAATTTTATTCTGGCCCATAATATTTTACCTTTATGGTGTGTAATTTTGACCCTGTGGAGGAGATCACGTAAAGGATCTCCTCATTATCATTCTATTTCCTTTTTGTTCCTAAATTGAGTATATTAATTTCTTGTGTTTCTTCAGTTCTTGCTCTTGTCTTGACTTCCGTTATATTCTGCCTTTTCCAAATATTTTCTCTTTTAAAACTGTCAGAGTCAAAGGGGAGAAAGGAAGAGGAAAAAAAGTTACTTTCTTTTCCATGTCTTTCCTGCCCCCACCCCCCCAAATCCTCTTCTCCTCCCAAGAAAAATAAAAAAAGGCCTACAATTAACCTAATGGAACTCCCTGGCAAAGCAAAAAAAAAGAGAGAATAGAAAAGCAATTAATATTTTGGTATTTTTCAATGAAAATACCACAAATTTAAATAGATTTTATGTCTTTTTCTTTCTTTGTCAAGAATAAACTGTGAAACTGGAAAAATTCTGCAAAACCTTGGTTAGTTTAAGGCCACTCAATTTTCTCATTAACTTTATAAACAACTGTAATTAAAAGAAACACCAAAGCATTTGTAAAGCAGAAATATGTGTTTGAAACATTTAAACCTCCAACATTTGTTCAGGATATGAGTACCTGATTTAGAAATTACGATCTTTACTCTGTGTTTACTCAGTGATGTGTCTTCTGTTCATGGGTCCAAATAAGACAAAAGAAAAATCTGTCGTTCTTATAGAAAGCGTGTTAATTTAGCCCAAAAGAGATATGCAGATTTCTTTATTAAAATAAATATGGGTTTTCTTGTTAAAGACAATTGATTGCTTGTGGCCCAGCCTACTGATGTAGTTCTCAGTGTTTGCACTGGAGGTCCCACTAGCGTTTAATGAGCATGGCCCTCTTGACTGTCAAGCTTCCATGCATGGGTTGTAACCAGCATAGCCTCTCCTTCTGCCTACTGGAGATCTTCTGGAAAAACTACCAGTTCATGGTGAACATGGCGGTCTCTGAACAATCTGCTTCCTGAGTTAGTGCGTAAGTCCAACCTCTGGAGGATCCCAGGAAGATTTGTGGTTATGTGTGCGGTGCTCGGGAGCAGGCTCAGTCTCTGCAGTATGGTACTAGATGAGAGATTCCTTGTGACCATCCCACGTGTCATTCAGCATTTGCCATGGACTGTGGTTTTTTGAAGTAATGTTGCTTCCGTTATTCTCAATGGTTAGCTGCAAAAAAATGCTTTAGGGTCCAAAAGACAGTGTGGCTCTGAAATGTTTGACTAACCGCACACAAAGTATGTGGGCCTTAGCTTCTCCAGAGTAGGCATCCAAACCTGGTGGAGACTGTCTTCCTGCCTGATCTGGAGTGAATAAGCCTTTGCTTAGTGGACTCCATGCTTGTGACCACTGGTTTTTGTAGCTGGTTCGCCTGGTAGATACCCCAAGGCACTTAAATGTTTCAGATGTTCTTCGTGCCTCTCAAAATCTATATTGCCATGTCAAAGCCATAAATCTGAAGAGCAGAGATGCTTCTTGGTATTTTTGTCTCTGTACTGTCTTATTTGAGTAGATATTGTGAAATAAGTCTATTTCCTTGAAGGACATCAGGGTTGCTGCAATGAGGAGCATAGGAAATCTATTCTACCTTGGTGTGAAAGTCTGTATTTGACTAGTTTGAAGTAGATATGGCATGGGTTGAATGCTAGTTAAAAGTGGAGGAAGAAACCCAAACCAAAATTCCCACCACCAAACTACTGAACAGCTTGTTTCTCTACAAGTATGCTTATGTATCATGTTTTTGTTAAGGAAGGGGAGGTGGGGGATAGGAAGCTCCTCCCCAATACAGATTTAGTGTCCTGCCCATTTTTGTGGTCTTGAGCAGCATGTTGGTCTGGCAGCAACTGCCCTGCAGTGAGTGGGTTGTTGCTTCCTCTGGAGGCAAATGTCTGCCATGCTAATAAAGCAAAACTTGTTTCCATTTCCTCAGAGATGCTGCAGACTATCTTCCCTTCAGAGCAGTGAGTTAGAAGATAGGTCTTGCCCTGTTGGAAAGATACCCATTTTCATTCCCACTAAATTTAAATGAATGCCTGGCAACTTAGTCGAATGCAACTGACTGATGAACTTCATACTTAGAAGAATCTGGACTGATTGAAAAAACAAGTTTGGACCACTTGTTCTTAGATATCTGAAAAGCTTTGATCACTCCTCCCCAGTTTTTTTCAAATTTCTAGGGGTTATGAATATACAGGGGCTTTGTTATTTGCATCTAGGGACTTCGAATGTGGCTTGCATTTTTCATTTATCAGTTTAAGTATTAATTTTAATAAGATATTAATAGATATATATTTAATTAATTTAGACAGAGTCTACTTGCTATCTGATCCCAGAGGTGCTGTGGCCTTCTTTTAATACCACAGATGTCCATTTATTTCAAGAAGAGTTGAATGATATTCGCATGAGGTCATCATATTGCTTATTTATTGTCATGAATTCTCTTTGCATGTCTCATTGATTTATTTTGCTAATTTTGTTATCTTCCATTACACCAAGAAATTCTGGTGAAGAATACTCCACCACTGACTTAAAAAGCTGTGTTCCTTCATGGGCAAAAGAAACATGGGTGAGATAATATCCAAAAAATTATAATTTGAGGGAGGTTGCTGTTGCTGTCAACCAAAGTTAACAAACATGTCAGTGAATAGATTCAGAGCCCAGTTAGACATGCCATAAATTCTGAATTTTATAAAGCATTTTGGAAAAGTGGGCAGTTTTAAGTGTGAATTAACACACCATCCCATATATTTATCAATATTCCAGATCCATCTATAACTTCAAATGTTTAGGACGTTTTGCTTGTCCACTTTCTGCAGCAATCCTGCAAAATCTGCCAACTTGATATTTTTATGGATATGGTGCTATCCATGAACTGAGACAGATCAGGGCTAAGGCTCTGTGGTGGCATATATAGAGAACATCAGGAAGAGAGATATGAATTGTACCTTCACTGATCTCTGCAGTGTATTTATCCTCAGCAAGAAAACAAAATGTGACTAGGGCAGTCCACGGTAATAGAAAGAGGAAATGCAGGATTGACTAGTTATTAGAAACCAGGGAGCTGTTACTGGTTTGCATTTCTCCACCTCAGCTTGATCCAAGGTGAATGGGTGGGTGGAAGTCAGCCCTCCTGTACATAACGCTGCCTATGCACGTGTGTGTATATACACCACGTATGGATGTTTGAGCGGTTTCCATGTTTCTTTGTGACTGTGATTTTACCCATTCTTTGTGTGAGGGTGGTGTTTATATGGCTCTCTGCCAACTTTCCATGAAATTAGCTGCTAGAGCTTTTCCTCATAGCTGATTTGGGGTTTGGGAAGGCTGAAACAACATGAGAGCTGGGTGTCAAAAGCCAAGAAAAAACAATCAAAAAAGTCTTGCTTATATCACTTTCCTGTGAAATTGCAAATTTCTTTCTGATCTTTTAGTAACATTTCCTTACAAATGTGTTCAGGAATTGCTGGGGATGAAGTCAGAAAGGTAATTTTAATTTATTTAAGGCTGCACAAACTAAAAAAATGAAATGTTGTGAAGAAGTAAAAAGCTTGCCCAAGGTGGTGTGCTTCCTGAAGCATTCCCTGCTCCTGAGAGCTCCTAAGCCCCCAGGAGGGCTTCTGCTCACCACGAGGGAGCAGCATCTCTGGAGGCCAAAACAGTGCCCGACTCCTTCTTGGCTCTTCTTGCCTAAGCAACTCTCTTTTGCACAGCAGTTAATCGAGATTAGATGAAATTTCAGGTACAAATTTCTTCTTCCACCCCTTCTGCTGTGTGAAACTGTAGACTAACTGGAAAAGACTGATAGATTAGAGGGGGGACCCTTCAGAAGAGGGGGAAAACCTGAAAATTCTCTGTATTGTTCCCAGACAAGGTAATGTTTGTATACGAACATGTAGGACAGCAAGAACGCTGCTTCCCTCATCATCTTTTGTTGTCCCCACACCCCTTTCACATGTCCAGGGGAAAGACAGGGCTCGTAGCTGCTCCACTGCAGTAACCAAGCGCAGAATGGTGATGTTCTTTGCTCTGCACTAGATCTTTTGCAGGTAGCGGGGAAAAGTGAGGAGCTGTGTTTCCCACAGTTCTGCTGTTTTCATGGTCTGTGTCCTTGTTTATCTTCCTTTTTCTGAAATACACTGTTTTGGCGCTGTAGCAAGGAGATGCCTTGAACCGTGTGGGTGTAGTTCTTAGCACTTGGGGGTTTTACAGCAGTCAGATGTGTGCTCAGGCCAAGGAAACTGAGAAGATGAATACGAAGTAAGTGTCTCGGGTTGAGGGTGGCACCGTGGCACTGGGAAGGGTCAGGTGTGGGAGCAGCGCAGTGCAGCATTCATGGCTGGGCGTGCGGACTCTGCTGGCTCGGGCACCAGAGCTGGGGGGATTTGCCTCCCATCGCACCTGTGCGGGAATAACGGGCTCTGCGCTTCCCAGCGTGTCGGGGAGCTGGAGCACCTCGACAAACGCGTCGGTCTGGCAGCCCAGCGCCGGGGAGGGAGCCCGTGGGACAGGCACTACGGGGAAGCCCGTCCTCCCTGGGACTGGGCATCGCAGCAGAGCGGCGGCAGGGAGCGGGACCTCCGCCTCGGGGAAACCCCGCCGGGGTGCGGGGGAAGCCTGCCAGGCTGCGGGAGAAGGGGGCACGGAGGAGAGGACAGTCGCTGTGCGGCTCCTCGGGGCTGGGGGCTGGGAAGGGGCACTCGCAGCCGGCGGCTGTAATAACAACAAGGGGACGAAGGAGACACTGCGGAGACCACCGAGTGCGAGGGGGAGCAGCGCAGGAAGCCCGACGGGGGGTCTGCCTCTCCGATCGGGTCCCGCCGCCCGTGGGGGCCAGTCTCGGGGCTCCCCCACGCCGTCGGATGCTCAGAACTCCTCGCCTCGCACCGACCGGGCTGGAGGAGGAGGAGGAGGAGACCAGGCGCTTTCACTCCTGCTGACTGCAGAGGCTGAAGCAAAAGACAGAAAAAGGAGGAGGGGAATAAAAAGTAAAGAGGGGGGAGAGAGTGAAAGAAAACTAAGCCCAGCTTTTGCCGGTGCTGCTTGGATTGGATCTGGTTTGAGTTTCCTCTCTGCTGGCTTATGCAGCAAGAGAGGAGGAGTGGGGGGAAGTAACTCCTCAGTCTTCCTCTGAAGCTTAAGCAAATGTGCTGCTGCCTGCGCTGGCGGGGAGCTGCCCTGGGTGCAGTTGCTTCGCAGCTTATTGCTCTCAGTTACTAAAGAACTGCCTGGACTTCTCGAGGACTTGGCGGAAAAAGACATCACTTCACAGACCTGATAGTTGCTCAGTGCCTATAGACTTGACACATTTTTGTCTTTTTTTCCTAGGGGATCCTTTTTTCAAAATTATTTTTCTCCTCTGTTTTTCGGAACAGCAGTTCCTTGAGTGTGTGGCATTGAAATCCATTGCTTTGTTAACAACTTTGGGAGATATTTTTAAAAACTTTTTTCCCCCTCTCTTCTGTTTTCTTTGCCAAAAAAAAAAAAAAAAAAAGGAGAGATAAAAAAAAAAAGGATAATCATTTTGGGGGAGGGGAGATGATCGTGCTGATGTGGAATAAGTGCTCCTGCTGTCTCCTCTTACTAGCCGCGGTCCTGATCGTGGAGAGCTCCCAGCTAGACAGCTCCAGCTCCAAGGTGAACTCCATCAAGTCCACCCTGATGGGGGAGGCTCCAACTCAGGCAACCAACAGATCTGCAGGCATCCACCAGGGACTGATGCTTGCTAGCAGTAAGAAGGGCAAAATGCTAGAGCAGATGGGAAAACCTCCCAAGCACTATCACCGGCAAGGAGAGGTAGGACATTGCTTCATTGCTCAAGTGTCTGTCCATCTGCGTGCTATATGCAAATAATTGCTGGTCTTCCCTTCACATTGTTTTCAGAGCTTTAATGTGTTAAATTAATTAATTTACTTCATCAGGGTTGTTTGAGACCATATAATCTCATAATTGGTGTTAAGAATTGTGGGACCATATCATCTCGTAATTGGTGTTAAGAACTATGCAAGTGGGAGGTGGGAGGTTTTAAACCGTTCATCTTTCTCTGTAGGGTTAATAATTGATGGAAGAAAGAGCAATCTAAAAAACCTATTATCTTCAGTATTTCTTTGTTTGACTCCTTCAGGGGGCTGCTAGAGGTAAAAGAGGAAATTTCTTGTTAACTTTCAGCCACTAAATGCATTGAAATTGAATAGGCGAGGAAAATTTGAAAATTAAGTAAAAACCGTTCACAGCATTGAAACAAACGTGGTTTTAAAAACCACACCAAGCAAATTGATCTCTGCTATCCTGCTCCTTGGTGAGAATAAAAAAGCATGCTGCCTCAGTGATTTAAGGTACAGCCATTTGTTTAATATGACAGAAAACAAATTCTAAGTTTCTTGTCCAGAATATGCTTCATTGGTTGTGGGAGTTTCATTTGGTTATGAGGATTTTAATGTAAAGAAGAGATAAAAGGTTGTAGAAACTTTATGGGAAGAAAAAAGACCCTGAATTGCTTGTGCCGTCTTCTTTCCTCTCTACCCTGCCTGGAAATTTGGAAATCTGATAGAAAATAATTTTCATTCAACTGTCTTTGTGGTAAACTACAAAGCAGCATTTTAAGCCATCAGTTCTCTGCTTCCCTCTCAAGTCTCAGCTTGGATGGTATGTGTGTTGTACATTGTGATATTGCAGGAGGTAGACTTCTTCAGAAAATATAGATTTTATACTATTGGGTATTATTAGTATCTCTAAATACAGCTGCTTTTCGTAAGCAACAGTGTAGCAGCAAGGGAGCTGCCAACATTCAGCACTAAAAAGGCAAAATACTCAATGCCTGAAGGGTTTGTATCTTGCTTACATTTTCTTTAAAGCAGCAGAGAAGCTGAAAATTCAAGTAGTCCACTGAATTTGCTAAAGTGTTTCACATCAGTTTCCTAATAATTGAATGTTATCATTTGGTTTTGTGTGAAGGCATAATAACAGGAGTAGTAGTTTTGGGTTTTGTGTGTGAGAAATTTGTTTTTAAAATCCTCCAAGCTTTCTTTCCCTAGCCACTCAATTGTTTTATAATTTACCCAGAATTTGGTTGCCTCTCCTTACCTCTCAGCAAAGTTTAGTAACAGATGCTGTGGTGAAGTTTCATATTACTAAAGTACTGTGCTCCTTTCTACTTCACATTGTAACAATTACTATGTTGAATCACCTTCAGGAAATAGAGGAGCCCAATATACCTTCTTATATGTTCTCCTTGGATTTTTTTTTTAGTTTTCTATGTATTCACAAAACATCAGTGTACGAGTTCTAGTTTCCCATGGAGTGCTATAAGCCTTGTGAGTTTTGTGAGGCTGTGCCGCACAGCCTTTTGCCTTTTCGGGGAGTCTTGCCACCTTCCCCTGTGTACATCATCCTCAGCACTTCAATGTATACTCAGTACAGTGCTGAGAGTAATTGATTATAATTCACCCAGTTCATGAAAAACAAGTTGTACTGCCCACCAGTGGCATTTGCAAGGTTTGCCCCTGACTGGCCAACCTGGACTGGGATTTGCTGGGGACTTCTGGTTACTGGTTTGAACTCACAAGGCACACTTCAAGTGAGAGGCAGCAGTGCAAGTATCTCTAGTGGTAGAAGAGATGTCATGCATGTTAACGTCGTGTTTGTAGCACAACCAAAAACCCCCGGAGAACTGGTGGCTTTGACTCCCAGGGAGCGAGGCCTGACCTCCCATCAAGGGCTGTCAGCGCTCATTTCACCCCCTTTCTCTGAGACTCCATCCCCAGATCCTGCATGGCCTCACAGAGATGTATGTGAAAATGACACAGATTTGGTCCCAATAATTGTGGATGCTACTTTTGGCCATCTATCTGAAGTGACACAGTTAACACAGAATTGCAATAAAAAGAAGAAAAGACAAGTAAAGACAAGAAAACAAAGTGAAAGAAGAGAAAGAGAAAATAATAAAATAAAAAATTAAAAGAAAATATAAAAAAGGAAAAGAGAATAAAAGAGAAGAAAAGAAAAGAAAAGAGAAGAGAAGAAAAGAAAAGAGAAGAAAAGAGAAGAGAAGAAAAGAAAAGAAAAGAGAAAAGAAAAGAAAAGAAGAAAAGAGAAGAGAAGAGAAGAGAAGAGAAGAGAAGAGAAGAGAAGAGAAGAGAAGAGAAGAGAAGAAAAGAGAAAAGAAAAAAGAAAATCTTTTGTGATAATGTTTTCTCTTTGGTGATACTTCCAGTTGCAGGGTTGGTAAGCCCCTGCATTTTTTAACAGCGGTGTCACGTATATCAACCAATTGAGACATGACATTTTCATAATCTTTTTTAAAGTACTCTCTTATTAAGTTAGTGCTTGATTTTTTGTTTAGATTACGGGACTTTGCACAGAAGTTTACCGTGCCACTTGCAAAAGAACATGCATATGCTTTTCTTTCTAAAACAATCTGTTGAATTAGTGGAATTTATAATGTCTCAAAAGTAAGAGTATCGTTTATAACTTGGCAACACTAAGTGGTGAGTTGAGTGTCTTGCTTACAAACTAGGAAATAGTTTTAGTAAGGACCAAGGATATACGAGTAAAACAAAAATTAATAGAATTCTGCTGTTGTGACAGCTCTGAGCTGTGCTTTGAAATCTGCGCATGCATATACTGAAAATCAGAGGACTCTCACCAAAACTGATGAAAGGGCCATCAGCCTGTAACATATTTACTTTTCAGTTATGTTAATTCTCAGGACTAGGACCAACTTGGGAGTCTTTAATCAGCAATAAATCAACAGATACAATAGTTCATGGCTTATCTAGAGTGTTGATGTATTTCAGCTGGTAGTTACAGTGCTTCTGCCCAGAAAGGGAAGATCCAGCACTCCTTTGTCAGGCAAAGTTCCAGTTCAAATTAATGAAAATACATGAGCAAAGCAAGCTGATCCGGCTTGCAGAGAGACTAGCAAGGAAAATGTGGATTTCAGTAAGACACTTTTATATCTTTCTAAGGAATATTATTTATTTTCTGTTCTTATTCCCTTTACTGCCTTGGATCAGCAATGAATGAGAAGCACTGACGTGCTAAATCGGTGAGATTTCACTCTCTTCACTGTTCTTCATTGTCTCTCCTGGTTTTCCCTTTCTGCAAACTGTTAATGTTTTCCCATTTCACATAGAATCAGAAAGTATCTACAGCATTTGCACAAGGGAAAAATATGCTCAGAAACAGGACAGTGCATGTTAGTCTAGGTTACTTTGGGAGCGTCAGTATTATATACTGTCTGCCATGAATTTCCTTTCAAAACTTGACTTAGAGAAATGGCTTCTAGGGACATCTAACACAGTAGTGTAGCCTCTCTGGGAAATTGTTCTGGATATATCATCTCTTCAGGTATGGTACAATGAACAGGGTCATAATTGGCAATGAAGTTGGATTAATTTTTCTGCGTGTTAGCTGTAGCTTCCACTGTGTTTGGGCAAGCTCTCCCAGGAGTGCTCTAGCTCAGCTGTAGAGATGCAGCTTGAAGGGGAAAATCCCACATATCCTAGTTGTGACTGAAAAGAATAGCCATTCCACAGATTCCTAGTTAATGGCTCTGTAGTCTCTTTAATTCCCTTCACCATCTTTTTGACTTCTTGCCTCTGGGTTATAGACCCTTCTCTCCTCTGAGGCTTCTTCCCTCTGTCAGTGCTGGGATTTGCACTCCTTCACACTCAGCCACCTTTAATGATCTAGTAGATCATTGTGACCTACCAAACTTTATTTTCAACTGTTCTCCTTCTTCAGTTCATGGGTGCTATTATCTTCTGTCCTTTCCACGTCCTGGCCACAAGCCATCATTCCAGCTCTTTCCCCAGCAAGACGTGTCTCTTATTCCCTTTGCTGCTGCATAGCTGTTTGAGTTTGTGCTTCCCATGGGAACTGCCCCTACCCCTGTGCACATGATGGGAGCAGCAGCAATAAAGGGAAGAACTGCGACATCCAGGAGAAGGGACCAGCACGACTGTGGGGCTGACTAAAAGATAATGTAGTCTGGAAAAGGGAGAGAGGAGTGAAAAGCTGAGTCAAGTTTTAATATGGCAGAGGTGCAATAGATGGCTATCAGATAAGCCAGTATTCCAAATACACTTGGTTTAATCATAAAAATGTATTTTTTTTTTTTTTAAACTCCATTGCAGCTTGAGCTAAGAGATTTGAGACCACAGAAGCCAAACCAAAGAGGCATTAATTCAAATGACTAATTTGATACTGATCTCATACCTATTAACGCATGGACATACATGTGTTTCTTGGACAGGATGTAGTTACCCTCAAGGACTGGCTAGAAAATGTTTGGATGATGCTTTTAGCAAGTAAAACAGCATGAGATGTAGTAATTGAATGCAGTACCCTGACAATGTTACAATAAAATGTACCAAAGACACAAAAAATGTAACCACAATATCTTAAATAGCTAGCAACCAAGACAGTATAAATTATTTCTCCATGACATTAAAAATAAATTTATTACAATACCTAGAAATTACATCCAGGATTAGCTGCCTTTTTTTTTTTTTAATTAAAAAAATACATACAGAATTGCTAAATCTGCAGAGGTCATCAGAGAATCTATTCTTTGCTCTTGCTGTTAGGAATCTGGGCAACACATGAGTTTACTGGCAGCAGTCTTGCTAAATAACTGAGTGGCTGGTCTCTTAATTGCAAAAATGGGATGCAGAGTATTATTTCCTTCCTGGGTCATGCTTGGTGTCCCCTTCAAATTGTTATTATTAATTGACTTCTTAATACAGAGCAAAGGCTCCCTTTAAAGTAGCTTTGCTGCAACTATTTCCTATTAACTTTGCAACAATGCCTAGAAATTTTCTACAACTCTATTCTCTGCTGGGTGTGCAAGTACTTGGGAAGAGTCAGTTTCTGTCTGGAAAGTCTGTCGGAGTTCAAGGGCAACACAAAAGATGTTGAAGCATGATTGCATTTTGCCCTCAGAAAAGTGAGTCTGAGTAACTCATTATGTTTGATTAACTGATGCTTTGCAGATGCAAATATAGCACAAGTTTAATTTTGATTTTAATTATCTCAACACCGGATGTATCTTGCAAGCACTTCATATCTCATGGTTTGTCAGTTGAGCCTTTGGTCCTTTTACAGTTGTACTTACAAATGCCTCATCCTGGAAATGCTGTTTAGGAGGAATTTAACTCTGCAAAGGAGGAGTCCCATGAAGCTTCTGCTTCCGTTTGCTTTTTGAGCACTGCTCTCCTCTCCAGGCTTTGTGTATCTGTTAATTTTTTTGATTATATCCAAACGTGTTTTATATAGATGTAAAAATGTTGATTTGGAGAACACCTTCAAAGCTCCCCTTCCACAGTCCCTACCAAGCTCTGCTACCCCCCAAATGCGCACACTGGTCGTGGCTGGCAAGAGTCAGGGGGCGGTGTGCTAGGCTTGGATCCAGCAGCCCCTGCATGGCCCACCATTGCCATGTGGCTTGTCACCATGTCCTGATGCTGTGGAGCTTCATGTCGATTTTAGCACTGCAGTCTTGAAATATTTATGATAGATTTGAGGAGCTGAGTTTTATATGGCGCTACAGAAATGGTGAAGAAAGCTGGAAGCCACCATTCTGCTATTCCTGCATTTGTAAAACTCCAGGTGTATTGAGAATTTTAGGCTGGGTTCGTTGGTTTTTTTCCAGTGACAGAGGATAATTCTTTTAGAATCTTTTTCTCTTGCTACTGTGTTCTAGGCTGTGTTTCTAATACCTTTAGGTTGAAACCAGCTTTTGCGGGCTTCATATCCATGGATATGAGAGGTCAACACAAATAGCCAAGAAGATCAGAGGGTTTGTTTCTTTTTTTTTTAAAATTAATTTTGCCTGCAAAAGTCTTAATTTTCATTCAAGAACATGAACCTTCATCTCTTTTTTCATCATTAAGTATAGAATATGCAACCACAGTGTGTGCCCCAAACCATGACTTTTCTTCAGTGAAATTTTTCCCTTTTAGATTGAAGGGCAGATTTATTTTAATGAAAAATTTCATGAACGCAAAGCAGTTTTCAGGTTGTAATGAAATGTGAAAATAGGCGAATTTATTATACTTCCAAGCTAATTCCAGAATCCTTTGCTCTGGAATGAGCTACATAAAGTAGTGTTAGAGGGAGAGTGAGATGGCTTAAAAGGATACATATGTTCATACTAAATGACCAAAGCACATCAATGTTCATAAAATAATGAGTTTTGCTCATCTTAGTTACAGTTTCCTTGGGATTGTCTTTGAATCCATCTATGATTTATATATTTGTGTTCACAGAAACAAAACTTGAATTATGAAAATAAATGGATACAAACACACACTGGAAACATGGAGTCCACTCATTCAGCAGCTATTTTGTTCTTACTAATGGAAAGAGCAGGGCAGCGCTACAAAAAGCAAAAAAAAAAGCTTAAAAGTTGTTGGGTTTTCCCCCTCAAAGCACATAAGCGCACGGTTCAGCCCCTTGGGACTTTCTTAAAGCTTAGCTTTGATATGATTGAATTTTCATATGCATAGTAATGAATCTTTGAGACATGCATGTTGCACAGATGCAGTGCAAATGGCACTGGTTTAGCGTTTTTAGCAGTAAGCAAAGACAGACTGTTCTGCACATGCTCGGGAATGAGGTGTTGCTTCACTCTGCAAGCCCTCTGCCTCATTCTCTGTGCATCATGTAAGTGTGAACCAGGCTGTGCATGCTTTTAAAAGCATATTTATCGGTCCACTGAATGAGAGGACAGGGTTCAATTCTACGTGTTTTGGCAGCTTGCCTTGAGCAAAGCAGTGACTTGCTGTCAGCATGATCTCTTCTCTGCAAGTCTGAAACGACTATAGTGGAGATCTCCTAAAGAAATTGTGAACACAATACATTCATGTTGCAGCAGGAAACTTTTATTCTTGGAATCTCATTCTTAACTAGAACTGCATCAGGGAAAGTAGCGGATCTGATGGGGAAAGAGCTCCTTTACTTTTCCTTTTGCACAAAGCAAGGCAGTTTCCAGAATTGGGTTGCTTTTTTTTTTCGTATGTGCCTACAGAAAATGGCGCATCTCTTCTTCACAGTCTGAAAAGATACTAAACTGCACATTTTGTTGTAAAACAAGGTCTATGGAAGCAGAGGAGAGAACTGTATGTAAATCCACTAGCAGAAATGCAAAATGCTAAGCCTAAATGATGTAGTTGCTGTCAACTTAGTTCAGTTCATTTTCAGAAGTATCAGAAAGATTCAGGCTGTGTCAAAATTTTTTTAAAAAAGGGTACTGACAGATGTGCTGCCATCTTGTATTTGACCCTTTTGCTTTCATTTGACTTGATTTTGGTTTGGTTGTTGATTTTGTTGGTTTTGGGGTTTATTTGTTTGCTTTTTTTTTTTTTTCACTGCAAAACTCTAGCATTTCATGAAGTACAGACACAGTACTCCGGATGGCCAGTGTCACGAGCCATGGGCTGGCACACCATTTGTCTTTGCAGAGTGTCTCTTCAGTAACAGCTGAGTGAAAAATGGCCAAATTAAGCTTCTATTGGCCTGGCCTGGCCTCTCAGGTCTGGTACATACTGCAGAGTTTGCCATATTTCTTTGATTCTTTTCTTAGGGCTTGAAAATGGGAGAGCACAGTCTGCTTCCTATCCAGTTCATTGTGAATTTCCTGGGAGACTCAGGATGCTGTTTTCTATCTTAAAAAAAGAAAGGTCTGTGTTTCTCTCTATCCTTTGGGGCTGTAGGTTGCCCAGGGCACTGAGACTGAGCTGTGTCTTTTACTGTGTGTACTGGCTGGATACTTTCTTTTTCAAACATCATTTCCCTTGTCATTCTTCAGGAAGGAGGGAAGGAGAGAGGAGATGTCAAGTGGTCATGTTTTACCAGACCTATCATTCTCAAATTTCAGTTTCTCATCCACTCAGGTAGCAATAATGATCTGGGTCACATAACTAACCATTATGTGTGAGCTGAACACTATGGGCTTGCCCAGCGAGACTGAAAGTTGTGCTTCCAGACACTTCAGTTCCCTTTACTCCCCAAAAAACTAAATCTACAGTGTATGTTATTCACAGCCAACTCTTGTGGTGGGGAGGGAGAGTGAGTGTAAGTCATAACTGAAAAATGGAAATTCTGGGAACCAGGGAAGGACTGGGAAACCAGGAGGTTGCCATCCTCTCTTCACACTTTCTCCAGGGTGGAGCTAAATGTTGATGCTACCTCATGTGTCATCTCACAGGTAAAGAGGAAAATTGCCTAGGCTTAGAAGTCTACTTTATAGTTTGGTGGTACTACTAAACTACTTAGCTGCATTAAATGTTTTTGTAATTGTTTAAATAAATACAGAGTTTTAAAAATGCTCTTTAGGAATGCTTGTAAACGTCTGTGCTTGGTTTTGTCCCCATTGCTATCTTCCAGACATCCCACTCCTCGCCAAGGAAATAGCTTTTTAACAAGAAGAATCCTCTGGAAATTACTTTCTGAGGGGGTCCTGGCCACAGCAGCTGCAACAAATTGCAACTGAATTTCAGTCCCAATTGTTTTTTATTGCTAAAAGGATAAGTGACCAAGTGAATACTTGTATTATAGCTTCATGACAATTTATTAAGTATCAAATTGTAGCGTGTGATGTTGTCTAACCAGAAGATTAAGGTTTTCTCTGTGGAGGGAAATTTCTCTCAGACTTTGTACCACTGCTTAAACTGAAGGAGGCTGGGAAAGCCTTGCCAATCCCAAACTGTTCTGTGGTTAGGCTGACTTAGGTTTTCCTTCTGCTGAGGCCTTCGTGCTGGGGCCTGGTCAGTGATGCCAGTGCCAGCAGAGTTGTAACCAGCACGAGGCAGCCGAGAAGAGGAGTCACGGCACTGCAATCTAATGCGTGCTGATCCGCTCCCCCGCTGTGTAAACAAGACTACAGGGGGCATTTTCTGAGCAAGATGTTTTTGAGTAGCAGCACAGCTTCAGCATAGCTCAGATTGTGCTAACTGGGAAGCATTTGGGGGGTGATTTTCCAAAAAAGCAACACAGAGTCCAGGAGGGTCAATAAAAGATGCAGCAAAACCCTGGGATGGTACAGGCTGCTTCCTTGTGTCTTTCAGCAGGATATGCCAGCTGGAAAGGACTTGCAGGTCTGCTTGCCTTCCCCTCAGCATCTCCGCTCTAACTTTGAGTCCGTTAAGGAGGTTCCCTCCTTCTCCATGCATGCTGGCCTCACCGTCATTCATGTACGTTTGGGATTTGGGTTTGGTTTTGTCCATTACAGTTGCAAGGACGATGCCTTCTCTTAAACACTGTCCTCTTACGTTATCAGTGAAGGATAGATACGAGAATCTTTATTACAGGCACACATGTGCACTGCAGGTGTGAAAGGAACTCTTAAACTGTTTATGAGTGCACAAAGCCCCACGAACAAAGAGGGCAGAAAAAAATGTTGTCATTTTAAGGAAAAATATGTTTTAGGGCCCGTTAAAAAATAAAGCCAAAAAGCACTAATAGCAAATGGGCTGCAGACTGTCTGTGTAACAGGGATTAGCACTCTGAAAATCTTTCATTTTTCTGAACAGACATGTACCACAGACAGTGTCACTTAGCCGAGATACCACTCAACAATGGAGGGGGTATCTGTTTTCAGGCTCTTGTCGCAGAGAGTTGCCCACAACATCCGCCTCCAATACGGACAAACAGATGAGCAGGGCAGCACTGTCTTAACTCTGTTTTAAAGGTTTGAGGTGACTAGAAGTCAGGGCATACGTTGTATGAATAGGTATGATAGTGGAGTATGAGTCCTATGTCTGGAGTGCAGTTGTCACTCATGAGTTTGGTGAGACTGAAGTCTATTTTACAGCTAAATGGTTGGAACAGAAGGGTCAGGGATGGCTAAAAGGAGAGAAAACACATTATCTTTTATAACAGCCATGAAATGATGTCTTGTTTGGAACAGCTTTCAGGTACATTGAGGGTAACAGCCATAATGGTCATGACAATTCAGTATCCCCAAAGAAGTGATGTAAATAACTCCCCTCCAGCACTGTTTTCCAGCAGATGCACCAAAAAACTTTTGCCACAGACACAAGTTCATGCTGTGAAATTCTACACTTCAGCTCCTTACTTTGTATAATGTGCTGTTTCATGGCCCTTCTTATCCAAGATGTGCCACACACTTCTGCACACAAAGGTTTGGCCCTGTTTATAGATAGGATGAATTTGAAGTGTTTTTATGTACCTAAGTCCCTGAATGTTTTCAGTGGGCATTAGGTATTGCATGTATTTAGGGAGTGGGATCGTGGGCTTTTTTACACAGGAAAGAAATTCAGCCTGGAGGAGATTGTCTATCTGAGACTCTTGCAGTGCAATGCATGCTCAGGGACAAGGACTTCTCTTTCAACATCTATATAAGATAGTCTGGTTGTCAGAATAATTTGTTATAATGATTACTACACAAAACTTAAATCAGAATAATTTATGCTGTTCCATCAACCATGAAATAATTATATGACAGGTCAGGGATGGATCTATATTTAATGTACCGAACAGTTATTCTGGTCTTTCTGTATGGGTTTCAATCTTCATGAAGAGCAACCTTTTCCTTAAAGCAGCATCTTTTTTTTTTTTTTTTTTTTTTTTTTTTTTTTTTTTGGTGTAAAACTGGACAAGGATGCAGAGATGTTGCAAGCAGAGCTGTAGTGCTTGTCTTTAATGAGTCTCTTCCTGACCCACCCTATGTAAAGCAGTTGACACATCATGTGTTGTGCAGCTGGGACGGCTACCCTGGCGCATGTATCTGATATATGAACGTTTTGACTTTGGCCTTTTGGAAGCACAGGTCCCATGCTGTTCTCCAGAGCTGTGTTTAAGTCATTTCCCAGATACTGGGGATACAGTGGCGGTAGGACCAAAAGCTGAAGTGGAATTCACTAGTTCAAATCTAGCTGATTCTGTGAAAACAGATTGCACAACAGAGACTGACACTCAGTTTCTGGATTTAATTCTCTCTTTCCTTGGTTTGACCTCCAGTGCTCCTTCTGTCTGTTGGTCAGTATTCGGTTCTCAACTGGTAGAGTGAATGAGTGTGTGTGTGTGTGATTATTTGGTTTTTTTGGGGGGTTCTTGTTTTACTTTTACGATTTAGCCCTTTAAATTCCAATTTTACCCATCAGCCGAAGGGCAAACCAGTTTCTGTGAAACAGCATCTGTAGAGCTTGAAGGGCTGCTTGGGTGGTGCAGGGCTGAAATTCAGACAGGCTGATCCACACTGCTGAAATAGTATGAGCAGACAACGCTGACCATGAACACAGTTCGTGTGCTGTCAGTGGTACAATGCCTGTGTGTGTTATTGTGGTACTGGGAGCTTGACTGCTCCTGAAACTGTTGACTTAAATTAAGTCTTTGTACTTGTACTTTGTACTTTGACCATTTGTTAGTAAAATATTGCACTGCTTTTACTTTTGATCCCCTTCTGTTCTAAATGACCCTATTGACATGGGATTAGTCGAAAAACTAGCCACTAGAAAACATTTTGTGAACATTTGCTTCCTCTGAAGTTCATTTTCAGTGTCTGCTTCACCTGAATATTTTTCAGAACGAAAACAATCTGTGATGCTTTTCTGTCTTGATAAAAAGTGAGAGGCTGAGACTTTCCTCTTCCTCCCAGCCTACCTCAAAAAACACCCTTTCAATACTCAGCCTTAATCGTATATAGAAGTACAATATTAAAGTTAAGGTTTCAAAACAACACACTCCTACCAGACTAATCATGGATCAAAATCAAATTACACCATTTCTGCTCTTCAGATACTTGTTCCAATGGAGCTGTAGCTCAAGTACAAAAACTTTAAAGAAACTGAATTGCCAAGGGATAACCCATTTCATAACTGATTAGAATAACTAGTAACTGATCAAAAATACTGCCAGGTTTCACAGGCCAGGGAGGCTATCAGCAAAGTTTCGCATAAATCTTTCAGGACTGATGCTGTTCAACTTATTGTCAAATGTTCTGGAAAATAGGAGACTAATGAGGCACAGAAGTTTCTACCAAAATGTATTCAGAACTGAAGTAAGAACTTAAATGGTCCACAAAGAGTTGCAGTAAATGGCAGGATACTGAGCATCTGAGAAATAAATCCCATGGGTAAAATTCCATTTCTAGAAGTATAAAGCAATGGACATGGCATAATATGACGGCAGTTAATCACATGCAGTGATAACCTGTAATTTAGAGTCAATTTAACTATCTTTAATAAAAGAGAGACAAAAAATTAAAAATTAAAATTATATTAAAAAATAAAATTCAAGTGGAATATCAGGAACGCAAAACTAAACAGAGGAAATTTTTTAACAGATTATAATTTCATGGTGCTGAATAAATATTAAAAGATATAAAGGCAGTCAGGATTAAATGGAGAAGGACAGCATGGATGATCAGAACAGCAGAACTACTTTAACAAAGGAGAAAGTAAATAGGAAGCAAAGACTCATCTTGGAAAAGGGATAGCCAACAGGAGAACAGGAGAGAGAGGTATAAAGTAATTAAGAGTCAGGAAAAGGTGAATGGGGAGCACAATCATTCAGTATTTGCTGTAGAAGAAGAGCCAAGAGCAGACGGTGTGAAATTATCAGACAGCCAGGAACTACTTTTTCATGTAGCTCATTGCTGCATGATGCTGTGGAAGCCATATGGAACTCCTCAAACAGAGATGAGACAGACACAGAGATGAGAGAGTGCACTGGTAGGTACTAAACTTCCAGCTTCAGATGCATCTAAACTAAACACAGTGGTAAACCAGCCAGCTTCAGATGTGTCTGAACTGCTGTTAGCTGAAGCTGGGAGAATGCATCAGGGAGAAATCCTTCTGTACTTGCCCATGATCTTACTCCTCTGAGTATTGGCAACTAGCAAGATGTTGTCATATTGACTTTGCTCTTATACATTATGATGACTTTTATGCACTTATTTAGTTTATAATTTTTATCAACATAGAAATCATTAACAATTTATATTTTATCACTATCATAAATAGCCCAGCTTTGTTAACTTAGCTGATCAGGAAACTTAAGCATACCTGGTTCAATGTAAGCATTTGTGTTGTCTTGTTTGCCTCAGTTAGGATGTGCATATACAAATATTGGACAGGCAAAAAATTTAACTACTTAGCTGAACTCAGCCCTTGGGCCTATAACAGTGAGCACTGATTTTTATATCCTCTCCGATGTCCATGGACATCAGTGTTAATATCCCCGTGAACTCCAGTGAGGCTTTGTTATCCAGTAAGACTTTTAGTCAAAATGTTAAATAGTCCAAAGAGATTGCTGCAGCAAATGGAAAACGTGACTATATTGAAAAGGAAATGAAAAAATGAAGAAATGGACAAAGAGGCTTAGAACAGACTACAGAGTATGTAGGATGCACAAGTCAGGGAGACTTTGCAAAGATTTTTACTACCATTTGGTCAGCTACAGAAGTAAATACCTTAAATTTTCAATTTTTTGATTTTCAAGTCATTTATCATTCAGAAGGAAGGTTTGGGGAGGTCTTTTCGCTTTCCTTTGTTACTTCCCTGAGTGGTTTTTTTGCTCATGAGTAAATTCTTCCCTCACAAATTATCATTACACACAAGGCTGAGCATCTTCAAATGTTTGAAAAGTTCAGTGTTTCCGAGGTTGTTATGGTTTTGATGGCAACTACTCTCATGTCAGGGAAGTATAGGGTCAGTTGGCTCTGTCTACAAATAGATACAGAAAGCTGAGGACAAAGAGCAACTCAGGATTACAGTCAAACAACCCAAGGATCTCTTATTTTATCTTTCAGGTCTATTTGGCCAGAGATTTTAAAGGTCTAAATAAAAGTCAGGATTCTAAATAAAGTCTAAGTCTAAATAAAAGTAAGCATCAGGCAAAACTGGGAGTTTGCTGAGTGTAAAAAATATTGTGTTTCCTCCACTACTTTCCCCTAGCAGCAGTCTCTGGTTACCATCTCTCATTAAATGAATATCAATAGTATTAAAAAAAAAATTTAAACCTCTCCTTTGATTTCCTCTTCCACCTGCAAACTCTGAACCAGTTAAAAGCCATGGTTAACACACATTTAAAATACCTTGGCATTCAGACCTGGATTCCAACCATCCAGGTTCAGAACAAAACTTGGCAGAGCCACTGCCTCTGCACTGGGCTTGAGGGCAAGATGTGATGTCTTGTAACTTGTTGATTGAGTCACAAGTGAAGAGACTTGTCGCATTTATTACTAATGCAGTACATGATTTTTGGTAGATGTGATCAACTCCAGTCTGCTCCCTCCTTTAAAGAAGATGTGGAAAGGAACTTTCTATCCTGAACTTGTCTGCTGGTTGAAATCTCTGATTTTGGCATCATGTTTGCTGGGAAAAAACCCACTCAACTAATGCCGTGCATTTTTTTTCATTCTCCTCTTTTTGTGCATATGGCATATTGGCTACCAGAACACACTGCTTTTAATGGCAGGTGATATAGTATTTACAAGGGTGACAAATGAATTGTTGGTTGGGGTTTTTTTGTTTGTTTTCTTTTCAGACTAACGTGGGGCTGTCAGGTCCCTTTCACAGTTTTAGGTATGTAGTCTGATATTTTTAAATTGAGCTTCCAGAAATACTTATAGTTTGTAGCTGGAAGGCACTGGATGCTTAGTCACTTTTGAAAGTCAACCCGCTCCTCTAAATGTCTAGAGAAAGCCTGGGCCACAGCTCCACTCCATTGTCTGTGTCAATTCTCATTTCAACATTTTCACAAATTAATCAAAAACTTCCCATAAAAAAATCAGTGTATCTCTACTATATTGATGGGGTCACGAATGGAGAAGTTCCTAAGGCCTTTCCAGCTTGTGAACTGTCAGTTGCCCAAGCCTGTTCTGCATTACCTGGCAATAAAAACTTTTCTTTGCAACTTAATTAGAAATAAGAAGTAGACATTAAATTTGCTGGATTTGGAGCAGAATTCCACCTCTTCCTTTATGAAAGACATCTAGCCAGGTCTACGTGATTCAGAAAGACTTTCTACGTAGGCAAAAAGAAATATTTTAAATTCAGGGTCATATTACCCTCATGTATTATTAATATTAAGGGTGCAGAAGCACAAGTTGAACTGAAATAGAAAGCTGAGTCTTTCAAACAGTCCTAAGTGCACAAAGTATCGGAGAAAGAGTAGAATTGCCTTCCCAAGATGGTCCACTGTTTTGTGAGCATAAATTTACCTGGATATAATGAAACGTGCTTCAAGAGCTGTATTTAATGGATGAATATCTCATTCAGAAGCATAAAGGGACGATTTAATTCACCCATGAGTGGAACCTATGACTTTAAGCATAATGTTTGGTTGGTTCAGTCATCAGATATGCTGAACTTCTATGGCATTGATTCCAAAAACTTGTCATCATATGCTATCTGAATTTCCTGATCATGTAAAATGCTCTTCTCTGTAAAAATATAAGGTATTTTAAGGAATTCAAAACACTTAGAAGATGACAACATAGATGACGAATCCAAGCACTGACACAGTGGGGAGTATTTTCAGAGAAGACAAACACAGAAGTTAAATGTCATGAAGTTTAATAGGAAATATACAGGTTGAAAATGGTATTGTTTAAATCAATGTTCCTTTAAACAGTAGTTTTTCAAAACTTGACTTGCAAATATTTGTCTTTAAAAGATGCATACTTGACATATTTTCTACTTTTGGAACTCTTTTTTGACAAAATATTCCGCTTCCAGAATTCCTGGAAACGTCAGAACTTAGGGAGTACTTTCAGTGCTTAAGAGGAAACAGAAAAAAATGTAATGGAAACTGCAGTACTTCATTGAGACTGCTTAATTTTCACATAAAAATTCTTGGAATAAAAAGCTGCTTTTTTCTTTTTAATTGTTCTATGGGGAAAAAAAAAGTGGTGTTTTCACAATTTGTTCAGATTCTAAACAGGAGAATATCACAATTTATTGCAGATAGAAAGAGTATTTGTTTTGGGAATCTTCATTTGCTCTTGAACCAGCAGTTGCTGCTGCATTCATTTTCTATTCTTCTCAGCTTTCATGCTCTCTTATCCATCTCCTTTAGATATTATATTAAACTTTTAAGTGTGTAGAAATTTAAGTTCCCAGAACTCTGAATTAGACTGGAACTCAATTCATCTTACTGAGTTTTGAACCTGGGACTGTAATTCCCAGTTCATTTAGATATTTAATGATCATTTAATCTCCCATCTGTATTTCTACTTGCTCACTCACTTTTTTAGGCAGTAGAAATCAGTCAATCTTCAGATCAGAAGCATATGGTACCCCTCAAGCAGACAAACATTTTCCACCAATATTTTGAAGAGAACAAAAATCTAAATAAATAACCCCCAAGGCCAAAACCAGCCTATTCACCAAACAGTAATTCCACAGGAAAAATAAATGTTCAGCAAAGTGACCTTTCATTTGAAAATTGGATCCAGATTCTACAAACTGAGAAGGGTGAACAACTCTGTCATATGCAGTGCAATGCAGTTTGTCTGCAGAGTATGCTGCCACAAGGTACTAATGTTCTGCTTATGGAGAAGTACAATCTGAGCAAAAATTAAACAGTTTGTCAACAAATTGTTGAAATTATGGTACCATGAACGTTACTCCTCATGAACTACATACAATTAATGTATATGTACCATCTACAAGCTAGTTCAGAAGGATACAATTCAGCACAGATTCATCTTTCAACACTTTGTTTTGAAAACTAAGATTTCTATTCTTTGAAGAAAGATAGTAAGACTATTGTGCCTGGAAGGCAACAAAAATGAGTCTTTTGATCAAACTACTGATCAAAGAAGATCAGACACTCAGGTCCATGTTTATCTTTTGTTCCAAAAAGATTGCTTGTCTTGTTGTAGTTCCTTGGTTAAATTCATGATTACTGCTTTTATTTTCTCTTTTCATGAGGAAAAGAATCCACTTCTACCATGAAGCTAACTTTAGTAGTAGTAGTATCTTATCAAGGATTGAGGAAAAAGTGTAGGGACTTAATGGCCAGTTATCCTATTAAAATGCAGTGTTGTAAGTGCTGCCTCTTCAAACAGCAATGTAAATTTGAAATCCAGGGTTCTTTTTCTGAAAAGAAAAATCACTGTAAGCTATTATAACTTGGAAAACCTCATTTTTCCTAAGTTGCAAAGCTTTTTTTCACCTATGCAACGTCTCTGAATTGGAAGGAAATTTCAGCAGTACAATATTTTTAAGTTTGTATTATTTGTAAGAGCTAAATCCAGTGTCTTTGTGCTCCAGGCTAAGATGAATTTGGGCTTAAATGGACTTAGCAAGTAATCAGTCAGGCTGTGGAAAAAGATTTTGAGAAGGTAAGTAAAGTGGTTCTACTTTTAAAATACTTTCAGAATTTTAGCCAAGGATATAATTTTGGTATAGTAAAGAGAATGTCTCTGGTTTTCTTACTGTAACAGCACATCCTAATTTGATATAATTTTTTACATTATATCTGACATATATCTGTAAATATATGCATATGTGTACTGAGACCATTTACATTATTTGGATTAAGCAGGAAGGTTTTAATTTATTTTCTGTTGTTTTTACTAATACTCTGTTGTTATTAAAACTGCTTTTGCAATCTCTAGTATCAGGAAAAGGGAAAACATAAAAAAGTTCAAGAAGTTTTGATAAAGATACGAAATCTTCAGTTCTTGTTTGGGAAAAAAACCTTCAATAAATTAGACTTCTAGAAAACTAAATTATTCATAATTTTAAGTTTCATTTTTCAGTCTTATTCACTGCTCAAAGCATCTGATGGCACAAAATAACACAATCCCCTACTCTAGCAAGCTGATTTCAGATGGACAGAAAAAAACCTTCACTTTTTAGCACGATGCCAAGGAAAAAAGTAGTATTGGCCATCTTCTTTCCCCTAACACTGTTGCCTTTTACTGCCTCTCCCAGTCACTCCATTAAGACTTCAAGGAAAACCAGAAGCAATGAAAGAGTTTCCTGAGCACTTTTGAATAAGAATATGATTCCTATAGAGTTGCAGCCCATCACACTGCCTTCTGTTTCAGGGGAAAGCTAGCACAGGTGGCAGAAAAGATGGCTAAGATACATGTATTCTGCCCCAAGGCCTGTTGGAGATAGCCTGGCATAAACTAATTTCAACTTGCAGGGACCACTTTGACTTTGACTAGGGTCCCCCAAGAGAAATAACCATAGTAATAATAAATGCAATATTGATCTTGTATAGTTAGTTGTGCAAGAAATTCTGGATTGTTAAGTACAATGTAACTATTTGGTACTACTTGACAAACTCCTGTGGAAAGTGGTGGGAAATTGCCCGTTTCCACCAACAGAAAATCTGGCCCTGCAAGTAACTTTATATTCTTTTAACTTCTATCATTCCCAAACTAAAACAGCATAAACCAAACCTGCATTAATTATTTTCTTCTGTAAGTGTGCATCTTGGCATATCTAATATATAGCAGTAGCTAGGGATGCCAGCCAGCCTTCCACCTTTGTTTTTGTAAAATTGTATATCAGTTGAAACTGCCTTATGTGTTGTCTTTGTCCTGTTCCTCAGCTTCAGAGCCAAATTTTAAAACATGGCTATAATGCTTGCTTCTTTGTCTAGACAGATCTCTTAGCTGGTGTTTCAATCTCCTGTTTATCATGAGAACTCATTGGGAAATACAACTGGTTATATAGAATTATTTCTAAACCACTTCCTACTTGGTAAGGTAAGGATGGGATTGTTAAAATAAAGAAATATCCATTTGACATGTGGTTTTGTGTCTCACTGGGTAAAACTATTCATGCCGTGTGACATCAGTAGGTTTTCAAACTACATCGAGGAGATATTTATTGGCCCTGCTGTTTCTGTGGCATGGAGCAAAGAATAAACAGTGTAAAGGAAAAGCTGCTTGAAGTTCTTCTAGGAGAATTTAAATCCTGTATTTTCCAACGTGAATGAGCATGCATTTGAATGCTAAACCAGAAAGGTTTATAGTGCATATGGTACCTATTTGAATTTTTTTAAATTTCTAATTTCTGCTGTGGAAATGGAGGCCAGCTTGAGTTATTTATTGTGGGATGCAGAAGGAAATCATGACCCTTTGCAGGGACATGTTAGAATCCCTGCACCATTCAGCCAGTTTTCTCCTGTCACACCTACTTAAATTTTCAAAAAGAAGCTTTAATGTATTGAGTGTGCTCTGGATCATACTAGTTCCGAGCACTTACGACAGCTTTCAGAGATTGCTGGTGGCTCCCAGTAGATTGTAATTCTAGAAACAGGAGCCTGATGCTAAGCATCACCACCTGTTCTCCATTATTTTCCTTCAGAAGAAAACAATGCAAGTGTAAGATTACATACTAATGGAACCCATTTTCACTAAATAGGTACATTTGGTCACATGTAATTTGGTGGCCCATAAAAGGAAAAAAAGGAAAATAGTAAGCCGTTTTCAAAAGGGAGAAGCAAATAAAACTTAAATTAAAAGTTTCCTAACTAGGTTAACTAAACTAAATTCTTACATGGCAGGTATACCAATAGGCAATATGTAAGTATATACAGCATTGCTCATTGGAATAGCTGTGTTTTTAATTTGATTTGTTAATATATCCTAAAAGGTTTTGGACCTCATTCAGCTCTTTGTAAATCCACTACAGAGTTGCATTTGAACCTTTCTGATGTTTGCACTAGATTTCTATTTCTACTTCACTTAGAACAATACAGGTCTTGTCTCTAACCAAGGTTTCTCTGCTGGCCCTCCATAGAAGAAAAAAAGCTGATATAACATGGTTATAACGATACTGGCAAATTATGTAGTTGCTGTTATATTCTGTTATCATTTGCCATACATTACCATGGTCCCATGTTATATCTCTCCTATATATTCATGTATATACATCTAGATAAGCGAATGAATATTTAAAATTAATTCATCAATGCTTTTCTTATAGGCAGTATGTTTTTCAAGCATGGAAGTCTATTTCTGTCTCCCTCCCTTGAAGTCCTGATCATGTCAGCATTCATATAGAATCTGTACAGCCTGGCTGGCTTGTGGTGCTCAGCAGTCCTGGTTTTGGATGCAGACCAGTCTCTAAATTGTACCTCTGTATCTTCTTCTTAGTACTCTTTGTTGCTGTTTTACCTTTTGCTGGTATCTTACTCCCAAGACCATTCTAAAAAAGCAGAATTTTTTTTTGTTTTAAAGAATATGTTTCCTGCTTTTGATGCTTGGAGATTCTTTGAGAATCCATGTCAGACTGCCGGTAGGTTTTCAGTAGTCCTGTTTCTTTCAAACTCTTCAGTAAAAATATGAGATAACATATGTATTCTGAAGCATGTTAGTTACTGTGTGATCCATAGGAAAGCATCCAGCAGGGACCTGTGGAGGAGCAACACTGCACTGAAGTTAGATCTGACAGTAGGTGATAAAGCTCCGGCACTCTCCTCGGGTGGGGCTTAACTACAGACCTGTGGGTGTTTTCTATTTCATCACAAGCAGCTTGATATTCAAAATACAAACCTCCTGTTTTACTTCCTTTAGGACAAAACCTTAAATCAATAATCCCATCAGGATCAATGGGGCCACGTGTGAAGGACATTGTAGCTACTTAAGGTAATTTTCTGGAGTAGGTTTGGTGGCTGTATGGAGCAGCCTAAACCTAAGCACTGTCTCAGCCATAACTACCAATGGAGAAAGGCTTAGGACCAAAAAGTAGTCTGGTTTATTCTCTCAGCTGTGTTTGGCCTGTAGTATTAAACTGGAGTCTTAGCTCTGAAATTGGAACAGGTTTTGCTCAGAGGAAGCAGAAGCAGATTTATGGAGTGCTCTACAGCTGCTTTTTCTAAATGTAGTAATGGTCTAATAACATTCATAGGCTTGGTTTGTCTGCTAAAGCAGATTATTTAAGCTTTGAAAATCTTTAATTTCAGTCACACAAAATGGATTTTTGAGGATATTGTCAGATCATGATGTTTTTAGGTATATAGATGAGTGGATGTGGTCTTCAGAAAAACTGACAGACATGGTGTTAGGTTTTCTATCAATAAACCTGATCATTTCCGTGCCTCTTTTCAAAAGTTTGTCGAAGTTCCTCTAAAATAACTGAAAGCGAATGCTTCCAACTAACACAAAATTTACTTTTTCATAGTTTTATGCTGTCATATATTGATGACCTACTCTTGAAATCTTGATTCATGTTCTAAGTCTGTAATGAGTAAATCTATTCTGAAGCCCAGTGAAAGACTGGGATCACTGTGAGGACTACTCACATTAGAGAGAGATTACAAGATCATGGCTTTTTAGCCTTTTGATTTTCCAAGTAACTTTAAATCTTCATTCTGATTTTGCCTGGGAAAGGCCCTTTGTTGGCCAGATGCAAAATTTCCATTCATTTCCATCAGGTCTTTTACTCACAGGGCAGATAACAGCAGTGCTGGATTGAACATCTAAAAGAACTCTCTGGCAGGGCGGGAGCCTGCACCCAACCCGATGGGCGCTGTACAAATAGCTTTGCTGTTATTCATGTAGCTTGCTAATAAAAACAGTGATCTGGGAGAGTCATGAACAGAGTTCTGCCTAATGGAGTCTCATTTAAACAGCGGTTTGCTGCTTTTCTTTTGAACTTTTCAAGTCTTTCTTGAGTTACACTCGATAGGAATGATAAGGGTACTGTCGCACGTTCCATAGCAAATCTGTAACACACAGGGTGTTTTTCCATTCAGATGTGTGTGTATTTATGTGAAAGACAGACCTAGGACAGAGTCTCAGCTCCAGACCAGATGTGCTTAGACTTGAAGACTCTAAGATCATTAACTTGGATTTTTGGTGTATTGTAAACAACTGTGGCTTAGCCATGAGTAAAAAGCAGCTGACACTGAAAAGAAACAAGGAAAGAAGGTCGGCAAAGTTTTGTATAAATAGCTGGAAGAGGTGCTGGGGAGGATCCAGGCATTTGTATTTTGCTCCTAGCATGCAGTCCCTACTGGCCGTCACTCTACAAACAGCTGGGTTTAAGTGGTGTGACAGATTGTTGCACTGCTGCTAATGCTGATATTTGTCCATGCCTTCGATCTGCCTTCACTGAGTTTTATAGTGAGGACTTAAAAATACAGAGGAGAAGTAGGGCAATGATTGTAAGGTGTGTGTAGACCAACTTTGTTATCTGTTTAAAGAAAAATGGACTAAGTGTACTAACATGTGCTTCTTCCTTTATTTTTACAAGGCTTGTGATCAAGCATGTAAGTCTTGTTAATCCAAGATGAAATAAAATAAGAAAAGATTTGGAAAGGGATGTTTTGGAGCAGAATTACTAGTTCCACCAGAATGTGCTAGAAAAATGTTGAAATAGCAATGTAGTTGTATTTCATGTTCAAGAAATATTCTGAAGTATACGTAGGCCTAACTGATGGACAGTACACTTGTGTGACGGTCTACTGAAGGACTTCTCAGTATCCCTGCTCATACTCTTTCACACAGTCAGTCTGTAGGCTTCAGCATGATTATATTGATTTAATTGAGAAAAAAATCTCTTCTATTGAATAAACCTGGATAAATATATTAGAAGAGAACTTTGTAAGAACACTATGTGCTATCTAAAACTTGAGCAAAGTATTAAGTAATTCATATACCCTGTTGTTGCAGTTTGAGATAGCCTGACACCCTCAAACCAAGAATTTTGACTGATCATTTTAATGATACTGTTTTAAATGTATGTTTTAGCTTTCTGACAAATCTTACCTCTCTGCAACATCTATATATCTATATATATATCCTAGGTGTTAACCCCTTATGGTAGAGCACTGTCTTGCCTTCAGGCCATGTCCTGAAGTGTCATGTTTAAATGAGGTTTAACTGCTTACAATAAGAACAGTTCACCCAAGTGACCAGTTCTGGGTTTTCAGGAATAAAACCAGTGTTTGCTATGCACCATACCTATGTATGTCCAAAGTAGATTACTTTGTAACAGCATAACTAGTATAGCCTCAGAGAATCCAGGCTTTCAAGCAGCCTTTATGGGAGTGTTCAGAGCAGCAGTTTCCATGGTGGGAACTGGGAGTCTGGAGCAGCTCTTCCTTCTGCTGCAGGCACTGAGTGTGGAGGGACTCATTCCTCCTTCCTTTCGGCTTTGCCACACTCAGCACGTGAAGCACCAACACCTGTAAAGCAGGCTGCAGTAGAAGCTGAGAGCCTCTGTGCCACTGATACCAGGGAAAACGAATCCCGCTGGAAATGGCATTTCAGCACTTCAAGGGAGGGGCAGTTCTTCCCTGGACAGGGGTCAGAATGTGAAGTTGTAGCAGCAAAGCACTACAAAGGTCATGTACTCTCTCCTCTCTTCCCTCTCTATGCATATAGGAAGGCCAGCAAGAGACTGGCTTCGGAAATTATGGCAAAAGCTGATGTTTGACCTCTCTCCACTGTGTTCTGGTGATCATTTTGCATGACTCCCAGGAAGCTAAATTCCTGAATTAATGAGGCAGCAAGCAGCAACAAGGCTGTGCCTCAGTTTAGAGAGCTCCTCTTTGTAGGCAAAGTGCTGTTTGCTCCTATCCCGTATGATGCTTTGAATTGGTTTCAAGAAAAATGCCCCAAATTTAGGACACGCTTTAACATTTAAGCAGTGATACTTTGTTACTTTATGGGCTGATTTTCCTGCTTGGGAGAAACTTCTGAAGACAATAGGAATTCTGCCTTTTATGAGACTGAGTGGTCTGTGGGAAATACTTTCTGTTTTGTTTTGGCTTTTTTTCCCTGTGTGCTTTCACAAAACATGCAAACGCTCAGGTGAATTTAGACACTTGGATATACAAAGAGCTGCCTGGTGGGTTTTCCAGCTCTTTCAACAGAGCAGGTGTGTAACCACCACAGACATAATTGTTGGTTCAGTGCAGGTGGAGAGAAATCCCCAAGCCCAAGTGCTCATCAGAGCACAGTGCTAAAGACACGGCACAAAGGGCACCTTGCCAGGGAAATGTGCTGTCTCGATGTTTCTACTGCAAAGTATCCTGAGTAGTCCTGTCTCCTGGAGAGTTAGAAGAGCAGGAAATGGGTTGACGGGAAATACCCTTCTCATGACTGAGGAAAACCATCTAGTGGTACTTTATTACTTTTCTTTGACAAAGTACTTTTAATTCATATCAGTCTAGTCTGCTTTTCTGCCTGCTTGCCCTGTGACTAGGAAAACAAGCTGTTACCTAGGAGGTGAATCATGCTTTGTGCACAGTAAACTATAAAAGATGTGCTTATATTATCAGAAGCATAAACATATGAATAACATAAATCATCTGAATAACTCCACTGCTGCTAGTTGAACTACCAAAGACTTGGTTCTAAATATTTTTATCTGTCTAATTCAAACTTCCTTTCTTTTTTTCTAGCAAAAAGCTAAGGAAGGAAATCTTCCGTTGCCATAATCATATAGCCATAGTCAATGGCTGGTTTCAGCATGAAGTTAAAGGAGTGCTCTGCACATACCTGTGCTCTAAGAAATTTTTGGCAGTTGTTGAATAGACTAAGTTTGTCTGTAAAGTGTGTTTTAGGAAATCAAGTTATTTATGTAAAATATGCTTTCACAGGTATCTCTTGAAAGCAGGACTACATTTTTTCCTGCTTGGCTGGTAAATCTGTCCACCTCGATTTGTGTTTGTATCTCTGTGTAGAGGAGATAATTGTTACAGACACAGTCACTTATAATTAGCACATCTGAAAGGAAGGTTACAAATTCAGAAAAAAAGAGAAGGAATCATGCAGATGAATGGATGAAGGCTCAAGAAAATTACTTGTGTACTGTGTACTTCTTATTTAGCCTTGTCATAGCCAAGCTATTTAAACTCCACCACCTTTTGTTCATCTGTTTAAAGGAAGGAATAAAGAAAAAAGGCAGACAAAACCAATTATATAAAACCCTTAAAATCTTTTCTCCCCTTGTTGGTCTTGCTTATGTAAGCTATCAAGCAATTAAAGAACTGATCATGCAGAATTTTAAGAAATCGTAACACCTAGACACTGCCTCTGGGCAAGGTTGTAGTGCAAGTAGTACCAGCAAGAGGTGTTCAGATACAGGTTGACTCTGTGTTTACACTCTGAGGCATCTAAACGCATAAAACGCTTGCTAATGAAGCATGAAGTCTCATGCTAATTCTGCATGAGACTCCAACTCATGCAGAATAAAAGTTGTCAAGAAGGTGGTGCAATATTACCATGGTTCCTGTTTCTTTGCCTTTCCTAACAAGTCTCAGATATCCACGGAAGTTTTCATTACAATAAAGTTGCGTGAACTGAAAAGTAGTATCAGGTTGCTGCATCTGGCTTAGCTTTAGAAGTGGAAATATAGTAATGGGATAAATGAAAGGGCCACCCACTATAAAGTGTGGGTGACCAGTATAAGGAAAAAAACCCCTTTAATGGATATTTATTCCAAAGGCTGTTACAAAGAAATTGCTCTCAGTCTGATGTAGTGCCAAACACAGAGGATTAAACTTCTTAATGACTTTTTGTTGACCAACATCCAAGACATCTAGGAACAAAGAAGAAATTCCATAACTCCACATAAAGAATATTATTTTCAGGCAAGAAAAGAGTGCTTGAAAACATAAGTTGAGAAGATAGGATAAAATGTTTCAGTGAAGAGGATAAATACAAGTCTTTGCAGAAGAATAGTTTATTTTGATGCTGGAGAACAGATTTACAGTTAATTCTGTGTTAAATGCTAGAATTCTAGGTAATTGCATGCTGACAATGACTAGAACAGGACAATGTCCATTTTGGGTTAATTAAGAAATTGCATAGGATTGTTCATCTTTGAAGTTCTGGGGGTTTTTTTGGGTGCCTTTATCAAGAAGTGACCATGCCTTATAGTGAGTCTGAATTTTTTTCCCTCTCTTTTTTCTTTCATTTTTATGATATTATGTGGCTTTTTCTATTTTTTTTTTTTTCTGAAATCCTACTGTTCTGTCTCTTCTGTATTATGGTCACTACCACTGAAGGAAGTCTTGCTTGAAAATAAAAAGAGACCCATTAAATTGAGAAGAGGGTGTAGTTGGAGTACAACATCTGGAATGAAAGATGGTCCCTCAGTGACTATTGCAGACTGAAACTAAGAGCAGTCTCTACTAACTCAGGGGCTGCAGACGTAAATGTAGTCTGAAGCCACCCTGTTCTTGCCTCCTGGATTGCATGTGCTCAGCCCTCTCTTCTGAGAATTGGGGTCTGGGTTTGTTTGAATTAATAGTGAAGTCATTACACTATGTAAATATGTTAGCGTTCATCTGGTTTTGCTCACAAGTTATTCTTGCCTTGCTGTGCTGTTCCTCTTTTCTTGTTTGTGCAAAATTAACCAGGAGCATTTTAAAAGAAAAGGGAAAAAAGGGTAAATAGTGTTGAAACCTTGATTGCTACATTATTTACCACAGGCTGAAGTTTGGTAGGCAGCTTTAACTTAATCATATAATAGGAGTACAATGACATTTTTAATGAAGCTGTTAGAGGTCCTTTCCCTTTCTGTCATCTTTGGCCTTCTTTGAGTAAGATGTGATAATTTGCCTTAATAGCCTAATATTAAAATTTTTTATTTTACTCTTACTGAGGAGTCAGCTGAGCAGCAATATGAGTGTAAGCACTTCGCAGAGGTTTCCTGTGCCCTCAGGGGGCTGTGAACAAGCGGTTTTCCAGGACAGCTGTGTTTTTGCAGGTAGTCCCACTGCATAAGCAGCGCTGACTCCTCATACAAGCATAACTGGTCCTAGAACAAGTCAGGATAAGGAGCTGTACTCTCATACTGTAATTCTTCCTGTTGCTACAAAAAGGAAAGCCCCAAGTTACATTGTTGACTCGTCCTGTTTCTCAGTCTTGCTCATGCAGAACAATTGTAAAACCTGAAGAACTATTAACAATTTTTTTCCTCTCTTTTCCTTCAACCACATGGACTTCTGTGGCCACGTCTCTGAATCCTCTGAGGTGCATGAGACTGGAGAGTGGGAGCTGGTGCAGATGCCCCAAAGTTGTTTGTTTGTTTGGTCCAATGTTAAATCTGGAGTGAGTGATTTTTGATATCTGAGGTGCTTGGGAGTTCAAAGGACGTGGGACCTCTCAGTTCCCCTCACAGTGGAGCAGTCATAGCCATCACATTGCAGCGGAGATCATGCAGGACAGGAAAACAGGGAAGATGTTTGGAATATCAGATGACAATGGTGGTTTCTGATGCATAAAGAACTGGGATTGAAAGAGGCATATGAGCCAGGTGTTCTCACATAAATGACATCAGGAAGGATACAATAATGCTGACATTGGGTAACAATATTAGATTGCAGTTGGCAGTCTGCTGAAGTGGAGACTGCAGTTCATCCTTCTCAGACATATGGCATCTGGCTGTCTCTCTGGCTGACAAGAACTCATGTTTTCAGGGCTGTCCTTTTAAATATGAGGACCAGAGAAAGTGCATTTTGAAAAATGGTGTCTTAAATGCTTTGTATTCTGCAGTGCAAACTGTATTCTGCAAGGAATACCTAAGAGGCATTTCCAGGGTGAGGATTGCAGATGCTGCACAAATGTTTATAATCTGAGAGCATTCTCTCTCCATGCTCTGTAGGAGACAAAGGAGAGTTTTTGCACTGAGTTCAATAAGACAGATTTTCTCCCTTGTTATTATATATTTTGTGAATGTTTAAAAGCTAAGGCAGCTTCCTTGCTTAGTAGGTATACTAAAGAAGGTAAAGCTGTCATCTCATTTTTCTGGCTGTGAATACATGCTTGCAGAGATGGCTCTCTGTAAAAGCTCCACCTTGAAAGTGTGTCATGATATGGGGATGTTCAGACCCAGGTGTTAAACAGTAACTTGATGCCAGTTCCCAGCAGTGTTATTCTACACCCAGCCACAGTATCTGAGTACCTACCTCTAGTTTAATGTCTGGTACTTTAGGAGCCGTAGGATCTGCTAGCTGTTTTCATCTGGATAGTATTCTTAGATTAATAAAAAACTCCATGCTTCTAGAGTTAATAAATCCATAAAGAAAACTCTTTGGCAACCCACTGTTCATCCATTGCAGTAAACACGTTGATCAAGAAGCCAGAAGAATCTCACTCTGGAACAGATGATAAATAGCTAATTAGAGGCAAAACTAAAAAGCAAAACCAAAAAGCAAAACCATCAGAAAAGGGGTGGGGAAAAGGCAGACATAAAAGGACAAGAACAGTCTGCTGAAAAAGCTGGACATAGAACAGAATGCATGTTAGCAAACCTTTATTCTTTGAACAGCCTTTGGTGATGCATTGGAAAATGGCATAAAATCAAGATCTAGAGGCTTCCTGTCACATTGATTTAGTACTATGTTGTGGATTTCAAAGATTACCTAACATCATTTTGATGGTCTGCTGCTGGTAGTTCACCAGACAATATGAATCATACACATTGAGACGAAGTCTGCCAAATTTGGGGTCAAACTGATTGTTCCCTGAATTTTTGTACCTTCTTTAATTATGTCTTCTGTAAGGCACCAGTTCTGTGGAACAGGAAGCTGCCTTCAAGATCAAGCAGTGTAGGTGGCTCATGGTCTCTCCAAATGCTGAGAAGAAAATGTTGGTATGTAATCTCATGGTCATGATATGAGGTGGAGAGGTAAAACCTTAGCACCTGTGTATGGACACTGTGCATGGGGCAGGAAACATAATATGCTTTCTTTGAGATGGAAAGATTCAGCAGAGTGATGTCAATATGGATCTAAACTTGATAACTTGCCTTCCAGGTAGGGTAGAATAGGAAGATTCATAACTGTGCCACCTTGGGGACAACAATGTATTTGCTGTGGTCTGGAGACAGTTTGATGCTCTTCTGTGATATAAACAACATCCATCTGTGCATATTTTGGGCATAGTGTGCTGGCCTTTAAATTATTTGGAAATATAACTCATTTCAGGTTTTACATAGATGAGGAATTGAAGGTGAATTAAGCTGAATAAACTGGTAAGATGAATTACTTAAAATGTTTAGAGTTTCATATCACATGTAAAATGCACTAAATTAGGACAAATTTAATTGAGATAATAGTATCTACCCAGGAATTTAATTAATCCACTTACAGTCTTTCACGTTACCTTCTTCCGTACGTCCTTCTGAAGCTAAGGCCAGCTTTAAACAGATACTGCCTCCCCCCAGTAGGACATAAAATGTAGGTAGATCTGTAAGAAAAGGTGTAAAATTGTAAGCCATTGAATAAGAGATTCTGCTCTAGACCTAAAATGTTTGTTGAGATCCACCATGTGGGCTGGCAGATCACATAGGACCACAGTGGGAGTGATATTTAATTCAGGAAAGGTCTTTGAAGGATTTTTTTCTGTTGCACTGGAAGAGCTGCCACTCATAGTGACTAAGACTACATGAAACAGGTCAATAAAGCTCCCCTGTTTATTTGAAAGTCTTCGACTCTCTTTCCACCCGATGCAGCTACACACTCCCCCTGAGCACAGTTCCCTGCACTGTTGCCTAGCTAGATGTTGTTTTTCCATGCCATTATTGTTGGGACAAGAAAAACCTGAGACAGGACCCATGGGAGCCCTGCAGCCTGTTTGTTTAGAGGGACCTCAGTGAAGTTTGTTTTCTGGTTGTTAAGATCTGAGTTTTCTTTGGCTCTGGCAAGTCATGAGAGCTGGACTACTGCATGTTTTAGAAATGTTCTTTCCCTGTTGGTCTAGCAGTAGATTGAGAATTACTTTGAAATATGCATATTTATTGTTTAATAAGGCAGGCTTCTGGGGCCATTATCCACACAGTTTAAGGAATAATCTTAGGAAGCTGTGGTATATGTATCCATGATGTAGCACTCTGGGAATCAGACCTCATGGTACAGCAGGGTTGTATTAAGTTGAGGAATTAAAAATAAATTATCTCTAGAAGAAAGTGCCTGTGCTTAGTCCAGAGGCTGAAGATGGTGCTTTTCTCTCTGGGTCTGGCAGAGAAGTAGGCCATAGATGTATTATTTTAACAAAAAGAAGGTTTGGTGAGAAAAATTGAATCCCTAAACTCATTATGAAAGAAGTAAATCTGTTTCATTGCAACTACTGTGAGTTTTGCTTTCAGGAGTGGTCTGTGCCACAGCAGTCACTGAGAGTTGAGTTTCTGGTTTCTCAGTCTGAGACAGGATCCATGTCTGGAGCTGTCTGAGAGCACAGCATGACTTCCTCTGTGGGATAAATTAACCACGGCTTTCTGCTTGCGCACAGTGAGACCCCTCACTATCATCTATGCCTATGTTGAGCTAAGAATAGAAAAAAGCAACATCAGCAGTGCTGTGGGAAAACTACATTGCTCCAGATGGCTGCTGATAAACTCTTTTCTCATTTGGGATTAATAATAGAATTGTAGTAAATAACAGTCGTTTCTCATCCCCATCTTAACCTACATGTTTGCTAAGCAGCTAGGAGAAAGTTAGGCTGAAGTTTGTCAGTTGGATGTGAATTTGTCTGGATACACCTAAGAAGTTTGCCTTGCAGGAAAGGAAAAAAAACCCCACAACCCACAAAGAGCTGGGAGTTTGTTTGTTTCATTTGCTCATTTCTTAAAAAGCTTTGAATTCTCCTCTTACCCCCTCCATTTTGCTTTATCATATTCATGTGGTTCTGAATGAAGAGCTCTTATTTCCATTTTTACAAGGGTTTGTGTCCTTTGAGATCACGTTAGGTTTTCTCTTTGACTTTCATAGACAGGATTTTCACTCTGTCTCCAAAGAGGTGAGTGGGACAAATCTCACATGCGATGTATTCATTTAGCTCTACAGGCCACATGTTGCATGCAACTGTTCTACTAATGCTGATTTGTTAAAAGCCAAAACAAATTTGAGATCCCAACTCAGAATCAGGCCCAGCTGGGGAGCCAAAAAATTACTTGCATTCTTTGTAGTTAGTTTTGACAGCAGGCTATTTAGTTATAGCATATGTTTGCATTTCCTAATTTATTGGCATGCTTTTATTTTGGATTACTAATTCTTTAGAGAAAGAAAAGCAAAAGAAAACATGGCACCCCTGTGGCTATTTCACATGTTTGCTCTATGAGGACAAAGTCCTTCCTCAGAAAGATAATTCTGTCCAAAGCAGGACAGGAAGGAGAGACTCTCACCATGACTGAGCTGGCTGGTTGCTTCATTGTGCCTAACAGGCTGTGGAATATTAAGCAATATGCCCAGGAATAAATGGCAAACAAGATCTACTGTTCATCTCTTAAGTGGAGGTTGAAAACTCTGTCCTCTTGCCTATAGTTCAGGAGAGTTTTGGTCATCTAGCTAGCATATTTGCTATAGAGAGATCAGCTTCAACCTCCTTTACAGTCATTAATTTAAAATTTACAGAAGTATAATTAATTGAAATATTTTTTTCCTTAAGTAACAAGACTGAGTGCTGCTCCGTGTCCACAATAAAATGCACAAACTCCATGCTGTTTCTTCTGCTGGGAGTAGTAGTAGCCATGATCTTCTGTCAGGACAGATCTGCACTTGGACTGTATGATGTGTTTAAAAAAAAACCTAGTTAAATGTTTCTGGGGGAGTCACTCCTGATAATCTGTTCCACCAAAACACTCAGCGTTGAAGGTGGTTCTGAAGCCAGTAGTGTCTAGAACTACATGTGATAGATAAGTGATAACACAGCCTAGATAAAAATGCCAGTGGCTCTTCCTGCCTTCTACTGACATAGTTTGCTAGTACAGCATGGAGTAGCTTCAGCATAAAAAGAAGTGAGACGTCATAATATGAACAAATGAGAGCCTGGTGACTAAGACACTAGCCAGGAATGCTGTCTTCAAATATTTGCTGGAGGCCATGCTGAAATTCAAGGCCTTATCTCCCAAAGCTCAGTAAAGTATGTGTGCCATCAGTCTCCTCACTCTTCAGCACATTGTCTGTCTTACTATCCCCCTCAAGTGCTTCTTCACTGTATTTCACAGTGCCAGACAGAAATACTCAAACTGTTTGACTTTTTAGCACAAGAGTCTCACCAGTTAGTATTGCTATGGCTTTCAGTGAAACTCTCTGGTTCATACGTGTGATAGCAAATGTCTCCAGCAAAAATATCAAGAAAACCTCATTTCGCTGAGATCACCTCTATCAAAAGGGGAAGACAAACATAGACATAAACTTCATGGGACATTACCCACTTAGTCACAAAATCAATACAGTCAGTTCCTTACTCAACCTTCCTCTGAAGTTAAAAAGAAGATCTTCAGTAGCCTGGAAGGACTTGTTCAATGATAAAAATCCTCAATTTTTCTCCTCTGCCATCTACATAATTTTCTTGGAGTATTTCTATCATGCAGTCTTGGAATTTTGAATATACATTCAGGAAGGGAAGGAAGGGAGATTTATGTTCTCTGTCTCAAAAAGAAAAGTTTAACATTCCCTTTCTGCTGTGACCTGACTGACAAAGGTTAGTCTTGGTGGACTGACACAGGCAACATCTTGGCACAGCATGAGCATCACCCATTTCAATACCTAATTTGAATCCTCCAACACTGAAAAAAACCCCCAGTACATCTTTGCTGTATGTTTTTTGGACAAGCATTCAACAGTATCTCTTATACAAGGATACAGAAGTAATTGGAATGACTGAGGAAAAAAATATCCATAAACAATGCTCTTGATCAGACAACACATTCTGAAAATGTGCGTCATTATCACAGGCAAATCTAGTTTATGTCATGCTACGAGTGACTTGATTGCCTGTAATCTGGGATAAAAAAATTAATTAAGATTGTTTAAATGCAGCTTCAGGGAGTGCTACATATTTTATCTCAGTTGCATCTGGTTTCCCATGATATCAAAGCTGTGTTTAGTGGATAGAGATTTACAACCAGAAAATGATATGTATAGCTGAAGAATGTGAAGGGATGATGTGCCTTATAAAATTAGTTATCATTGCTGGGGAAGTAGAGCTGGTTTACAGCTTGCTTTTTCCCTCTCCATCTGGGACTGATCTGTGCCTTTGTGTTCTATATAGGAAATGTTCTCTGCAATTCTCTAAATGTAAAGACTGTGTTCCAGGCACTGTGTAGGAGATTTTGAAAACTTTGACTTATGCATAGACATTTGTTGATATGTACATTTTTACAAGTATATTTTCTTTGTATTTAAAAAACAAGTACACCTAGATTGGCTCAGCAACTGTGAACAAGGGGACAATTATGGATATGTTTTCCCTCCTCTTAGTCAAGCCAATTGACACACTATATTATTTTATTTTTGTGTTTTAATAGTGGATGCTACACAGCAATAGGATTTACTTTGCTGGCAGCAGAAATTATTCCAATTAATGTCTAGTGAGTAGGAAAGAGACACAAGGCTATGTAAGTCTTTTTGTTTCAAGCTCCCTGTGATTGATAGCTAGGCTACCAATGGATGGTGGTTTTGGTAGATCAGGACAATTGATGGTATCAGGCATTTGCAAGGGGGTTTTTCAAGTAGCTGGCTGGCACCTGATCTTTTGAGGTTTTGAATGGACTTGCTAACTGTTGTCTGAGCTACATGTAAGACAATTTTTTTTTTTAACGTGCTTTAGTCATTTACCTTAGGTAGGTCAGTATTTTGGCTTATTTTTTAATTTAAGGGGTATCATCTTTATTTAGGAATGAGCTCTAGATTTGGAATAAAGGTTGGGTTGTGTTGCTTTTCCTAGCAATTTTTAATATCAAGTTGTCTTTTGCTACTATTACCATTCTTAAAGACAGAGCTTAGAGTTGACAATTAGATGCATATCTTAAAATATCTTTTACACGTCACTCAGCTTAAAAGCCAAAAGTAAAACAATTGCTAGATATGGTATGTGAGAGCATTCATTAGCACCATTCAGGATCAGGGAACTGTTTTTTTTTAAAAAGCTATTTGAGGAACCAAAATAAAACTGCAAGTAGGCTTCTTGCTGACAAGTTGCAGGTGTATACCACATGCCCATATTGGAAAAAAGATGTGGTTATGAAGGTCTTGATGACAGACAAGGGTCTAAAATGCCTTTATCTCCAGGTTTTAGCTAGTCCATCTGTTTTTTATTTGCATTTTCCCCAGCTAGCAGATCTAGTATTCCAAGCTCAGTATAACCTTGCACAAGTCTACATAAAATCCTTTTTTTTTTTTGCATTGTAAGATCCTTACATTAGTAAGGTATCTTTTAAGTAAGGGAAGTCTTACTTTTATGGTAACTGTATTATAAATTGTGAGTCAGTTTTATTTATTTCTTTCTGGAAAAATAAGGGAAAGGAGTGATGAGACTGAGGGGAGAGCGCTTTAGTTCTGCTTTGCTAGAATGGGTAGAATCTGCTAGTACCAAAAAGGTGAGAGCTTGACTTTTATTGATGCTCCTAGCTTACAAGACCTGGCCTTCTTTGATGTTCATCCTCTTGAGGATGTTTGTTCTTAAGGCAGAAAGATTTACACATACTTCAGATCACTCCAAACAGCTGCACCCTGGAATAATTCTCAAAGACACATATTCAGAGGGCAGAAGTAATGAGGCAACAGCACTTGGGAAATATCCAGCCAGGGGTTTTGGTACTGTAAAGTAAATTTTGACAAAGAAAGCAACTCATGAAGTCACATGGTAAATGGCTTGGTTTGCCCTTCCACTACTGAAACTAGAGAAATTTGTTTGCTTTTCTTATCAAACTTCTTGTTTCTTCTGTGATTCTCAACTGAATGGCATGAAGATAGAGAAATAAGAGTTTCTCCATCTGAAAGAACAATTTTCAAAGCAAATTCTCAATGGCCTCAAAGTTTTTCTTTTCTGAGAATAATAAAATCAAACCTTGATTTAAAATATTATTATTAGAAAAGTAATCACCCTACACTGAAAATTAGTGGGTTGAGCTTTTTTTTTGGGGTGAACAATTAATTGCAAGAATCATTTTGGAAACAGTAAAAGCAATAGTTTGATTTATTTAAAATACTGGATAAAATTAGTTGAAAAAGTGTAAACATAATTTTCCAGGAAATGCTCAAAATTTATTGTCATCTTTTTTACCCAAACAAATTCCTGAAGTATAATTTTGAGGAATGGAAAAAAAAAATCTATGATTTATTTAATAGGCAGTTAAATTAGATTCAGACAGCATAGTTGTAGCTGTGTGGGAGTCAGCAGAAGGGATTCTGGAATGTGGCAGTGCATGTTGTTGCATCTCCGTCAAGCATCATGTCTTTTCCTTTTGTAGGAATAAATTTTTCTTTCTCTGTCTTTATGGGAGAATGCAGTGCTTTCACATATTTGGGGTTTTTTTTGTTTTTATGTGGGGTTTTTTGCTGGTTTTTTTTTTTTTTTTTTGGTTGGTGGGTTTGGGTTTTTCGGTTTGGTTTGGTTTGGTTTTGGGGAGCATGTGCATGTGGGTTTTTTTTTTTGCTTATTTGTTTGTTTGTTTTAAGTCAGTTTTCCTGTAAGTTGATGCTGGGTTTGGTGAATATGGAAGAATTGTATACACATGTATACATGCAGGGAATTATGTGCTTGCAGGGAATTATACATTTTGTACTCTATAATATATTCCATGCTGCATACCACAGACTGTTGTGTAACAGGTGGCAAGGACTATACTAAGACCATAAGCAAAGTAAAAGTTATCAAAGAGAAAGCCTGACCAGTGGTGTTTGTTCACTTCCAAAGATTCCCACTGCTGTAGGCCAGTGGGGAATAGCGCAGTTGCAAAGACATTTGTGCCAATGTGATGCAGATATTCACTTTGACAACAGTGAAGTTACTATCAATCAGTGTGTTTGAAAACTGTCAAAGGTTGTTTTTTTTGGTTGGTTGGTTATTTATGGGCTGTATACACTCGCTGATCAAAGGACTGCTTCACTGTAAACCTTTGTTTTACCCACCAGGCCTATCCTTGCACTAATGATAAGGAATGTGAAGTCGGGCGATACTGTCACAGTCCTCATCAAGCAACGTCTGCGTGCATGGTGTGCCGGAGGAAGAAGAAGCGCTGCCACAGAGATGGCATGTGCTGCCCTGGGAACCGCTGCAACAATGGTATATCAGTAATTTCTTGGGTTTCCTTTCTAAAAGCAGCATTTTGATAGCATCTATTTTTCCGTATGTTCCCAGCAACAGTAATTTTTTTTTCCTGGGTGACGGCACTTCTTTTTCTAAAGCAAGAAAACTTAATTTTCTACTTCATTCCACAGCACCTAATTTTCTTTAGTAGTATTTCTATGTTTAGGGCTTATGTACTACCAGACTTTTTCACATTTTGTGGTGGGGAAACCCAAAAATGCTGCTGCTGCCTAAAATCACAGCTCTACATTCAATGCGATTTGATTCACTGGAAGACTGCACAGAAGTCATATTTTAAGGGAGAAAAGGAGACTTGATGAATCCTTGACCTCCTCTCCCTGGGGAGGGTTATAACCATACTGTTTGCGTTTGCACACTCTCCTCTGGAGACTGGAGAGAGGTGTCTACAGGGCAGTCTCCAGGTGCTCAGGCCATAAAACCAGAGTGACAGTGAGACTGTCTGACAGTGAATGGAGCTGTGGTGAAGTTAAGTGCCAGGAATCAGAGACAAAGGTGTGATCAGAGCTGAGCATCACTGAGGCCAAGTCCTAGTCCTTTCATGGTGCTGATCCTGGTCAGCATATGTCTCTCTGTTGCTTTTCCTCTTATTCAGATCTTTGAGTGATCACCTTTTCCTTGCAGGTATTTGTATACCAGTAACTGAAAGCATCCTTACACCCCACATCCCTGCTCTAGAAGGGCCACGCAACAAAAAGAACGGTCACTATGCTAGCAAGGATTTGGGATGGCACAGCCTAGGGAGGCCACGCTCCAAGCTGTCACACATAAAAGGTAAGATCACATTTGGGCTACGTTGCTTTGTTCCTTCATGTCAGGAATCATGCTATTGCTCCTAAGATACAGCAACGTAAACCAGAAATAGGCAGTAATTTCACAGGGAGTGAATGTCTGTTGTGAGAATTCACAGCGTTACTCAGAAAGTGATGTCATGTCAACCAACAGTTCCTGTGATTGAAACAGCATCTGCTTTCCTCTCTGTATCAGATGTGGACTGACAATCCATTTTATCAGTTGTGCAAGACTGCACACATCCTCCTCTTGTAACAGCCATGTAATTGAACACTTGTAGTTCTGCTTACAATCCTGTAGCTGAATTTCTCTGTACTAAGTCTTATGGCAGGTCTCAGTAATTCCTCCCTGGAACCTTCCTAATTAATATCTTCTTTTGTGCTTACATCCTTCAAATAGCCACAGATGGAAATATCACCTCTCCTTTTTCTGGGTTTCATTTGCATCAGTCTGCACTCCATCTGTACTTTCCTGTTTTCCCATGAAATAGTAAAATAGTTTGGTTGCTCTTTTTAGGACACGAAGGCGATCCCTGTTTGCGGTCATCAGACTGTATAGAGGGACACTGCTGTGCTCGCCATTTCTGGACCAAAATTTGCAAGCCTGTGTTGCACCAGGGGGAGGTGTGCACCAAACAGCGCAAGAAAGGGTCCCATGGACTGGAGATTTTCCAACGATGTGACTGTGCCAAAGGACTGTCATGTAAAGTATGGAAAGATGCGACCTCCTCTTCTAAATCAAGACTTCATGTGTGCCAGAAAATCTGAATGAGGATTGGGAAGACAGTAATAAGTGACTGTGGCTTTATGTGTTTAATGCATTATGGTATGGTGGAAAAAGAGGACTGCAAATGGAAGTGGAATGGCTAAAGTAACAGAGTAGGAGTAGAAGTCACACCAAATGCATTTCTTTTTGAGCTGGTGGTAAACACAAGTGTAGCTGGCGTTCATCTACTGTCCAGTTCTTCTGTAAATAACTTCTACAGTTTGTGGGAAATGCTAGTATGCAAACAAGTAGAGTGGAAATGAATGTCACTTACCTTGCTATATTGTCCCGTGATGTTTCAGGGGTTCCGTGTTAGGGCTAGAGTGGGTTTCCAGTGTGGTAATGACTGCTAAATAAATTGTATACGTTGTACTCCTATAGGAAGCAGTGAGTGCCAGGAAGACTCATCTGCCAACACATGATTGGGCACATTGCAGGTGTAACAAATTGAAATAAAGTTACTGTGAATGTCCACATGCCCTTGTCATTCAGGGCTGACACTTCAGCGGAGGAAGCACTCCTGCAGGACAAGAGTGCTATGTTTTGCAGGTCCTTACGAAGGAGGTAAAAACTTGCCATCTCAAAATTTCAAGAAAGCAGCAGTTTCTCTAAGAGGAGGCATTTAACATGGGTAAATTGAAAGTCTTTAGGTAGTTCAATGTCATAGTGTGGCACTTAATCACTTGTATTTGCCTCAGTTTACTTCTAATATACATTGGGTTGAACAGATAAAGCAAATAGGTGTGCATGCTGAATCCAGAATTATATATAGGCAGTTCCTCATTAGTCCTAAATATATTTTCCTTGCCTAAGCATTCTTGCATTATAGACATTTCCAAAGGAAATAGCAGAGTGTTGAAGTGCCTAACATGAAGAGCTATGAAGTTGTTTCTCTGTTGCTCTTATAATAGATGATATAGACATTTGTTGAAGTGTTTAGAGCATATGCTACAAACTCAAATTTTTACATTTTATTAGTAGCAACAGGCTACTGATGGCACTCTGCAGCAGTATAATGGATTTGTTCTTAGAGACAGCAAAGAAAAAGGAGCTGGGTCTTGTGAGCACCTCTTCTCCTGCAGAAAAGGAAGTAAGAAGATGGTATGATCACAAATGACTTGCTAAACATCATGTGATGTCACAGCCTACCAGCCTCCAGCGTGTATGCAGCCTGAACCTGATGTCCTCTCATTCTGGAGTGTTCTGCCAGGAATGATGGAAGTACATAGACTGTAGAAACAGCTGCCAACCCTACACTGTTGGTGTACTGCTTAGAAAAGGACAGCCTCTGTCCCTTGCCTTGTCTCCCAGGTCTTTTCAAACCTTTCTAGTTTTACTTATTTGCAAGTATTCCTTTGTATAGACTTTGGTTAAGAGAATGATATTACTTTAAGGAAGCCTGATTCTGTAATTGACCTACTGCTAAGTTGTAATTACCCATTTATAATTATCTATTTTTGTGTTCTGTAATACAACAGACTTTTCTGTTTATTCAGTTCTGAACAATGTGGGTAGACCAGTATGCAGTTTAACTTTGGAAAACCTGTCACCATTACCTGATATCTTTCTGCACCAGTGGGATGCTTTAAAGCTATAGCTTAGCTACACTGCCAGACTCAGCCTTTCTAATTAGAACTCAGACCTCGGCTACATTGCCCTTGTTTTTCATAAGAGTCTGAAAAAGAAGAGTATTTCTCACACCTCTTTCCCTACTGGAGTTAGCTTTTAGTGACCTAGAGGGATGCTCAGAGACAGGGGCTTCTGTTTTTTAAATCTCAGTCAGAGCTTTATCTTGGAGTACTATCATTGCAACTGTGCTTATTTTGGAGTTTTTTCCATGTAACTGGAACAGGAATAAGGCTCAGAAATTTCAAGATACTAAAGAAGTCCAGGAACCAATTTTGCAAGTTTTATTTACATTGACCAGCACATACTTAACAGAGGAACTTTAATGCTCTCATTGTCACTACATAGAAAAGAAAATGAAATCCAGCCTGAGCAGGGGGGTTGCAGAAATGGGATCTCAGAAATTTTTAGCTCTTCCTGTCATTGGCTTACCCCTATTTTGCTCTTGCAGAACATAGTTATTTGGGATAATTTATTTACAGGAAATGTTTAATGAGATGTATTTTCTTATAGAGATATTTCTTACACAAAGCTTTGTAGCAAAATATATTTGCAGCCTGTTGACTTTAATGTAGAAAAATGTATAATAAGATTAAATATATTAAATGTTCTTTCCCATTCCTCCCCAAATATGTTACCCATGTTCTTTTCCTTTCTTGCTGCTTAAAAAGAATAGTTCTTTCTGGAAAAACATGCAAATCAGTTGAAAAAACCCCCAAACCATATATTTTAGCTATACAAGTAAAAGCATTTGATTGTACTCGTGTCTTAGAGCACTACGTGGGCTGAATTTTGATAAAACACATGAAGGTCATCTTAAAAATCCTTGTGCATAATTTCTACAAAACTGGCTTAAGTGACAACTATCTATATGCTTCTCTTGGGTTGGTTTACACCCAAACACTCAAGAATATGTTTCAAAAAAAAACCAAACCCGCACATGGTTGCATAATGAAAAATCAACCAGGTTAGATAGGAAAGATGTCCAGACATGTTTCCTGAATAGTGCTACATACCAGAGGGACTCATGATGGATAAAGATGATATTCAAGTTACACAGCATTTTGCTATAGCCTACAACATGCAAATGTACTGCTGCAAAATTTGTAACTGTCAATTCTGAAATGGCGAATTACAGCATTGAGCTCCAATAACTAGAAACAATCCATGTGACACAACTGAAAATCCTGTTACTAAAAGCATCCAAGTTTTGATCCCAGGAAAACTCCTGCAAAGCACAATAAATATTGCAAAATAATGGTTGTGGTTATTGAGCAATTGTCTTGATATCTTTGCTATTTATTTCTGGTAACCCTTTGCTCAAACAGATGTACATTTGGAGGATGGAATGGTCTACTAATTGCACTGGCAATTCTATAAAATGAAAAAGTTTGGCTACTGTTATTTGCAATATTTGGTGGGTAGGCCTTTGAAAATTCTAACACTTTTAGCATCAACATAATAAAGTTGTGAGCATTTTCAGAGCCCAATAACTTCAACAGAGACTGCCAAAGCCTTCAGAGATTTAATCTGGGAACAAAAACAATAGGCACAGGCAGTTCCTTGCACACCACAAACGCTGAGCCACATAGCTGAACTGACTAGCATGCAAGCAGTTTCGTAAGACTGAATTTTGATTGCTTAGAAGCCATTCAGTTACTGTTTTGTGAAAATATACATCAGTTTGAGGATAAAAGAGCAGCTAAATTTGGGGATAATTGCTCTCACTCACTATGTCACTCATCACAGGAATTAAGAATGACTTTGGCTCAGTAACATTTCAGAAATCTGCTGTCATGACACAAGTACGGAAGATGTTGTTGCTGAACAATTCAAATACTTTTCCTATTAGCTTAGAATAACCTCAGCAATGCAACATCTCTTTGGAAATATTTATTAGCTTTCCTAAAAATAATGGATGTCTGCTCTATAACAACGTATATTTGATTTACAATATAAAGTGGGTGTGCACCAATTACTGTTCTATTTGCTTTGTCTCATGTTGCTTGCAACTTATAGTATTTATGATTTTTAACATTTTTTAATGAAAACAATTTAAATAGATTTATCTGCTTACTTCTATACAATACTTTTAACATCTAACATTTGATAGCATCTGACACCTAAACCACAATTCACCAGAATTCAAGCCATCTTCTGCATATTCTGACTTTCCTGCTCATTGTCTCAACAACAGCAAGAAAGCCCTCATCAAACACCATAAAATATCTTGGGCAGAGGCTGAGAAAAGACGTTCCTAAACTGTTCCTTGTCACCAGCATCTCTGTTTTTGCTTCAGAGCTTTGCATCATCAAACCCACTTGGAAAAGTAAATGCTATAAAAGAAAATTTGTATTTCTTATCCCTTCCAGTTTCCTTTCCTTCTAGGAAACCCAGTAAAAAAAGATATCCTGAAGGTCAAAGCCAGCAGAAAATCATATAACAGAGACTCTAAGCTAAGGCTTTTAGGAGTCTTAAGGTCAATCCTCTAAATTTCAAAAACTTAAATGCTAAGAGTTAGGAAATAAAAAGACCATATTCACAAAAAGCAAAGAAACCTAGTTCTTTGGATTGTCAGTCATGTATGCTGAAAATAACAATGGGGAAGATAAAGCAAACTCTTCCTTCTCACCCAAACAACCTGACCTGTAGTCCCTGACAAAGAGAATGCAGTTGTTTCGGATTTTTTTTTTTTTTTTTTGCACTAGGCACAGTTTCCTTGAGCACAAAGGCATCATTAATTTTTTTTTTAAATCACAGTGATAACAAAGTCATGGTTTCTCACCTAGCTCTCCAGTCTGAGGTATGGCATCTTTCTTTTGCTGCATTAGACAGGAGTGAAGGAACAGAGTTAGTCTCAAGCTCTGTGTTCTCTCTTTTAAATTCTAACATTTCACTGAGATGAACGCAAACTTTCAACTCGAGTGCCTTATTAGATAACACAGTTTCCACATGCTTTTCGCTACCAAAGAGTGCTTACAGTACGACACAGACCCCATATCCATTCTTACCTTTAGTTTCCACTTCAACTTTACGTGACTGCTGTCAGTTACTGACGGGCAGCAAATGTTGGCTGCAGCCCCCCCCTTACTGCTCTGTCAGCCTCATACAGACCTGCTTAAGGCCACAATGCAGGAAGTGAAGGGAAAGCACGGAAAAAAATGGAGGTGGCAAGGGTGGGAGCTGGCCCAGAGCTTGAAACAGTGGGTACAGGGTGAAAACTGCCTTAAAATGTAATCAGATGCTATTGCAAAACACATGAACCTTAATGGTGTCCCACCCAATTATCAAGAGCAGAGGAAGGGCAAATGCGCTCTGCTTATTCCTGAGCTACGACCTCACAATAATGACACAAAGAGGGCAGGCCTATTTGAGTGACTCTGGCCCCTAAAAAGCTGAAGCGTTGAGTCTATGTCCCCTGGAAGCAGCATGCCTCTCACCTTGGTTCTCTGTATATCCACATCCCAGTAATTCCACGGGCTTTGGAACTGTCACCACCCCTTAGGCATATTGTTTGGACATCATTGCTATAGCTCACAACCTGCCCATGCCGAGGGATCCCACTGGAAGATTGCACAGTAGGAAGGAAGAGGCAAAAGATGACTGCTACATTTCAGAACTCCAGCTGGTCCTGGAGCTGTTATTTTGACCACCACTGAGGGGACTGACCCTGATGGATATATAACATTGGATAGAGCTCACTGCAAATTTGTTTATTCTGGCAGCTCCCTGGTTTATTTTGGAATTGCTTATTGTTATAGCATAAGTGTCAATTACATATTTACAAATGTCTGGTACCAATAAACTCTTCTTTTTTTACAGTACCGGCTTGCAGCTTGATTTAGAAGTGATTTGTTGTCTGTCGACTTCCTGAAGGAGAGGAAATAACTATTTAAAGGAAACCAAGATTTTAAGAAGCACAGGTGCTTTTTTTTTTAACTTTTGTTTTTAGGAAAAAAATATTTAGAAAAAAAAAGAAGAGAATATTATTAACACACAAAGATTTCCTGACACAAATTGTAGTCTTTGGGTTGTTGGCAAAACTTGTACTGTAATTCACAACTGCTGTTAACAAAGATGGCCAAAGAGCAGTCAACAAGTGAGAAATGTATAGCAGTGTGGCTGCTAGGGCATGTGTGCTCCCATTTTCTACTCCTCATAAGCTATTTCTTTCAGAGAGTAAATTATTCAACAATTTTCACTCAAAACACTTGCAAACTTTTTTTTTTTAGATCAACTATTAATGAAACATTCTATAATTCAGTATAATTGTAAGTGTAGGTCTCGTAGATATTGTTTCTTTCCTTAATTACAGTATTTTTTAATGGAGACATCAAAGTGTATAGATCCATTAAAAGTAATGAATGATGCAGTTCTAGAATAAATTTTCCAGGAATTTTGTAAGGCATCAAATTAATGAATGCAATGAACACCCAAAACTTTAGAAAAATCCACCTCAAAATTATTTGGGCATGTTTTTGTTTCACTGTCTATGGCTCTTTTTTTTTTTTTTTTTTTTTTTACTCATTCCTACTGGGACTGACCATTTCTTCTGTATTTGTACAGCACTAAGAACAAGAGCATCCTAGTTCACAGCTAAAGGTCTATTATCTTTTCTATTTTTAGTACCATATATGATTGGAAACACAAATTTCAGGTGAGATTATTCCATTAACAATTCCTAAAGCAAAATGAATACATAGCATTGTCCTGCCCCACATTACAACAGTTTTCAAATTGTGGTCCATGAAACCTGTATGTTCAGAGACTTTAACCTAGGAAGCAAGGCAGTAAGTTGGAAAAAAATCAGGAGTTTTCAAATCAAAAAGGCCAGAAAAGTATTGTAAAAAAAAACCAGAACAGAAAAACAGGCGAAAAACTCATACTCTTCATAAAGGTAAGCCTGTTCCAGACTCTGGGAAATTACTCCATCTTTTTGGTGATAACATGAATTAAGCAGCAGGTATCTGGGAAGACATGCTGCAAACACAAGCAAGCTGATGGAAGTTCTTCGTTTTCTTTTCCCAGGAAAGTAGAACTGCTGCTTCTGTGTCTGCACATTTCCATCTACAACAAGAATACTTTAAAGTGTATCATGCCATCACACTTGATATTGTACTAACTGCAGAAACTCTTATTATCTGCTGTTTCCATCCCTTGAAAAACACATGACTTCACTATACTGGGATTACAGACTGCTCCTAAAGCAATGTGGTAATTTAAATTTCGTTTCGCATATGGGCAAGACAAACAAGCTGTAGATGGACCTTCCAGTTACTCTTTTTTTAAAATAACTGATGCATGATGGTCATATGCTAAACTCATTTGTCAATCTAATTTTTTTATCAATTGCCTGTAAAATGCAGAACTTAACTCTGGACTGATGGAAGGGATACTTCAGGACTTTGAATTAAAAACAGCCTGCAAGGAAAACTTGCAGGACAGGTGCCAGCTTTGGCCAGCTAAAGAGGTGGAAGAGTTGATTGTGAGAAGGAAGCGTCTAGACAGAACCACTAATTAGGAAGGTGGGAAGAACAGGGCACTTTGTCAAGCCAGTTTCAAAACCCACGACATGAAGCATCCTGGTCTGAGTACAACCATGACCAAGAGGACTCTGTCTTGTCCTGATGATGTGATGGTAAAATGCCCCCGACACATGGTGATCAGTGGTCTTGGACCTATTCCCAGAGAAGTAGAGTTCTCAACTTTGGTCCAACTGACAATCTTAGTTTTATTATAATGAGATCCAAGGTGGAAATAAGCTGGAGAGGTGCATTCTTTCTTTTCTCCTGACAACTGCCTCTCAAAGGAGCTGCTCACACACTGGTGTGGCCCTGTGAGTTGAGCCGTCTGCTCAAGCCATACCAAGCTAAGAAAGGGGACACAACCAAGTCATCACACAGCACATGAAGAGGGGTTTCCTTGGAAGGGGCCATGTGAACCTGTGGTTTTATAAAAAACCCTGACTAGACCCCCAGGAGCACAGCCTGTCCCACATGGAAAGGTGGAGTGATTTTGTTCACAAGCAGTGCAAGGCAGCCCTTAAAGAGATGTGATAGATAAGCTGAGTGGTGCAGTTCACTGCACTGTCCACTTCCCCTGGGGGAGAAGAGCAAGTGCCTGCTGCATGTAGAAGAGGTACTCAGACAAAGGGACGTAACTCTGACGCTGACAGACCCATATGGATGTGATTCTTCATGAGCCCATGAAGGTTGGGCACGTTGGACTCGTTGGCCACTGCCATGACACCAGTTTGATGCCCTGCATGCCAGGCTCATTCAAGTGGTTATTAAGAGCCATTCATTTACCAACTCAGGAGAAGAAAATAAGTTCAAAATAAGCTTTGTAATACAGGGACTCATTGCAATATATGAACTAGAATGACATCTAAAGGAAAACAACACTTATCACCCACAAACAAAGTGAACACTATAGTTTTTGACTCTAAAATCATGACAGCCTTCAAAAAGGCAAGTCGGACATAGAAAGCTCTTTTTTATACAACTGTCATGCCTTTTTCCTAAGTAGAGGAGCTTATCTCCTCCTCCCCTCCCTTATGCCTAACACTATCAATCTTTCCTTTGCTAACCAATACCAAAACATTAAAACCAGAGTACTCACCGAACTGTCACATCACTTCTTCTGCTGAAGGGCAAGATTTCTGGTCAGGGTGAGTTTCATGGAAGATTTTTTCCTTAAAGGTCATTATTTTTAATTTTTGGAAAGGTGCTTCGGGTCAGGAGAGCTTTTTTCTCTGCCGTTTGATTGATTTTGCAGTGGAAAGGGAAGGAGTGTTTAGACACATGAGCTGAAAAGGTTGATGCTGTGGTGGAAGGACCTTTCAGGTATTTTCTAGGGAATCAGGCTACATCTTCTGTTTGCTGGTATTTACTGCATCAGAGGAATATGAGGTCAATTACTCATAATAACAGAGTTTATCTGTAAATATTCCTTACTCTTTGCAGCCAATCTGTAAGTCTACTACCTTCACTGTCTTCCAAACAATCCTAGAAAGACTGCAGGGACAAAATCTAGTTTATTTAAAATCCAGAGGTAATTCACTCAGTTTTTCAAGATAAAAATATCATGTGAGAATTAACTTTTTTTGATCTTTTTTTGATCAGCTATTCCATCATGTGTTTGTTTATATCACTCTCTCCACTGAAAAAAATCCTAAAAAACATTTTCTCTTTTATTATTTTTTAAAAGGCCCATTTCCTTAAAAAAAAAAAAAAAGCAGCCTTAAGGACCACTTTTCTGTATAATTTAAAAAATATTCAGCCTCTTTTGAAAATGTCCAAACATTGTCATCATATTTCTAACAAAAATAAAAAAGTATAGTTTTACTTATATTATTTTTGTATCTCAGAGCCCTTTTCATTGTTTTCAAAATGCATGTGAGCTAAGAAAATCAACGACAAAATGAAAAAAATCTGTATTTAGTGACACAAATTGTGAAGCTATATTTTGGAATTGGTTTTGATTGGTGAAGGGAAAGATGTTCACTTTAACATAATATGTAAAAATGCTTTTGTAATTTCCTAGACAATAAACAGGATGAAGAAAGATTTTTACACTACTTAGCTATTCTACAGCAAGGCATATTCCTAGCCAGTGTTTAAAAATACAGTTCTGACAATCCAATATCTATATTTTGAGCTTAATAAAAAAAGCTTGAACATTTAAATTAGTTTAATCTTATAAAAGTAATGTCAAGAGCTAGATTCCTACTGTGTTCTTTTCCTGTATATGCAATAAGTTGAACTAATCTTCTTGCCTTTGAATGAGATCACATTTAAAATGGTTATAATGATTCAATTGAATTTATAATTCTAGGAAAATAAACAAATTTCACACTATTTGTTTCTATATGATAAGTTCTTGGCAGAGACAAAACACTTAATTTAGGAAAATTAGGAAGTTCTAAGCTGCCAGTCCTGAAATGGGGGGCATTTTTGACTTGTCATTTGTCTAAGATGTTTAGTGAGGTCAAATTAAGTGAGACTTTCAGGAACATTCACATTTTAGTAATTTTCCTGACTTTTAAGTTGAACTTTTCAACAATTCTCATTAAATATTTTTTTCTTATGACTGCTGTAATTGTTACATTGCTGTTGCAACACTTGAACCTGTCGTATCTTTAGCAGGCACAGAATAGAATTTAAATCCTATCGATAAGCTTCTAATAACCTGGATATAAAAAGCATCCATTTACTTTTGCAACACTTATAAATCCTGCATACTATGCCACACTTTTTACTACAAGTTCAAGATACACTCCACATGCTTAAAAGCCTTGGGTTTTCTCACTCAGACTAGAAAAACAGCTTCTCAAGGGCTTGGTCTGGAGGAAAGGAGAGGATGGGAGTCCTGGCGGTAACAGCCTGTTCCCCCAGCCCACAGCATGCCATGCCAGGGTCTTGGACACCCACTGTCAAAGGCAATGTGTGTTCCACAGAAGGGACCTTCTCTGACTCAAGCCACATGAGCTCTGCAAAAGAAACTGCATGGAGTCAACAACCAGGCACTGACACCAGCAAAGCAGCTGTGGAAAAAGCTAAAGCATGAACTGCTTGTACTGAAAAGATTTTTGTTTTTTTAAATTCTGACTGGACTTCAGCTATCCTTGACAACCGATGTTTGCTCCGAGCTTGTTCCGCTCTCATCTCAGTTGCTTCACCTCTGCAGTGCTCCACACCTGCCCTTCTTATCTTCGTCTCTTCCCCTATTATTTCCTACTAATTTTCATTTTTCCTTGTCTTTCTAATCCCTTCTGCCATGAAGGGAGAATTAGCGTGTCATTTATCATCACAATATTGATAGCTATGTACTATACTCTACATGTACTCTACTATGTACTACTCTCCCTTCCCTTCCCATTTTGTCTGTTTATATACTGCTCTTCAAGGCAGGAAGATTGCCTCTTACTCTGCCATTTGTATACTGCCCAGAAAACTCTGCCTGGCTTTGGTTGGTCCCACACAAATAATACAACCAGTAAAACCTCTACAAGAAGAAAAGCAAGGAAACTTCCTCACCAGGACTTTTGACAGTGACAAGATATTTTCTCAAGCTGAACTCTGACAGAAAGTACCATGGTATTACCATGTAGAAAATTCATATCTTTAGGCTGAAATGAACCTGTCCATACTCCCAGAACAAGTTATAATTCTTCTCTCATGGCCTAATAAAATGCTTCCATTTCTAATGTTTACTACCTTTCCTCTTCAAATTTCTCTGCACTACTCAAATAATACAGCTACAGTACTTGGTTTCTTACAAACCTAAAAATTAAAACACAACTTAGGCTTCCATTCGTCCCAAACTCCTGCATGTTGTTTTTATACACTGTTTTTAAACTGCATAATTACACCAAGATCCAGATAATCTTTGTAACATGATGAAAAATTAGACAATATGAAAAGAGCGCAGCATTCTGGAAACCCGTGAAACTTCCTTCGATAAAGCTGTAAAGCAAACTTCCAGCAGTGTTTGCCAGGTTTTCTTACGTTCTTACCCATTAGTTTTCTCAACAGGCACTTACGGCTTTTCAGAGCTTCTATTTTCACTGACCATCATTCTTCTGCATGGTCCTACGCAGCAATGGCTGAGACACCTGTACTGGCACGTCTCAGTGCAGATCCACTTCTCAGTCACCGTGCCTTCCCTAAGCCATGACTGAAACGTGCAGCAGACCATCTGATTCCTCTGTCTTCAGGTTTCTTGACTTGCCCTTCCCTGAACTGCCGAGTTCACCCTCCTATGGACACCGTCCCTTTGTTATTACCTGCAATAGCCACAAGCCCTGTGGGTTTTATGCTCTTGGCCAGGCTTCAAGTTTCAGCGCTTCCCTTGCTTCTCACCCTCCACACACTAATCAGGAGTTCCCTAGTGGGGTCGGGGATGTAGATGCCTGTTTAACTTCTGTCCTCAGCATTTCAAAACCGTTAGTCAGGGCCTGGACTGTGGCCATCAGAATAAGAATACTGTAAGGTAGACAGAAACTCCCACATTTTCCTCACCCCCTGCATCTGGAAGACAAATAATGAGTCCCACAGTGTATTCTTTATTCTCATCCCATATTAATTTTAGTTATAATGATAAGCTAATAGGGTTTTTCTGGCTATTAGGTGGAGCACAATAAGGTACTTTAAAGCGTGGAGATGGGTACCCTGAGATGGGAGGATGTCTGACCTATGCTTTCACACACTTCACCATATTCTGAACTTCATCTCCAATTAGTAAGCCTGGTCATTATCACTCTAATGAGTTACCTGTGACAGTCTGTGTTACCTGCAAAACAATCCAGACCAACCTGCAGTCCGAGCAATCTTCCATGAGATAATCTCCACTAAATCCCCAGGTGATCATGCCTCTAGCTGCATTGCTATAAATACGCATCTACGCTGTTAAGTAGTCCAACTGTTAAACTCATCTGCAAGTACCGTGCCTTCAGCTCATCACTGCTATTTCATTCAGCCTTCCTTCTTCTTCATTTTAGATAATGTCAGGTTGCTTCTCCCTTGGGTGAGATAATACTATATTTACTAATTCTCAGCTTGTGGGAAGGACAAGAGACAACGGAAAGACAACAGTCAAAGAAAATTTGGAGACAATCTGCAACTCTCCTGTCAGTCTCAGGTTGGAGACAATTGGGGTCTATTGGTTTGCTGAAATTTTCTTTTGGTAACAGCTCTTTCCTAAGGTGTCCTTCATATTCTCTGATCATACCACATCTTACTTCTATATGTGCAAGACACGACGTTTTTCTTCATTTTAACTTGTCCCTTTGCTTACCAGGATTACCTTTTAGCGAAGATCTGCTTTTTACTCCTCATTGTGCTCACATTTAGACGATGTAAATGGTGTAAAATCTGTTATAGTTTAATAAACTCTACTAAAACATAGACAATTCAAACTACATAAATTTTAATAAATATCCAAAACAAAGTTTTAGGGTCTCTTGTACTCCTATCAGTTTACCTAGCCAAACCTGCCCACCTTCTTTATCGTAATAAAATAACCCAGTCCTCAACAAGTGCCTGTTAGACTTCAGTGCATGTAAATTGATTTGTTTTCATCAATATAATACCTAATAGAGTTCTAATAGACATTAATGGCAGTCTTCATCACAAAAAAAAAATAAAAAATCAGTTATCATGTGAAAATGGAAACATGCCTTTCTAACAACCATATAAAAGAAGATCAGCTTACAGAGTAGAAACAGCTATTTGCATGGTCAACAATGATGTAACAGATCCTGTTTTTTCTGCTGTATGTTACAAACAAATACCTCCTTTTTTGCTTTATGATAAAGGATAAGGCTCTTACCCAAATGGGTAAGACAAGTGAAGGAATTATACAGGAGCACACATTTTTTTTCAGTTTTATGCTTATATTGCTTTTAATGTGATAATCTTTGTCACTCACTGCTAAAGGGGAAAAAAGGATATATAGAATGAAATAGTATTTTTGACAGCATTTATTGTTATTACAAAGGTTACACAAATCATAAAAATCTGGGATCTTGAGCCCATACAACATGTTAAAAACTGGCTTTGACTGCAGTGGAAATCAACCCTTTCTTAGGCTAATATCTGTTTATAGACCATAATGATTCGATACTTGGGAGTTGTAAGGACTTAAAGATCACAGTTGCCTGTCTCAAATGGTGTTTAGGCCAGAGAAGAACTTTACCATGAGATAAGCACAGAATGGAGAGACCAAATGGCACTAAATTCAGGCCTAGTGGAAGTGAGGTCTGGCTAGCACATCCTGGGTAATGCATCCAGACAAAAATTCCCATTGTGGCAAATTGTGTAAAGAAGCAACTGCTCATATGCTTGTCACTGGTAAAAAAAAAAAAAAAGCTCACCCCAAGTTATGGGACAGATGGCATCTGCGACCACCAATGACCACTGAAGTCCCACCACCCCAAATATGCCTCCATGGATACATGAAACTTGGACTGCAAGTTAAACCAGTGCAGAGGGAACTTGAGATAAGAGAACGGTGGTACTATTGTCTGAGTATTAGCTCAGGCCTAGGGGGAGGTAAACAGAGCTGGGGGAGATGAATGTACCAGTGATCGTGGCAGAATTTATGGGCCACAAGGAAAGCCAACTCAGCAACTGTGTTGAAATCAGCTTGGACTGGGTAAAAGGTAATTCTGACAGGGGGAAATTGAGACCACCAACTCACAACCCACCCACTGAGCGAAACTCAGTGACTCACAAGAAGCGAAACACTGAACATGGGACTAATTAGCATTAGAAGCAAGGAAATAATTTAACCAATAGAATAAAAGAACTGTGTAGCCAGTGAGCTTGAATTCCTTTGTTTGCAAAAATGTATAAATAGTGAAAGTTTTGAATGCCTTCGGGAGCCTCACCACTGAGAAGCCCAGGATGAAGTAGGACCAATGGGACCCTGCTGGATTCACTGGCAGTGACTATCTTCTGCTTGATCTCTCTCTCTTTCTCTCTCTGTCTCTTTCCCTCCCCACCCCCTTTCCTATTTCTTTCTATTCTCTACATGACATTTATTGTTAAATAAAATCCGTATTATTGAGTTCTGCATACGGTCTTGTTTGTACTTTAATTCAGGCAGAGGCATATCTCACTAACTGAATCTTAAGGGAGATAGAGAATTTTTATGGAAAATCAAAGAAACAGGAATTAAAAGGAGTAGAGAAATGAAACTATATCTGATATTTCAACAAGAGGCAAGACAAAGACTTATGGCTCAAGGTCTAAACTACTGTCACATCTCACTCCCTAGATAAAACGTGCAATCCCTTCATGCCCCCAGACAGGCAGGAACGTAAGATCACAGATGAAAACAGTTTTACTGGGAGAGTTTTGCACAGAAAATAGTTATTCCAAGAAGAGGCTTGAATGACACAAAGAGAGTTCCTCGGTGCTTAACAAACTGAAAGTGGGACAGCACAGTAAAGAAGTTAAGCTAGAAAGAGAGAAAATTAAGAAATCAGAAAGCAGTTACTGGCAGTCAGCAGGGAAGAGCAAGTAAATACTCTCTGAGAATGTCCACCACAAGCCCCTTGAAGTTAACAGGAGGTTAAATTCATGTTTGTGTAACTGAAGTATAAACTGAAGCCAAATAATTTTGCCCTTAGCTTCAACACTGTCAGGATTTCCACTTACTTCAATGCATCATGAGCCTAGCAATAAATTTAGCCTTGGTGCTAAACTAATTCATCCAAAGTCAGATGTGATCTGGAGCTACACTGATTTATAACCTGTAGATCCACCAGTTTCAGAAACAAATCTTCAGCTCAGAAATAGTGGAGGAATCCATGGCTCTTACAAAGCATCTAAACCAAACACACTAGGAAGCTGGGCTACTGACAGCCCTGGGAGGAAGGCGAGTTCTTAATTCAGGTGATCTGAATCATCACCTGGTAGGTTTCCCCACTCTGCAGGAAGCATCGGCACTGAGGCTTGGCAGCCCCTCCTGCTGCCATGTCCTGGGAAGCCTCCTTGCCCAGACACGGAGGTCGCAGAGCATTGCACAGATCACTCAGGTTTTACTGAATGCTTTTGCTTTTTCTCCGAAGATTACTTTCTCGCTCTCAGACAATAAAATTAAAACTTACAAATGAAGAAATCTACACAAATTATTACGAATAGAATTGCAGTCAGCTCTCAATTATACAGTTAGAGTGTTACATAGCTTGTGCACTGAGCACAGAACAGCTCTGGCATAAGCATTTCATTGGATTTCCTCCCCTAAGGAACAGATTTACTCTCTCTCTCTACTCCCTACAAATGGATATAATAACAAAATAAACTATTCTGGGCCAGAAAATGCAGATGTGCTGCTCTGCGTGCTATTGACACCCAGTGCTTGTGTCCAGTGAGCATGAAGCCAGAAATGTCCACCACACCCAAGCCATCTCTGAAGAATCAGACAAGTATGCCCTTCCTCCACTAGATTAAAAAACCCTAAGAATTATAGGTTTTATTAACTGCTTTCTCCATTTTTTTTCCTTTCTTCCCTGTCATCCCATTTAGCTGAATGAAGGCTCCATCAAAGATAGCTCCTAACAAAAACCATTTATTCCCAGAGACATTGAATGTTTTTTTTCCAAGAATCACACTTAGGCTACTGCATGGTCCCTCTTCTGTTTTGCACGTTGTTCTTCTAAGAGTAAAACAAGAAACAGCAGTGATTGTGGGGAAAGGAATGCTAGAACAATAATAAGGGAAGAAGTGACTTCCAAACAGAAAAATAAAAAATTTCTTGGAATACAAGTCCAGCTGCTCCTCTTTGCTTCCTCTCCCTCCCTACCTGCTTCTATCTCATGCACACACAAACACTGTATTTTGGATAAATGACCAAGTTTTGCAAAGAATAAAGAGCAGTTATTCTTACTGACAGTACTATATGGAGCCAGTAACTAGGAGTAACTGGGGTCAGATCCTTTGGGAAAAAGGTCAGCAGAATTCCAGGGTATTTCTTCTGTCAGCACTACGCAATCTATAGGGAGTAAAAATTTATCATTATACTGGACTCATGCTTGAACCTATCAACTTTTTCTTCCAGGAACTTTGGTCCATATATAAATATAGACTAAATATATTCTTGCATGCTGGAATGTTTGGCTTTTGTTTTTGCCACAGGCATTCAAATACAGTTGTAAGAGAATGGACATGAGGAAGTACATATGACCAAGAGTGCATAAAACACAAATCTGTGGTCTAAGGAAATAATTTTTTTCTTGTATGACAAAGTATGAACCTGATTTTAGTAAGAAATTGTATTTACTCATTTTACATTTGCATGCACAATTATAAAATGTATCTAAGATTATTTATAAAATAAATACAATTTTTCAGTCATATGATTCTGTGTAAACAGGTTTTATGGAGTCACATGGGACCAAAAAAATTTAAACTCTAAATGTGCACATGGTCAAGAAATTAAAAATTACACACAGAGCTTCATTGGTAATAAAATTAGTAACAATAATGTTAGACTGTGCTTCCCTTCTGATAGAAGGGCAGCAGAAGAGACAAAATCTGAACTTTTGCTGAAACACCTGGAAAACCACCATCACTGGGAGGCTGGGAGGAGGCACAACCAGGACAGGTGACCCAAACTGACCAAAGGGATATTCCAGACCGTATAACATCATGCTCAGTATATAAAGTGGGGGGAGAAGAAGGGAGGGACATTTGGAGTGGTGGTGTTTGTCTTCCCAAGTCACCACTACGTGTGATGGGACCCTGCTGTCCTGCAGGAGATGGCTGAACACCTGCCTGCCCATGGGACGCAGTGAATTCTTTCCTCGTTTTGTTTTGCTTGTGTGCATGGCTTTTGCTTTCTCTGTTAAATTGACTTTATCTCAACCCATGAGGTTTTGACCTTTTACTATTCCAGCTCTCTCCTCAACCCCTCTGGAGGAGAAGTGAGCAAGCAGGCACGTAGTGTTTGGTTGCTGGCTGGGATTAAACCATGACAGACCCATGCATTCCCATGGTATAAGGCAACCAGTTCCCTTGTGTACAACCGCCCTTCAAATTTACTTTCTAACTCTTTTTTACCCCAAAAAATTATAAAACAAAAGCCTAGAGGAGAGGAGACTGAGGGGAGACCCCATTGCAGTCTCCAACATCCTCACAAGGGGAAGTAGAGGAGCAGGTACTACTCTCTTCATTCTCGTGATCAGTGGCAGGACTTGAGGAAATGGCATGAAGCTGTCAGGAGAGGTTTAGGTTGGATATCAGGAAAAAGTTTTTCACCCAGAGGGTGGCTGAGCACTGGAACAGGCTCCCCAGGGAAATACGAAGCAGGTCACAGCACCAAGCCTGTCTTAAGTTCAAGAAGCATGTGGACAATGTTCTCAGGCACATGGTATGATTTTTGGGGTCAAGGGGTGATTCTGCACGGAGCCAAGAGTTTGACTCAACAATCCTCATGAGACCCTTCCACCTCAGCATATTCTGTGATTCTTTGACTGAGTCGCTGGAAGCATGGAAACTCACAGATAGCTAATACATCCTCTTCCATTTTAAAACCAAATCAATAGCCACAAACTTTGTCAGGTTCCAAAGCACTCATTCTAAACCGTGGGCTGGTCATGTACTTTGGTATCAATCCAGCAAAGCACTTTACACACGGACTTAACTTTAAACACATGAGCAGTCCCATTGATTTCAGTGGGACTTCTCACAGGTTTGATGTTAAGCAAGGGCAAAAGCGACTTACCTGGACCAGTGCCATAGTCTGAGAATCTCGCACCACTGAGACTGAATATTTTCACATACGAAGTGCCTGTCCCATTTTGTATGAATGGATACTTAAAGGTAATGATAACAATCACAAGAACCTCTGCTATTTCAGGTACAGTAGGGAATGGAAAATTTTGTTAGACAGAAGAGAAAACAAAGCTCCATCCGAACTGGTACAACACCCACTATCAGGTGTTGTGTCTGAGTTTCCTAGGACAACGAAAATAATATTATTGTGTTTCCACAGCAACACAAATGTATATGTCATGATACAAAATACATTCACAGTATGCAAGGGAAAAAAATGTCTTACACAGAGTAACATAACATATGAAAGATCCCTATCCAGCTCGAGTACAGTTGTTCCTCCCAGTAACCTGCATAATATGAAATCAATCTAGAATTTGCATTTTTCTGTTCCTGCACTGTGCCCTGTGCACTTTCACACATCTACTTCATGTCAGTCAAGCAACCCACAATTTATTGGGTTCTGAACGCAGGTGCTTTTCATTGCATGGTTAGTCACAAGCATCAGCCAGAAACTGCCTTCTTCCTCTCCTTACACATGTAGATTGGAAATGCTTTTCTGACCCATCCATTACTTTTTATTTGAGAAATGTGGAACCCTGCAGAGTGTGCAAAAGATAGCACTATGGGCAAAAATTTGAGCTTGAAACTTGGTCTTGGCTGTCAGACTTAGCCCTAAAGAGTTCAGTACTGCTTACATGCAGATTAGCACTGGGACTCATGCAAAAGTAACCCAAAATGTGCGAGGAGTGCAGCACACGCCAGGTGTGCTAAGCTTCCTCCCTAAGCCAAAATCAACCCCCCCATGGCCTGCAGTAGACTCATTCCCAGGTGGGATTTGTTGGACTCAATAGAACAACCTTACAGGGATGACTTACATGGACAAAGGCTATGTCATGCATATGCAATAACTCCTAAATATATCAGATACACGGAAGTTGCTGTCCCGCGTACCAGAGGCACCCACATTTTTGTTTAGGGTGACTCTACAGACATATGATATCATTATCCATCACATATGGAAAACCACAACTGAAACTGTCACTCAGTCCTTGGCAGAGGTGTCAGTAACTGAGAGGGCTGGAGCTGGAAGAACCGGTTTTCCCTACAAAACCACTGAGCTGAATGATGACTTTATTACTCTAAAATCGGAGATCAAGTGTGAGTGGTATGTAACTGAACCAAATTTACCTCTGCTTTCATAAAGTTATAGCCAGAATCTTGCTACAAGGAGTAAATTCCTCATGGATGTGTTCCTGATTTTACTATGAAATGTCAGCCTCAGGTTACAGAAAAACTGAAATAGAACTGGTGGGACAATGTAGCAAAGGTTGGCTGGCTGAACCATTTGTGAAATATAATTATTTCATTTTTGATGAGAATAGAGTGATCAGGGTCACAGATACAAGTATTTACAAGTGCAAACTATTATCCTAAGAACTCTGGGATTTAGCTAGGGAAAAATACATTTACTGGAATGAACACTGACAAGTAAAATATTTAATCCCTAAAGTTTTATTTCCCCCAAACATAAAATAATATTACCTTGAATGGTTCATAAATAACATTAATGGAGAGATTTTGAATGGTAAATCTCTAATGATATACGAGAGAGGACTTAAATAGGTTTAACTGGGCTCTTTCTCAAACTTGGCAACTGTGTTACAAATGGTTTTGGTTTTTTTTAAGCAGCATTATAATCTGTTATCTGTTTGGATCAAATCCTAAAAAAAGCTTTTAGTTCCAAATTTGCAAACACCACCAATGCAGAAGCAACTACAGGAAAAGTATTTTTACTGCCCTACCAAGTTCAGAGAAAACATTATTTTAGTGCTCTGTGCTGTGATGTGAGCTCTCTATATATGTCAATGAGTGGTTGTGCAAACCCTAAATTGTGCTTCAACGTAATATATGTAAAGGAAGGCTTCAAAACGAAGTTCTGCCTACAGAGTTTCTAGTTGAGTCTACACCCAGAGCCCAAAAGCATTAAATGCTGTTTTGCTAAAATTAACGTTCCAATACAGCGTTACTTGAAAAAGTTTGAGATAGTTAAGCGTCATTGATCATATTTTTGTAAGTTAAATAAGAGAAGCAGAAAGATGGATAAGCTAATTTGTTTAAATTAGCATAGGAATGCTTTCCTCTCCCCCTCAGCTGAGGCTCTTCTAGTCCTCACCTCTATACCTCAAGCAAAACTAGTAATACTGGGACATAAACCACAAGTCAAAATTTAAGCTCATGTGAATCAACAATATTCCCCCGACATGATAATTCTGACCAAATAAAAATTCGATCAATGATGAGTCATCAACAAAGGTTCAGTTTAAGATCAGAAACAGGACTAAAACTGTGGCTGGAGTGGGAATAGAGACCAAAGCACTGTCTTAGAAAGAGTGCGATCGATTTATGCAAAAAGACTTTATTCGCTTACACTCACAGCAAAATTTTGCATTACTCTAACCTTCTCTAGTTTGCATGCTGAAAAATTCTGAACACAATAAAATAATACTTAAATGTACTGAACTGATGACATGTGTATGCCACAGCTTACCCCACTGAAAACATAAAACTGCATCTAATATAGTTTAGACAAACAATTCTGGAAAAGTATGTTGCATATAAATAACAAATCTAAATCTCTGTAACTAAAAACTGTTTAAGCATATACAAGAATTGTTGAAAAGTATAATTATAGTGGGAAAAATTGGTAACATCACAAAAATATTAAAGTAAACCAAATTATTTAGCTTTGTATTTAGTATATGTTATCTTGGTTAAAATGTCATATACAGGATTTTACTAAGTCAGCTTTAAGATGTCCTACTTTCAGCATTAGTAAGAAACACTATTAAAAAAATTCAGTGAGATTTCCATTCTGCTATAAAATTTCTGATCTACCTAGATTTTATGCTTGACAAGTATTTCTACACAGTGAATTCAAATTAGGAAAAGAATCCACAAGCAGAAATTCCTCTTCTCCTGCTCCTTATAACTTACACTTCCAGAGTAAGTTTCTTTCATCTTTAGCAGCTTTTGTACCTAAATATTTTTTTTCCAAAACGCTTCCACATTATAACTCTCCAAATTGTGCATTAATCTCTTTGTATGTACGTGTGTTGTAGCAGTTTTTACATATAAAACAGCAATTATAGGAACAGATCTAATATATCCATGGAAAATGCGCAGTAAGGAAGGTGCTGATCTAAGAATGCCTGAGGATATAAACCTATCCAGATTGACTCAAAAAAGCAAGCACAAAGATCTGCATAAAAACAATTCTACATTTTAAGTTTGTATTGAATGCTTTTTTTCTTAGCCAAAAATTTCTGAACTGCTGATATTTTGCCTAAGAATTGAGAGGTTTGAAAGTTTTGTATTTTAAAAGGCATTATTGTGAAATAAACACAAAATAATAACTGTGCGGATTTATAAGCACATTTTTATATTTTAACATATAAATTTATGTATACATTCATAAAATATAAAATAAAAAATATTTACACTCATGACGGAGCATCTTGAAAGACTGGACTGTTTGTTCTCTGCTATTTTTATCAAGCTTCATAACACCTTGTTCAGGGTGCTAAGTAACAACTGTGACATAATGAACTTGTAGAAGCCACAGACATAAACTCATTTAAATTGTGTCCTACAGGTCAGTTTTTCAGTGAGATACTGAAATAAAAGGATTTTTGACTACTTCAAATTATAATCAACTGATGTATGTGGTTTTAGTGCAAATCAGAATGGATGTTACATTAAGCAAAAATTATGCCTTTCAAAATTCCAGGAAAGAGTCATATATTTAGAATTTAATTGCACATTTGCACAATCAGGAAAATATAGAATTTCTATACAAACCAAACTCTTGGGGCAAGGTATTCTGTAACCATAGTGGCAATATCAGCTCAAATTAGATCAACTTGTACTTTTACTCTCTTCCTCAATTAATAATATTTATTTCTTTTCTATTTCTGTGTAATTAATCACCTAGGTGAGCTAAACTCTGTCATCAATGAAATCAGCTCTAGGGAAGCCAACATATTATTCTTTTCTCTGGATGTTTACACTCACAAAAATCAAGAATTACTCCTCTGAATAGACTTACCTGGCTACACAATTAGCATGAGAAAAGAATTCAAAGGCAGTGGCTGAACAGACTTTTTGCACACAGGCTATCACTGCCATTTATTTTTTTCACATCGTGAAACAAAATTTGCAAGGTTTGTTTTTCTCTAATGGCAACCATAAAATAGAATACATCCAGCATCATATTTTTTTTCTTATATTTAACTGTGGTATGGAATTAAAACAATACTGAGCCTAAATGACATCTGTTGGCGATCATATAACTTCATATTTATATACAATCTTCACTACACAAGACTTCATCAGTTGCTGTGCTTCATATAATAAGGACAATGATTGCTAAGAGAATTTTAACTCCCCTCCCAAAATCAAAAGCACCTCTCAGAAGCCAAATTAGAGGTACTGGAAATAAGGTACTGCAAGTCCTTTACTGAAAAGAAAGATCTTTCAAATATTCTTATAACTTCTCAATTTACTTTTCACTTTACTTTACAGAAAGTTTTGTATTTTCTGTGCTTTCACCAAAATTTTCCCATTGATCTTGCAGCATGTAATTATTATTTTGTTTTCAGATAAAGAAAAGCACTAAGTATTTTCAGAAAATTTAAGTGTCTAAACCAAAAATGCAGGCATACATCCAATCACTAAAAAAAAAAAAAAAAAGTCTGCAAAGTCACTCATGTAAAACAGAGGGAGTTATATATGGAAAAATTGAATGGAGTGTTTGAGAAGGAGTTAAAGAGAATGAGATCGTGCACCTTTTAGACAGGTTATGAGGAATGCAGACAGGAAAAGAGAGCCAGCAGCACACTATGCTGAATGAAAGGCTCGTAGAGCTACAGAAAAAAAAGTCACCTACCATATTTCTCCTTCAATTGAGGAAACTATGCATCCTGTATTTGTTTTAGGTCATCAATTTTGCTTCAAAGGTCAATCCACTATGCAAATATTTTCTCCAACTTAGAAGCACTTGTATTTTTTACTAATTCAAAGAAATGAAGTTTCTAAAATTATTATGCTCATGTTCTGACATTTTCATCTTCAGTCCCTTTGGTGGAAAATTTGGATTCTTTAATTAGCTGTTCAAGGCAGTGACCTTACAGCTAAGCACAACACGCTTATTTTTGTTACCATTTCAATAAAGTACTTAAACAGAACGAGTCTATACAAAATTAACTATACCCAAATGCTACTATTCAAACCTTTTTGAACCACACGAAGTTATTACCCCACAAGTCCCATGAATTACGTTTGCGTGACTCCCTGCAATAATAAGCGATATGATCAAAGCAGTTCCAAACCCTTTTGCAGAACAATTAAAGTCTTGGTTATAACTTGGGGTGGGAAGGGGAGGGGCGGCGGGGGGGGGGGGAACAGACAGACACAAAAACAAAACCAAAGAAACCCTGTTGTGTAATTTTTTATCAAACTTATGAGACATTATTACAATCCTGATGTTAATACCTCTCTTCACGGAAATTCCCACTGAAATTCGTCTAATAAAGAAAACTCTTCTGCCAGAGGAAAGATATCAGAATTTAGCTTCTATTTTTCTTCCAGTTCAAAGACGTGTTCAATGTGTGCTGAAGGTTCAATTTTGCAACACCTTGAGCCTGATTCAGTTGGAGCTAAATTCAATGGAACTGTACCTCTTCCTTCAGTTAAGTGTTGGATCATATCCCAACACAAGACGAGCTATTCCCTATGATTAACACTTGGGAATTAGAACAATAGAACACTCTCAGTGCCACAAAACATTTATAGGAAGGAGTGAAATACTTTCAAGATGTAAGAAGTAAAATTAAAAAATCGAAGCTTTAAACAGGAACAAAGATACTGTTGAGCAAATATTTAATATAAATATATCAGATAAAACCTTATTTTTATGTATTTGTTTTGATTAATCAGAAATACCGATCTGGTATCCCACAAGATTAAAGTTTCCTTACATCTAACTATGGCAATAAATCATCTGTATTTTTAACACTTTTAAAAGTGTTGAGTTCCCTGTGACTCGGTCATAGAAGTTCAGAATTTTCCTACATTTAAATGAAGATCTTTGTCATTTCCAGATTCCTTCAGGAACCTTTTCTCAAAGGTCAGATTAAGATGTTTCTAGTGTGCCAGAATCATCATCTTGTTCTGTTTGTTTGTTTAAATGAGGATTCCTGTAGGAATTCTGTAATATGTCAAGATAAAAAAAAACTTAATTTCTGTCCTTTGACTGGAGTAGGGCAGCTTGAAAATTCCTAATTTCAAACACAACTAGCACTTCTCTTCCTGCAGAGATTCCTGCAGTTCCTGTATTCCTTGATTTCACTTCATTTTTAAGCTGTTACAGATACCTTTTTAAGAACAGATATATCTTTGCAGCTGTTTTACAGGCATTTGGTGCTTCAGAATAATTTGAAGGTTGAGTCTTCCTCTTTCACTCAAGCTCAGAAGGTTATCACATCGTCTTGCTTATCTCTTTGTTTAGTTACCCAAATATATTTTTAAATTATTTAACTGGAAAAAAAACCCAAACACCACACCTCACAATGGACTAGAGTGTGACCTAACTCACACCATATAAATCACTGATAATGCTACAAAAATCTCCAATATAAATTCAATTAGATAAAAATGGACTCTCTCCATATATTTTGATATAGTTACTCCATTTGTTTTTCTAAGGCTTGCCTGTTAGCTGATGGTTCAAGTCATACTTCGCCTTGTTTTTCAAGAAATCAGCCCACCTCCTTTACCTGCTTTTCTTTCCTCCTCCATTTTCATTCATCTGTCAGCCTATCAGGCACACTTTAATTACTGATATCTTTTGAGTGTACTGATAAAGCAGAGCCTGGAGCCCACACTGAGTGCATGAGTGGGAGGAGGGCTGATAGTCCTAACTGAGGGAGCCACATTCAATGGAAGTGGTCTGCTCAACCTGCTGATTTTTGGTATTGGTCACAAAGCTTCAATGTAAGAAATGTGCTTTACTTCAAATGTGAACTGTTTCTCCCATCTCAGAACCAAAGACTTCACATCTAGTGTGAAGCAGTGATAAAAAAGAGAAAAGAAAGAGGAAAGGGAAAAAGAAAAGAAAAAAAGGTGGAAGCTGGGGAAAGAAAGAAGGAAAGAGGAAAGAAGCAAGCAAAAAGAAAATAAAAAGGAGAAAAGGAAAAAAAATTTAAAAGTATGGAAAGAAAGGAAAAAAGAAAAACAAAAGAAAATAAAGGAGAGGGGAGAGAAAAAAAAAAAGAGGTGTTCACAGCATTCAGCTTTGCCTCCCAGTCTGAAGCAGCACCAGGTTTGGACACAAGGTCGCAGTTGTTCCAGGAGTATTTCTCTCCCTATCTAATCACTATGCCTCAGACAACCACTTGCATTTAAAGGGATGAATCTGCCTTTGTGAAGTTGTAAGAATCTTTCCAATTACACCAACAGGATCCCGATCAGCACCATTATGTGAAAGCTATTAGCATTGTTAAAAACATCCTAAATTCTATCTCTAAATGAAAGCACTCTAAATTAGGTATATTTGCTGCCTTGCAAAGGACTTGCTCAAACCTGTGTAAATCAGCACAGTCCTTGGCTCACACTATTTTAATAAGACCCATGTGTATTAAACCAGATTATATGACACATGTTAAGGTTCATGTTTGATATCAAATTAAGTATCCAGATGATTTATGGAAAAGAGTTCACCTCCCTTTCCCCACATGAGGTTTAAGACTAATCTTCAACCAGCTCTTCCAACACTTTCTGAATTTAGGCCTTCCCCATTTGAAACCTTCAGTGTTGTTTTTATTATCACAAGAGACCGATACCTAGCCTAGCATCTGTTATTATTCCCTTACCTTCTCTCCCTGGGAGAACATATGAACCTAGCATATATCACTGTGATTACTGGATGCTGCTAAATTTCTAGGAAAAAAAGCAGCATTGCTTTCCTCTTAGAAGGATTTGATTGCACTATTATTCTAGGCTCTAACGTACTGCTTGGCTATAAAGGGAACTGTTGAGTAGTTTCTTAAAAAAAAAACCACCAAAAAACCCAAAACACAGCAATAAAACACCCACAAGTTCCATAAAATAAATGATCACCCACCATTAGCTCTTACCCCTAAGGATCAGTATGACAGATGATTGATAATGACAGACGTTCGGCTGGAATAACTCTGGGAGGCAAAAGTGTGAGTTACGCCTCTCTCTATCCACCAAGATGCTGTGCAGGTGATGCTATGGGTCGTCCACCTCCTCTTGTCATTTCCACTGACAGAGAAGCTTCACAGGTCACCTGCGATATTAACAGAAATTATCTCCTCAGAATGAAACAGGAATTCACTACTTCACCAGGTAACCCTTGGGCTGCCTGCTCTACTCTTTCCATGCAATCAGTGCCATGCTTGGAAGTGCATTAATCCATTGTAACCCTAAAAACCTCATTCCCATTTGTTCTTTCTTCAGGTGTAAAAATAATCTAATTCCTGGTGCCTCTTATAGCCCTGGCCCTTTCCTCACCCCCTTATTTCTTCCTTTTGGAATGTTTGCCCCAGTTCTTTTAATTTGAAACATTTAAATAGATCTGTGGGTATTCGGTCAATAACATAATGAAATCTGATCTTGTTTTAACAACATATGCACATTTGTTTTTTCCACTGTTTACCATTTTCCTTGAGAAGGGAAACCAGCCTTGTGAGGACCCTGTTACAAAACTTCTTCCTTGGAACCTGGTATAAATGGGTACAGATAGGAATGCCACAAATTCCTATAGGTAATGATCCTATTCAAAGAAAACACTTTCAAAACAGAAAATATAAATACAAGTGTATTCATATATGTGTTTATATTTATACATATATATATATATATATGTATGGGCTTGTAGGATGCAGAAACCTAGCATTAATTAACCATGTGTTGCTAGTTTCAACAGACTCAGTGACTGACAGCAAACTCTAGTCCTACTTATTTGTTGGAGTTATTACAGGCCAAAAAAGATGTTCCCATAAGATTTACTGCCTGAATATCCAGGCTGCATTGAAACCTTGGTATTTACACTGCATTTCAGTACATGCATATCACAAGGTTCATATCCCTCTTTTACAGATGGCTCTTCCAAAATAATCTGACAGGGTTTAAGTTCCTTGCATGCTGAGACCACTTGCTGTCCTATAGACAAATATTCTTTTATTACTCTCCTCTATTTTGTACACAGGATTTTCTTTCTTCTGCAAAGATGATAAAATATTAGGATCACAGACTGTCTTTTCATGCTGCATTTTGCTGTACTTCAATCAATGGGAACACACTGAGCAACTAATCAAACTACTAAAAAATTGGAAATTCAAATTACTTGACTAAAATGCAGAAAAAACCTAACGAAAATGCTGTGACAGCAAAAGGCCTTTATCTATGTTGTATATGTACATAAACTGCTTCTTTCCTCAATGCTCCTCAGGGACTTGCATCCTCTATCCAGTATCTTAGAATGAACTGGTCACAGACTGATTATATGGAAATTGTTTACTCCATGAGATATCAGTAGTGTTTCAGCCTATGGGACCACTTAAGTAGAAGCCTGGACTTTTCTGTTTATCTACTCTACAACTTCTATAAATGTGTTGGCTAGAGAAAAGTTAGAAACAGCCCAACAAAATTTTAGGAACATTTATTATGTAATTTTTGCTTGCGTATGTCCATTAAAAGCAGATGCACAGTTAAATACCTTTTCTGGTCCTGACTTTCATTTGACAGGCAAAGCCATTTTAGAACAATGCTCTGTTACTGATCCCAAATTTATTCTATATGTTTTACTGATAAGACTTTAAACAGAGGATGACAGTGCATATTACAGGCAATATATCCAAAGAATTACAGATGACATTTTATCTGTTCACAGAACGCAGTGCACATTTCCTTAAACTATCTTTGAGAATCTAGTCGTCATCATCTAAATATTTTTCAAAATCTTATTTTAATGAAACACATTTAGAAGCTTGTTTTAATGAAACACATTTTACCTTCACATGCACTGAAATGAAGGAAGGGCTTGCCGTACTAAATACTTCCCTGAAAGGAATCAAAGGCAGAAGACAGTTTCATCACAAAAACGGTAAAACCACCTGCACTTCCAGTTGTCTATCTCATCCCTCCTTCATTTCCTCTGCCTGACAGCAGGCCACTTTATATGCCCCCCAGACGAAAAATAAAGGTACACTGTTTTTATCCTTTGAGATCAGGACTTAATTTTGCATACACTCTTATGAACTAGCATACACTCTTATGACTAGCAGAAGTTTGCCTTTTGCACTGATGCCCTTCTAGAAAACTGGCTAGCTATAAGAGTTTAAAATTTTTGAAGCATAGTCACAGCTATGATGAAGCCACTTCTCCCCTTCTGTTATGGTTTAAGAACAGTATCCCCCAATTTAGTGTTCCCACTGAAACACTCCAAGCCACACACCGCTTGTTCACTCCCCACTGTGGCAGGTTGGGGCGGAGAACTGGAGGCACAAAAAGTAAAGCTCATGAGATAAGAACAATTTACCGGAAACAGCAATGAAATAGGAAAATGAACAGTAACAGCAAGAATATTAATAACAAAGCATACGAGAGAGGGGAATGATTCACATGCAAATGCTCATCACGCAGAGTCCAACAATACCTGACTGCTTTCCTCTCTCTTTGTGATGGAGACCCTTTCCCCCACCCACAGAAAATGACATAAGCTGGTACAGAATAACCTCTGGGTTCTAGCCATGGTGCCTCCTGGCTACTGCAAAAATTATCCTTGTCCTGGCCAGAACCAGACACCTTTCAAGCCTGTCAGCTGTAGAAGAGTTGCTGACCACATGTCCTCCATGAGAGGTGCAACAGTGAGGAAGGTGACTGTCCTTGTCAGCTGGGAAACTCTTACTTACATTCTCAACCAATATACAAATGCAAGAAAGACAAGTGTGACAGCAGGTTCTGACTCTGCAAACGCTTTAGCACACGGCTAAATAAACAAAGGCGGCTAAAATTTTTGCAGAGTCTAGCAGATTACAGTCACAATGCAATCACAATCTACCTACGAGCAGTGTGCAGAGGACCAAGCCTACCACAGTGTGAACAACGTGCAGCCACTTAATTTCTCCCAGCTCATACCCCAAATACAAATATGACTTGGAGGACACACATTTTCTCTCCTTATATAGAGGCTGATTAATCTGAATAACAACAACATATTTGAAACTGTCTTTCTCCAGTAGAATTCCTTCCTGTTCCATTTGCAATTTATAACACTTGCAGATCAGAAAATTCTAAATGAAAGTGGAAAAAGGATTCAAAAGATAAAAATGATAAAAATGATAAAATATTTCCGAACAACTCAGTGTCAGACATAAAAATTCTGCAAACACTATTCTAAAAAAGCTTTTTACAAACACTAAAATCCTCATTGTCATTCCTTCTATACTAAAATATTCCCAATGAATGGATCTACTAAAAGAAAAAACTAAATTAAAAAAAATTAAAAGAGATAAAAGGATGACAAATAGGAACTTTACAGAAAGCAATAAGAAGACACATCTTATATTGCTCAGTCAGGACTTGAAAAAAGAGTGCACAACATTATCATCAATTTAAATTGAAAGATCAGACCAAGATGCAGAATTTTTACAGATCCCACCCTCTGCAGAAATTTCTCATTAAATTATTTCCTTCCAAGGCAGAAAAACAGTCTCTGATAAACTGTATACAGCACATCTCAATTTGGGACAGTTCTCCAGTGTAATCTTTGTCTCCAGTCACTAAATATAAAAGATGGATAAATCTAATTTATGAAGGTCACTCTACTCATTATACCCATATTTTAAAACAAGCACCTATTAGTTTTTACAGCAACAATATTATAGCTCCACCTAACCTTCATTATAAAGTCTTCAGTTTACCTTACTGTAGGTCCAGAGGACCTAATCAAACTCCAGGAAAGAAAGTTATCAAATGATTTCTGTAAAGAATTTAAAAAAAAACAACCCAAAACATCCAAAAGCTCACTGCTGAACACACCAAATGAACTAAATAATGGGAAACACATTTACAATGTCCTTTAATGGTAAGCCTATCCAATTTGTGATTTAAGAGGTCAAACCATTGGTTATTTTTGCATTCCTGGTAATTTAAGAAGAAACAGACTGGGAAATGTGTACTCACAGGCCTTATAAAACTGCCTTCCTTATTTTGAATAATAGATATCCGTTGTAAAAAGCTTACTAGTGGAAAAGCCCCCCTCCATGTTTCCACGCTTTGGCCGGAGAGCCCGCTGCCCATGAGGCTCACAACGAAGAATGAGTGTTTAAAGAGACAAAAGAAATCGGCCACAAAAAATCCTGCCACCCATGTGTCTGGAAAATATGAATTGCTGACACCAGATGGTAACGTTCTCTGCGAGGGTACTGCACCACAATCTCGTGCTGAGAATGAGGGCTTTTCTCAAGGGCCTGAGGTTAAGCCTAACAACTGGGCAAGCAGGAGGAAGGAAAGGACAAGATGGAAAGACATCTACAGCTCTTGGCTGGGTAAGCCCCAAAGATTTCCACCCTCATTGCACCAGCACAGGCTTCAGCCAGCCCACCCACAGAAACGATCAGCTTGGTTTTACCTGGGCTTACAGTTATTTTATAAGACTTGAGAGCTGTTACATTGACATCAGTGGATTGCACCCTTCTACGTGGAAAAAAAGCACAAACTGAAGCAAATCACAACACATCTATAAAATAAATTAAATTTTTTAAGTTTATGAATACATGCTTTCTTTTTCTACTCAAGGACTACAAAAATGATGCAGACAAAAAACCAAGCACATGCGATACATTTTAAAAAGGTAGTTGCACACCTAAAAAATGCTTGCACAAACCACTGAGCAGTTCTTAAGGGATGGAAGTTGACTGGGAAGATCAAAGAGCAATTAACAGATTTTACTTACCTTTCCATTATCAGTTTAGTGCTTATTTCATGTATCATTGTCAGCAAGCATTTAATAATTTAACAGTTTGGTTACACAGCACTGCTGCTCAATAATTAGTGCTAGCTGGAACATTTCTAATTAAATTTCATTTAGTCACAGCCAAATTGGATCTTGCTTATTTGAGGTTTTATATTCCAGTATAAGTGGAATATAATAGGCTAGTGGTTAGGACCCTAACTTGAGGTGTGGAACAGTGAATTTCAGCTTCATTTGCTGCCTGCTTATGCACTGCCTGCATTGATCCAGTTTCAGAAGAAGTCATCTCCCTGAATTTAGCCCGGAGAAGCAGCAGGAGGAAATGAAGCTGTTTTCACCCTGTATCTACACAGCTATACATTTTAAGTCAGTTTTGTTCCTCAAAAAATCAAGTCAATGTATTCTGTGTCCCTCTTTAAGTCATTTGCAGGACAAGTATCACAATCATTTTAATGAACTGGTTGACAGAACTGAAATTTGAGCACAAGTTCATAATCACCCAAACTCTGAAATCAGATTAACAACTGCCCATGAGAGCTAAGCCAAAAGACAGCCTATGTTTTCTCCTGCTTGGAGCAAGAGAGGCAAATAGCATTACATCCTTAACTCAAGCAAATGCTAAAGCTGTTTTCGCCTTCTGCACATTCTAAATCAGGATCAAAAAGGCACTGCCCCAGTAACTTTTCACTTTTCTGCTTTAGTCTTGACCTCCATTGCTACCTTGTCCTTGGAGAACAGACTGTCCACCCAGGAGAACTTTCTTCCAACCTTATTAACTTATCTAATGATACTTTGGCCTAGTAACGTCAGACCTATTAAAACCAAACCCAAACTACAATCCAAACCCAAATCCCAGTCTCAATGCTGTCTTAAGAGAATTCACACGGCTTTTGGTGGGGATCTGCAATGCATGAGGAACACCAGCTTGGGCTGTGCTTCTGCCCATTTTGGTAGATTATGTAAGGGCTGAGTCTGCCACAGTCTGTGATGATGCACCCGTTGCTTTTGCAGGGAATGGATCAGGATTACCTCTTTCCTTGATTTTTCCTTTAAGCCTAAGCAGGAAGCCAAGCAAGATGAGTTTCAAACTGTTGGGTTTATCAGGCAAATATTAATAAATTCTCTAAAAGCTGTTTTTTCATATCTGAACAGAAGGTATTTTGTTAAGTATTTTACACTTTTTTTCACTATACTACTTTCTTTTGAGTGGAGGTGGGTACTCTGGTCTCAGACCTAGGCAACCATAAGATTTCCTGAAGTGTTTAAACATTCCATCATGATGTAAAGATGTAGTAACTTGATAGGCACAAAATTACTTAAAGAGATAATGAGACCATAAGTCCTTAAACTACTGATATCAAAAGTAGATTTCTTTGTTGCACAGAAAGTGTGGATAGAGACTGTGTGTGAAAAATAGCAAAACTGTTTTAAGGCAAGGAATAAAGGAATAAAACATTCATCTGTTGTCCTCAGAGTAAAAGTCCACAACGAGGAAATGTGGTCTGGCATTAATTTTCTATAGACTATGCTGCACTGGTTACTTTCTGTGAGTCCAAAGGAGACTTGATTTTTTTTTTTCTTCCACACAACACTGGCCTGGCTGTGTCAAACATCAATGGGAAATAAACTGAGGTTATATCAGTTATTTCCAATTGTAAAGACAGCAAGCGGGAAGCTGAGAGACCCACACTATATGTTGACTGCTCATTCCGCTCTAATCAGAGCTCAATGTCAACATGTCAGCTGCTCCAGGACAGGCAGAAAAAGAATGAGTGCTCAGTGGAGAGCTCGCCATCAAACTGTGATTGTAGCACACCTGATCTGTTCCAATTCCTTTGACCCCGCGAAAATGTACAGTCAAACCCAGCATGACTTTAGGTATGATAGCCTTCTGCAAGCTGCATCTGCAGAAATTAAATTAGCAGCAGTATATCCTTTGCCTCAAAGGACTGCACTGAGTCTTTGTTAGTCAAGTTTGTAGAGTGTTAAGGATCACTCAAAAGTAGTTCTGCACAAGTGCGGGGCATTACAGCATTACATACTGCAAAACTTTGTAGGGTTACAATTTTTGGGGTAGCCTGGGGATTGTCATGGTCAGAATGAACTAGGCCACTCCATGACATAGTAAAATAAATAGATCAAATGATTTGATTTTCGCAAGCTACGTAAGAGTTACCATGCCATTTTGTTCGCCCTTTACTTGCTGTCTCCCTTTCTTCTGCTGTCCTTGTTCAGGCCTTTCAGGCTGCAAAGGACTTTGAGGGGTCATCCACCCAACCTGTCCTCCCACACAAAGCAGTCCCAAGACTGAGTTCGCATCACACTGCCCAAGGCTTTCTCAAACTTGGTCTCCTCCGAGAATGGAGACCACATAGCATCTCTGGTCCAATGCTTGGCTATCATAGTAAAATTCATTTTTCTGTGTCAAATAGAAACCTGCCCACTTTCAGTTTATGCCCACTGTCTGTCCTCCTCTCGTCATGTACTTCCTTAAGGAGGCTGGTGGCATTTCCTCAGTGGCTTCCTTGTAGGCACTGGCTGCGAGGAATCCTCCGGGCTGCCTCTATTCCAGGCTGAACAAACTCAAGTCCCTCTGCTGCCACTCCCAGGCCTCCTGCCCCAGTGCCCCAACTGTGCCGATGGCCCTCAGCTGAACTTGCTCTAGTCTATTAACATCTTTCTGTCCTGAAGCCCCAAAGCAGGACACAGCACTCCAGATGTAGTCTAATGGGTGCTAACTAAGGTTTCCTTTTTCAACATTCATCTCAAAAGCAATCTAACATTTTCAAAATTGATGGTCCCTAGCTTCAAAGAAAAAATCACAGAGATCAACTGCAAAAATTCCCACTGAAACAGTTTAAAATATTTCAACCCTTCAATGAACTTAGCCCTGGAGAACAGTTTCAAACTCAACTCAATAGGTTGAATTTCAAAAGGTTGTTTGGATTTTTTTTTTTAAGAGAACCAAACCTTGCTCTAAAGTCTCCTCATTTCTCTGTACACAAGGGCACAGATGCACCATGACAGCTATGCCATGAGTGGCAGAGCCATTTTTACAGTGCATTTTTAACCACGTTCACCAGTTAGAAACACCTCTTCCTTTCCTGATCCTTGAGCAGCATTAATCAGTCGCCATTTCTCATATCCTGCCTGATTTATGGTTTTCCTCCAGGGCAAAAACCTCAACAATTGACTTTGGGTTTGGACCTACAATCTGACATATGTTAAACATTACCAAATTTTCAGGTGTCGTGGGGTATAGGAACTGTGCAAATAATTACTTTTTTGGATCCATGACTGAAGCTATTTTTAATAAGACTTTGTTTGATTTCTCAGCATTTTGGACTATTTGCTTTTACTACACTTGTAATACATGTTTGGCAACTGCGCTCGCCTTCCCACACATGACAGGAAAATTACGAATGGCTTGATCATACAGAATGATTTATAAATCTGTTAATTAGTACCATGGATCACTTATTTTAATCCTAAGGCTTAGCTGAGCTGTATATTGGCACAGTGAACAAAGGCAACAAATATCTGAAAATAGTATTTATGTTAATTATTCAGTTTTATTATAAGCTGAAATTAAACCCTTGTCTGTTCCCTTGATGTAATTTTCAGACTAATCAGGATGGGGCACAGTTGTGAATTGGAAGAAACTGTAAATATCTAACTGTCATTGATTTTAAGTAGTGTTTACCTTACTCAGGTTCAGCCTGAGCCTTCTTGCTCCGTACCTCAGAGTATCTTTTTAATTACATAGATCCATTTATAGAAGGCATTTCAAATAGCAAGGATTTGCAATAACATGTTGTCATGCTGATATGTCTACACAGCACCTCTTTCCCTTGCTGAATTACAAAAGCACACTAAAATTTCCTGCCATTTAAAAATAATCATTAGGAGGAATTAAAGACAATATTCTTACTATCCAGAGACTCTGTCTTCCCCTTGACATGTTTGGGCTTCAGTACAGCAGTTCTCTTCTTCTCTGCCAGACTGCCTGGGTGTCAGCAGAGCAAACGTTTGTTAGTTCTGCTTTCATTTTTTATGTCCAATATCTTCTCAAAGGATCGCCCTCCTCAGCAGCTTGGTTGGCAGCTGAATCAATCATTTTAGCCAAAGCAAATAATGTGTTCTACCTTAATGCATCCTTGAAAAATATCAATCCTGAAAGTCTTGAATTAAGTTTTGGAAAAACTGAATTAGTTTTTCTAAATTTTTTTTTTTTCCTTGAGTAAACAGAGCGGAAGGCAAGAAATGAGGAAAAGGCTGGGACAACTCAAAAGTCTTAAGTTTAGCAAAGAATCAATCTCTTCTGAAAGGATCTATCAGCAACACCGGGCAACAGTAGGCAGAACAGGTTATTTACTCTACCTATGCAAAATGAAGTAGAGGAACAGGAAACTGGCTTTTAATCTATTTGCATGGTGGTGTTTTGGGTTTTTTTCTTCACATTCTATGTCTTTCCTTCTCCTGAATCCTCAATACCTGTAGGATTTGAAGAAATCAATTTCCCTCTCACAAGCTAAATTTCTTATATGGCTGATACTGAAATGTAACCATAAGAAATCATTTTCTCTTGTGGTTAGTGTCTTGTGAACAGAAACCGGCTACGGACCAGGCAGTTTAAAAGTAGTCCAGATTAAAAGGCAGGCACATCTATCTACTACTGTTAACAGGAATATCAAGAGAAGGACACTTTAGTACCATTTGAAACTGCCTAATTTATTTCCTAAATGCTAGGAACTGGTGATGAATTTTGATCATCAAAAAGCAATTTGGCATGCTACATGCTGTATTCTATTGCTTTACTAGGGACACACCTGGAAAGCACATTTTCCCATAAGATTTTAAAAAATAAGAGAGTGTGGTGCATAGGTAATGCTTTGTTTAAGAGTAGTTTCATGGGCTATACAATGTTTAAAATTTTAATGACATTTCTAGAGCCACATGAAGGAAAAGCATATTGAGAACACTTAGTATTACCCTCTAAATGAAACAACTTTATCCATCAGCATTGCAAGTTTTTCTTAAAGCTGCGAGTGGTAGCAAAGGGCTACAACATTCAAGAACAAGTTATCTAATCTGGCATTTATACAAGTAGAGATTACACAGTCAAGACAAAGAATGTGTCAGTCATGACACTGGAAACATAGAAAGTTTACTTTTTAATTCACTGCACATGGAACCTCTTTACAGTGTGTTTCATATCATTGCTTCTCATCCCAATTATCAAAAATCTTTCTTTCCCCATTCACTATAAGCATGAACAATATAAGCAAAACTGCAGGTGGTTGCCAAATAAGTTACATCACTGGATGTCAGTTCGTAGTTTCAAAATTAATATTTACTTTGGCTAGCCTTAAGCTTTTTTTTAAATTATTTTCTCCCTGATCATTTATGACAGAGTATTATAGAGTCAACTCAAGACAGCATGTAATGCTGGTCTTAAACTACAATAGAAAAAAGAGAACCCTATCAACGATAATTAGGCTTGCCTTGTAAAGAGCTTTCAGATTTATTTTTGTTTTGTGTTTTGCCCCTTCTTCTCCTCTTTCTCCAAAATCAATTCTTCAAGCTCTTATGGTACAACTGGTTGTTAGCTTCAGCTACATATTATGAAGCTAAAGCTACAGGGTGATTTTAAGGTGAGTAGATTTCATTTGTTTGCTTGTGGGAAAACAATAGACAGAATGGGAGTAGAACACAGAACATTCCTCTGGGTCTCTAAATGAAGTGTTGTGATTTTTTGCTTTCATTGTTGAATCCCATAGTCCACTGGACAGTCACAGTATTCAGAAATTAGTAGTGACATTAGCATGTTACTATAATAATTTTGTGACTTCCAGAAAACTGTTTATTTTCTTATTTCTGAAGCAATTAGACCACCAATTTAGCAACTTAGAACGTATCAGCCATCTCCTAAATCACCAATGTGACGTTAAAACTAACAGATTCCCTTTCCCCCAAATTTCATTTAAATAGGTCTATTCATTGGATGCTCTTGGTGTAAATCTCCTCAGAGTAGGTGTAACATCAGATGAAATCACAGACAGCACTGGAAAGAAGCAGGTATAGTTATACACAGCATATGTCAGACACCCAAATAATTTGAATAAGGTCCTTTGGTCATACTGCTGCTGTTTGCTGACACAAAGAAATCTGCATCATCACCAGAAATAGTGTATTTAGTCATTAACCCTTTGCTTATTAGGAAGCATTTCCTGATGAGGGAGTGTTAATGTCTCTCACATTAACACATGCAGAGAGCACCCATGATGGGCAAGGAGAGGGTTAAAATTAGTTTCTTTATGCATATGGTTCCTGTCTCAGCTGTGAGATCAGTTATAGGTCCCCGGCCAAAGATAACAGCTAAAATACAACAGATGCTGGTGCTTCCACAGATGAAGTGAAGTATTTCCTTTCATCCTCACTAGTCACTGATAATGTCCCAGTTCTCCATTCACTGGAAATGTCAAGGGCACGAGCAGGTTATTACAACGTGAAATGAATGGGCTGTTCCAAATTGAGCCCATGCCTGCACACAGTGTGAAGTTTAGTCCTAAGAGATTAAAACTCATTGGGGAAGGCAGTGCTGCAGTTGCAGAGGCAATCATTGGATGCTGAAAGCCAGGGTCCCTTCTAGTGGGGGACAAAAGGGGAAGAGTAGGTTGGCTGTCATTATTCAGGTCTTCTTGGTAGAGCCATCAGTGACAGACTGATGAGCAAATACTTCCTCCTTGTGGCTCTCTCCAGTCAGTCCTGGCCCCTTTCTTTTTCAGCCCAGTCAAAGCAAAAATATTGGACTATGTAGCCACACTGTGTGGATATAAATACTGTATGAGGAACTGAAGCAGCTTCTCCAAATTTGTACTTTCCTAAGTATTTCCATCATTTTGTAACACTTCCTAGCACTCATTCATACAGAGCATTTTTGCAGCTATTTGAATACATCTTAACCGGTAGGGTTGTGTGTTTTTTCTGTGTTTTAAAACACAACCACAAAACGTTGATACATCTCAGACCTAGTCTACATGTAATATTTTTCAAGTGAAGGTAATGAGTTTGGGGATCTATTAGTTCATCAGGTAATTATACTGGCGATCAAGTTGCTCTGCACAGATATAGATGAAATAACTTTATAAGATACAGTGCTGGCAAATTCTTCCTCCTGTACAAAATTAAATGTCCAGTATTCAGTATTTACGCATAAATACATTCATACATCAGGGAGCTGTGATATACCTAGCTACACAGATTTGGAGAGTGACTTTTTTGCTGCTTTCCTGCATAGATGTTTGTATAAAGACAGTGAGTTCTTCTTCCTTTCCCCTCCCAACAAAACGAACCAAAATCAAACCTAGTAACATTGCTACACCACTACAGGAAAAGAAAAACAAAAAAAAAAGACTTCAAGTGCAGGATGGCCTATGGTAAATGAGGACAGAATTGGTATGTGCATTCCTGTAGTAACAATAGCCTGGTAAAATTCAGTTTCTGGTTATGCTCATGCATACATAGTCCTGTGCAGGGCTCAGAGTTGGACTCAATAATCCTTGCCGGTGCCTTCCAACTCAGTATTCCATGATTCTGTGATACAGAGCTGCAATACTGGGAATCAAAATGACATAAGAACACTGAGGTAAATTATGTTTCAGAAAAAAAATCACTTAAAGACAAAAGGGAGACTGTAAAGAAACAAGTTGAAACTAGCAGATTGTGATGTCTTTTCTCCTTGTATCAATAACAGTGCATTTTTAGAAGAAATACACAGGTTGTAAAACTTAGATTTAAGCTGAAAGTGCCTAAACAAACAAACAAACAAGTAATACCATTAAAAGCAACTTTAAAAAACAAATAAAGCAAAATAGGAAAATCTTAAAATTCACTAGAAATTAAGAAAGTCTTGTATCAAATGTAATCTGTAACTAGGAGAGGGCTATGTGAGCTATACCTCAAGAGGGATCTGTATGGATATTCTTTGTCCTTATGCTTTCACTGGGATTACCTGCACAGCTATCTGCCTTGGTAACTGACACCCAAAGACCACCATTGTGAGTGGAAAAACATTCGTTCAGGCTTAAAACTCTTGCGGATGTAAGTTTGTTTTTCCAAGCAATGAACACATTTCTGCAAAAACTATCATCTTTCCATGGGAGAATAGTGATAGCTCACTAGAAGAAAGCGTAACAAATGAAAATCTAGAAGTAAATCTATATTAGTAAAATATTATTGTTTGTTCATACATATATGTAACTGTGCCTTGGTAGTTACCAACCACACTCCTCTCCAGGCTGGTCTGCATTCTCATGATACATCTGCTCTTCTCACCAGAAGAGAGGCCATGATTTATCATACATATTCTAGTACGAACAAGAAATCCAGGTCATAGAGGAGGGAGCATGAGACAGCCAAAGTACATTTGTTCGGTTGGAATTGGGCATTGTTTCAGAAAAGCCTATTAGTTGAAATACAAAATATTCTCGTGTTTATTGCTGTATTTTCTCTTTTGGCAATAAAATGTCAAACTTCATTTTTTTTTGACAGATTGAATTCCTTTTTATGGTTCTAGTTTGACTGCGTGGGAGGCCACAATATGTGAGCTGAAGGAAATTTTGATTCAGAAGAGTAGAATTTCACCTTTCAGGAAAAGATTACCTTTTGAGTTACTCTTTAGAAATTAATCTGTGGAGCAGGAAATCTGCCTCAGAATTTCTTAAAAGAATATCAAAATAAAAGGAGAAAGACAGGAAAGAAACATAAGTAAATATTAATGCCAAAGGCTAAATATAATATCAAAAGCAAGTAAGGTCACTAAGAGGTGTTCATTTCACTCAGTATTTAAGCCAGCATCTAGAAAAGAATTTGGAAACAATTATGTTTACAAAAATGTATTTTAAAGGAAAGCCTCTATTTGGACAGCTGCACTGAGGTTTACCTGAATCTGCTAGGGGAAACTCAGCTTTAAATTACAAAATTGAGCTACCTTTTCTGATGAATTATAGCTAAGGTGACCAATAATATAAAATTCAACTTCTTTTTTTGTTTAATCCTTTATTGGTGCAAGGCAAAATAATGCCCATGAAGCTACATCAATGCTGTTGTGTATGAGACCATGCAAGCAGTTATATGCCATATCATCATTACTATGCCACTACAGGACATTTTGTTGACAGTATCCAGATACGAGAAAAGGAACGCGGTATTCAATAATTGCTCAGTGACAATGACATGACATTTTGCTTTCTAATGGACTGAGGAAAGCTGAGGAGGTTAAACACCTGCAATCCAGAGTTGGCACCTGAAGTGGTAGGCATTTTGGAGTGAAAGGAACATTGAACCATTTTTTCAGCTATTCTGTAAATAAGTATTAGCTACTGATCAAACGCTTGTCCAGTAATTGTACGAGAATACTGAATTGCCTTATTTCCTTACAAACACCAAATGCAGTAATACCTAATGCAATCACCAACAGGCAATATGCAGTGTCTTAAGCACAAAGCATCCTTTCCATGTTCCCAGTGACATCTCTTTCCCCTGTGAGTGCCAGAAGGCTAGTATTTGGATCTCAGAGTTCCATTAGGCCCACTGAACGTATCCAAAAGTGCTCCTTGCTACCTTACGGAAACATCAGGTAAGATCATATCTTTTCAAAACCTGGAAGAACAATTGCACCTCTTCTAAATTTATTTTTGGTAGAAGTCTGTTGTGGCAGACAGAGATGAACTGTCTTCCCCCTCTTTTTTTTTTTTTTAACAACATGTGTTAAAGGTATTATTTCATAAAATATATGTTTATTATGCAGTTATCTCAGCCTGAAGGCTTATGGCTTTCCAGCATGTATAAAACTGTACATAACTATAATCCATAGAGACTCTGGGTTTATTTAAGTCTCTTGACTCTCAGCAAAACCACCAAAATAGCATAAGTAAATAGAAGGCTGCTTGAAGGTAAAAATCTTAAAAATAAATAAACACATCTTGTAAGTAAGCACAGACCAGCACTATTGTCTAATTTAAGTTCCAAAGCTTACTATCTCTATCCAGAAACTGGTACGAGTTATTCACATAGTTGTAAACTTACTAGTTTCAACCATGCTTTCCAAATAAATCATGTAACCATATAAAGATACTTTAATAGCCAGATGTATTTTGCTTCTTCAATCATCTGAGGTAGTAAGAAACATCTGGTAAGGAACCTGTCCAGAGAAGCACAATTTGCCTCCCCGTAACAAACATGCGTACACACATGCACAAGAAGATACCTTCCAGCCTCAAATATGCAGGTCTACCTCTAAATATTACATCTGCTCATGTTTAATGACTCTCTGTGGTTCAATATTTAACTATTTTAGCATTTAGTCATATGCACAAGTGCATGTGCTTTTGTATTCAGCAAACTACCACTAGGAATAAATGATAAAGAATGATATTCGTTACTGATTGTATCTCAACCAAACACTCAGTGAAGGAACCAAAACAGCTGTCAACTTCTGAATCTCAGGAGGTGGGTACAGGGGGAACTTGCTGCAAAAGCCAAATAGGTTTTCACGCTTAACGTTTACCCAAGGAGCTTCAATGCTCCCTTTGTTGAAGCTGACGCACAAAGAGAGTTAAGTGCTATTTCTGCTAGAATAAATCTATTGCATCCAGTTTTAGTTCTCTGTGCAAACCATTAGTGTTTTCCCATGAAATTGAGAATGTAACTCAAAAAAAAATTGGAATGTTTTTGGAAAATCTGGCAGTCTTTTGAAAACCGATTTGGCAGCTTGAAAACACTATATCACTTCATCATGGATGAAGAAAATGAGAGGTAGTCACTGATATCTAATTTATCCAGACCAATTTTCACCAATATAATGATTCCATTCTTCTTCAGAAAAATCACTGAGTCTTGAACATTAGCAATGTACCAATGGCATTAACAAGCAAAAACGTTATTATATTTGTGGCAGAAAACTGTTTCTAGTGACAGAGGGGACTTCAATTTGCGGGTTTATTACTGTAAAAGATCATTTATCTGGTGGCCTTTTATTTACAGGAATTTTTATTCTATTCACTGTATTTTTTGTTGAAGAAAGGATCGATACACTTGCAGTATTTCCTTTATTTGCATGCAGCTCTGTTCAGATCTTTATGAATAAACACTGGTTTTCCAAACCATGCAGTAGGATACTTGGTTTACTGCTGAGCTCATAATTGCAGGCAACTATAAGGATCCCAGATGCACAATGAAAATAATTTCTTTTAATTTTTCAATAGAAGTTTTCTTCTACTAAGTCTTAGCAGAGAATTATTTCCTGTTAAAATTATCTGTTAAAAGGTTGAAAGCAAAGACTATGGCCCTTAATAAATACTTTAGTAGTAAATTGCGCAGTATGATGACTAGACCAGATGATTCAAAAGCTATGATGCAAATCTTATTTTTAGAAGGAGTATCAGAGAAGCTAAACCATGAGAATGGAGCCAAGTGATTTTTAGTAGTTATTTTATAGTTCAAGTAATAATACTAGAGACTCTTTCTTAATGCAAAGTAAACTAAGGGAAATGCTTCTAAATACTTTCCATATTTCTCCTCCACTCAGGCAGTAGTTACTATCATATTGCCACTGGATATCCAAGTTTACTATAGAATAGGCAAAACTTCATGCAAATCAACTCAAGTGGTTAACCAATGTTTGTAAGGGTAAAATTTTAACAATATAATAAATGTAGATTACAGGTAATATTTAGACAACAGCAACAACAAAAAATGAAAAATATTCTATTTGAGCACAATTCTTATCCAAAAATCAGAAAGAACTGATCAAAATCAGGAAGTCATGATCTCGCAGATGGCAGTAGAGTTCCTTTGGCTCTTCAGCCAATCTCATAAACACGTTTCACACAGCTAGCATACTTCACCTTATCTGATAAGGTAATTCCTTTTCTGGACAAATGAAGTACAGAAAATCTAATCCACTGTACTTCACTTATGGTGACATATGGGAAATTACTCATTCAGCTGTGAAAAGTGGAGATTAGCACCAGGACTGTAAAGAAATAGCGGACATGACCACTTATTGTCGGGGAGTACTGAAATTATGAGTCTAAAAGGAGGTTACCAGTCTAACTCCTCAAGAGTTCAGTCTTGGAGCTGGTCATTTTCATTTAGTGATGTTTTCACAAACAGGAATAATTTGTTAGTCAGTCTGCCAGCCACATAACTGCAGTGTAGGGCAGAAATATCCTACAGAAAAAAATAACAATGATCTTAGGGATAGACATCATACAAAAAAAAAAAAATTAATAATAAAAAACAATGCAAAAAAAATTAGAAAATTGGAAACAGAATTACTAGGCTTCTACTGTGACAGCTCCACAATTATTTGGCTACATTTTCCAAAGATGAGGTGACTCTCACATGTTTATATCATCTAACCCGGGATGTACCTTAAGGATTTTCCAGCAGGGAGAAGTGTTTTTATTTCGGTAGAAGACACTAGCAAGGCCTCTTTTGGAAGACTGTGTGCACTTACAGTCAGCCAAACTCATAAAAAAGTATATCTAAACCATAACAGAGCTACCAGAACAAATAGGAGGGTTAGGATGTTAAAAAAACAGGGGTGCTTGTTCAGCCTCTTTACCAAAAAAAAAAAAAAAAGCAGCTTAGAGGTTTCCAGGACCCTTGTGGCACAGGCACAAATAATTGAAAACAATCCTCTGGCAGCATATATTCCTTTCTCTCCCACTTGAACAACCTCTGCCAGCTCCCTAGGCTGGCTCTGTGCTGGCACACCCAGCCTCACCCAGCTGAAACAGCCAGGTGGGTGCAACGAGGGGCTCAGCTCTTCACATCAGCCACAGGCTGCTGATTGCTAAGAATGGCTTTCTAAAGTAAGACAGGGATACACATTCACAGACCTCCTGCAGAGTAGGCTCCTAAAGAAGCTGATGCCTTGTACTTACCTGTGCCTTTGTAATTACAGAGGCAAAAATGTCCCATGCACAGGAACACCTTTCACTAGACCACGTTGCTCAGGGCCCCATCTAACACGACCTTGAACACTTTCAGGGATGCAGCATTCACAGCTTCTTTGGACAACCTGTTCCAACGTCTCATCATCCTCATCATAAAAAATCCAAAACAACAAACAAACAAACAAACAAAATAAAACAAAAATCCTCCACAACTATGCAAGAGCTGGTTTCAAAACAACAAGCAGCTGCAAGTCAACCATAGCACAGTAAAGAATCCAGCCTGGCAGCCTCTCCTATAGCATAATAATTCCATGCTTGTGTATAACTTGTTCCTATACCAAGGGAAAAAGCTTTTGCAGCTCCAGGATTTTTTTACGTAGCCATGCAATAGGGAAGATCACTAAAGTTCAGTCATAGGCTAGTTAAGATGGAAGAAATGATTGTATAATCATACTCAGGCCACCTAATGATTTTGTGGAGCATCTGGGTGTCATTAGGTTGGCTTCTTTGAGTCTAATTATATTGCCAGCCAAGCGGTTTCCCCATAACCTGCATTAATATAGTTATTTTGCTGGATAATTGTTACAGACCAGACTCAGAGTATCAAAACATGACAATTGGTCTACTTTTTTGCTCATTACAGCACCCTATTACTGACAACAACATAAAAGCAAATGATGATGAAGTATCATGCCCTTATTATTTTCATTACTGCTGAGCCCTGGAGCCCCACCACTACAGAGGACCCCACTGTGCAAAGCATTCTACTGGTGGAGTAAAAACAGCTCTGGACAGAAAATAGTGCTCTGTAGAAAACCAGAGAGGGCAGTTAAACAGTAATTTATACTGGGATGAAGCAGACCCAAAGAAAGAGGCAAACTAAAGAAAAGAACAAGCAAGAGAGAGGCTCTGGAAAGAAAGAGGTGCTCTACTGAAAGGAAAACAGAAGAGTTCGTATAGAAGGAGACTAATGGAAACCCAGAAGCAGCACCTGCTAAGACTCAGAAACATTTCTAGTTTTGTCTATTAGTCCTAAATACTCATCAGTTACTGGTTCAGTTCTACTACTGGTACTGTTAGACAAGGCATAGAAAGTTTCTTCTATTTTGGGGTGAGCAGTGCTGCTCTGTGTGGAGGCCTATAGTGGCCTCTTCAGAGACATGTATCTTCCAGTAGGACACAGTACCCAGTCTGACTAATACCAATCCCATGCAATTCCTTCCCTCTCTCATCCTGCTGCCAGTGGAACAAGTGAGTGTGGAGGGTATGTTTTGTGTTAGCAGGACTTGGGTTTCCCCACCCTTCCACACAATGAAGAAGACAAAGCCAGCTGAAGAAATGCATTTTTACTTTGCAGTGGAAATGAAGAGGTGTAAGAAAGTTTTACGTTTCTGTGAAAGTACATTTGAAGCTCATGCCCTGACCTAAGTGCAAATTACTTATAATTTGAAAATGGCTTGTCTGTTTAATTGGGAGTCACTAGATTATCTCACCCTCTACATCTCTGAGAGACCTAAACCTACAGGTACATAACCATGGCAGACAAATCAAATAAACAACAAGAAAACAGCATTTTTTCCGTACGCATGTGTGCAAGCAATCTAACAAGACAAAAAAGACCTGAATGCTATTTCTCATGCAGCCAGTAAAGGAAAGGTGTCCTAGAAATGAAACCAGGGCTATGGACAGACCCACAAAGCGGAAACACTGTTGGTTGCTTTCAGCAGACAAATAACCCTGCAATGCTTGCACTCTCAACAACACCTGCAGCAGTATAGAGCACACAGTGATGGCTCACAGGTTCTTTCACTTTGCCTGTAGTAAGTACCTACCCCTCAATGTCACTTATGCAGAAGCAAAAATGACATCTGGGCACACAGGCAGAGCAGGCAGCCGCCAGCTGTGGTGCTTCTGACTGGTTCAGTTGGTTGGGATGCTTGCTCAGGTAACATTTCCTTCACTGTGCAACCCTCTCCACTAAATCCACTTCTGTAGTGCCGTGTAGCTGCCACGTTGCTCCAGCTGTGACGAGCTAAGGGTATAAGCAAGGCAAGGCATATATGGAGGAGGTACCAGCAACATTTTTATTAAACCAGTTGATGCAGCTGAATACCTTATCTTAGCCATTCTTTCATTTCCTGTTGTTCCCCTCTCACAGCCTGTTCTGATTTAGTGTATTCATTCAGGCAGGAATACTTCACATAGGTAATACCAAGTTTATAGGATGCAAAATGTGTGTGTGCATGCATGCACATGCACACTTGCCCATTATTCCCACACCTTCAATATCTGTAGTCTAGACAAAGCTACAAGAGCCAGAAGTGGGGAACAGGAAAGGGAAATAAAAGGTGAGGATTGCATCAGTGTCACCAGAGCCTAAACTGGGAAAAAAACAAAGTGAAAACTTGAATCTTGCTCACCGAGCTGGGATATGACCTTCCATCAACCCTCGTCCACATAGACTCAAAAGATATTAAATCACCCCTGTGGCAGAAGCCCAGTAATCAAGAGCCACAGTCCTCTGAGAATTAAGCTGATGCATTAACTTGCCTTTGGGCTGCAGAGGGGCATGCTTTCAACTACAGGATCTGAGTAGCAGCTGATGCTGTGCCACAAACAGCTGTGATGAATCTGCAAAAGAAAAAGGGGGGGTACTACAGTAGTAAAAAGGCTTGTAGAGAATGTTTTGAAGTCCACAAAATCAATCAACCCCCATTTCTCTGCTCCTTAAAAATGGGACAGAACAACAAACTACACATGGGATAGGGTGGAGGGCATAGTATTAGGGCATGCTCGTGAATTACTTTGAGTACAACCCTGATCATGTAAAATGAAGTTTCAAAAAAAAATCACTTATTTTCTATTTATTTCTTTGATTTACCCTGCTGGAAAAATAAAATAGGCAGTACAGTTTCTTAAATCACAAGACTTCACCACAGACCATCTCATCTTTGTGCGGGTATCCAGACACAATAGGCACGGGATATACCCCTTCATCTCTTTGGGTGGTAAATTGTTACTCAGTCCATGGAAAACAAAAGGAACAGATGCACAAAACAAAACCATGGTCCTCAGTTTTGCAGGTTGCATGAGGCAGTTCCATCCCCACAGCAGCCTGCTAACCCTATGGAGCAAATCCTTGCCATGAGGGTGTTGGTGTGAATGACTGACAACTGCACTGCGGTAAATACGCATTAACACTTACGAGCTGAAAGCAGCCAGGTTGTCAAGAGCGCCATAGTAACAGATGAGTCAGCTTTCAATGGATCCTAATTGAAGACAGCAGCGTGGCTGGACATCCTGCTCCAATGTGCTGGCCACCTGCACGCAGGGTAGCAGAAACACCAGGCTGTGCATCTTGAGAGAAGAATATTTTTCAGACAGTAAGCAAGCTAATGGACTGAATTTCTTCAACTAAGCACAGCCATTTTAGCAGAACATCACCAGAGTATAAACCTGCTGTTATTACAGAACACATAATGAATTATGTATGGGCTTAAGCACAGGGGATAAGGCTCTCTTGAAACCAACTTAAAATCAAGCCAACTCATAGCTAATAACTAGCTATTATTCTGAATTTGGTTGCTTTGTTTTTTAACAGAACTTTAGAAACAGTAACAACTTGAGCATTTTGGTGGTTGTTCATTTAATGGCATAAGGATTTGGACTAAATTTGACACAGTGCCTTACTGTCTTGTTCAGCCATTTGTAGTGAGGACGTTATTGGTGATAATTTAGACATGTTCCAGATGTGAGAGAAATGTTCGCTGATTTCTAAGGTTCTTGTGTTATGCCAAATACATGCAAATAGGAATTCATACCAGAGGGTGCATAATTTATCGTTTTCCAGTCCAAGAGGCAAGAAAATGAAAGGCATCCAGCACAGATACCACCATATGTATTGCTAAGAGAAAACAGTTAGTTCATTAGTTATGAGATCCTCCAGTCCTATACAAAGACAAATGTAATGTTGATGATTGCACTTACTGTAAGATTATTTTTTGCTATGAATTGTTATATATACTGTAAGCCTTCTGTTAGGACATCGTCTTTTAAATTGTATTGTCTGTTTGATTTTATTACCAGTTTGAGTTTTGAGGTCTCTTGTTCATCAGCCAATTCACTTGTGTGCCCAAACAATTAGTTTTATGTGTACAGGAAGAGTAACACTATGAGCAGATAAACATACAATAGCATACACTTATCCTCTATTACACAATCCTATTTAACAAAAGATTCACTAAGCATACTAAGCCAAAAAGTAGAAAAAATGTTCCTATTTTCAGTAGTTGAAATGTGTACAATAATATTTCAACTATTAATTCCTTGTCCACCTCACTCCCCATGCCAATCGAAATTGCAATGCTTAAAAATTACATCATGGAAGACTTTTAGAGCTTTGTAAATTTCTTTGTATACAAGTGATATTTGACATATATTTCAGTGATGCAGTTTCTACAGACAAAATTGACTTGTAGTTTGGTCTCCCATCTCATCTGAATGTATTTACATTCATAGCCACACACAAATAAAAAGCTTCAGATCCAGAACATGTCTGAGATAATGATAATTTGAAGTATCTAAGGAAGATAAACCCAAAGATAATTAATTTCACAGGTTCCACCAATTACACATAGATTTTCCAAAATACTGTATTCAAAACTTAACTGAAAATGAAGTGGAAGAGCGGGTAGGAGAAGGAAAAGGAGGAAAAGGTCATGAATTTTTCACTGAAGGGCAGGGAGTGGTGTTTTAGCTTTAATTTATTTTACTTAAAGCTGGTAAGTTTAATTAACCAGGTATGGTTTGAATACGCAGGTATTTCATTAGACTAAAGCCACAGTTGCATACAGATGGTCATTGAGCTTGCTAATACTGAAAGACCCCCTAATGTGCTGAGTTCAAGTCCACATGAAATCCCATTGTCTGCTAGGATTTCCAGGTAGAAACCCTTCTTATTTCTCTCTCCTCATCCCTAGAGAATTACTGTAGGAAACAAGATGTTGCCCAATGAAAGTAGCACCATTCGGGATTTGAAATGAAAGAAAAATTCTTTAAAATATTACTAGGATAGTAATCATTACTATAACAGCTCTGACCTAGGCAGAACTTATTGACTTGGAACTTAAGTATTATGGGACAACTGTTTCAAACATGTTCAATTCAGAACAGCAACACTGTTGTTTAGGTCAATTGCACCCTTAGCAAGTTTGTCCAAGACACCAGGCTGTTTGGTGCACTCGGCACGCTGGAGGAAGGGATGCTGTCCAGAGGACGGGCTTAAAAGGTGGGACCCTGCAAACCTAATGAAGTTCAACAAAGCCAAGTGCAAGGTCCAGTATAGGTCTGGGCTTGGCAGAGAATAGATTGAGAGCAGCCCTATTTCCTGTCTCCCTGCACTGCTGGGGAGGAGGTAGAGATTCGGGAATAAAGTTAAGCCCACGAAAGAGAGAGGGTGGGGGTAAGGTGTTTTTAGGATTTGTTTTACTTCTCATTGTCCTGCTCTGACTTTGATTGGTAATAAATTCGACTAATTTCCTTACGTCAAGCCTGTTTTGCCCATGATGGTAATTTACAGTGATGATGGTGAGTGATCTCTCCCTGTCCTTATCTCAACTCAAGAACCTTTCATTGTATTTTCTCTCTTCTGTCCAGTTGCAGAGGGGAGCGAGAGCGTGGCTTTGGTGGGCACCTGGCATCCAGTCAACTCACCACAGGGGACCTGCAAGAAATCTGGACAGGAACCGTTTACAAGGGCATGTAGTGATAGGACAAGGGAGAATGGCTTTAAACTGAAAGAGATTAGATTAGATTTAGATTAGATATAAGGAAGAAATTCTTTAGTATGAGGGTGGTAAGGCACTGGAACAGGTTGCCTAAAGAAGTTGTGGATGCCTCATCTCTGGAAATGTTCAAGACCAGATTGGATGCTGCTTCCTGGTCCAGTGGAAGGGGGATTGGAACTAGGTGATCTTCAAGGTCCCTTCCAACCCAAATCATGGTCCTTTAATACTAAGTCAATTGTTAAGGGATTTATAATAAAATTGCCTATTGTAACAGAACCAGAAATTCCTATTACACGATCCTGATTAAATACATTACTTCAGCATTTGACAATTTCTTTGTGTAGGTGAGGACAGATGAAAGGTGCAGCTATCACAGAAGGCAAGGCTAAAGCAACATGCAAGACGTGCACTGAGCTGACCCTGGCTGGATGCCAGATACCCATTAAAGCCGCTCTCTCACTCCCCTCTGCAACGGGATAGAGGAAAGAAAATACAACAAAGGATAAGGAGATAAGGACTGGGAGAGTTCACTTGCTGATCACCCCCACAAGCAAAACAGACTCAAAGTGGGAACATTAACTAAGTTTATTACCAACAGAATCAGAGCAAGAGAAGGAGAAGCGAAATAATCTTAAAAACACCTTCCCCCCAGCCCTCTTTCCTTCCATGTTCTCCCTCTTCCCCCCACCCCTGCAGTGCAGGGGGACAGTGAGTGGGGATTACAGTCAGTTGTTGTTTCTGCCACTGCTCAGGAGAGGAGTCCTTGCCCTGCTCCCGTGGGGTTCCTCCCATGGGAGACAGTCCTTCACAAACCTCTCTGGTGTGAGTCCATCCCAGTTCTTCACAGATTGCTGTCCCGTGGGTCACTTCTCTATGGGGAGCACTCCTTCAGGAACAAGTTGCTCCAGTGTAGGTTCCCCCACAGGGCCACAGATCCTACCAGGAAAACCTGTTCCAGCATGGGCTCCTCTCCTGTGGGTTAGCAGGTCCCCGACAGGTGCCTGCTCCAGCATGGGCCTCCCACAGGGTCAAAGCCTCCATTGGGCATCCACCTGCTCCAGCATGGGCTACAGGTGGATCTCTGCACCCTGATGGTCCTCCATGGGCTGCAGGGGCAGAGCTGCTTCACCATGGTCTGCACCAGGACAATCTCAGCTCCAGCACTTGGAGCATCTCCTCCCTTTCCTTTTTTACTGGCCTTGGTGTCTGCATTGTGGTTCACATGTTCTCACTCTGCTCTTCTCTGGCTACAGTTTTCATCTGCACAATAACTTATTTTTCCTTCTTAAATAAGCTGCCCAAGAGGCATTACTGTCATTCCTGATTGGCTTGGCCTTGGCCAGCGGCAGGTCCATCCTGGAGCCGGCTGGCACTGGCTGCACCAGACACCGCGAAAGCTGCTGGCAACTTCTTACAGAAGCCACTCCTGTGGGCTCCCACTACCAAAACCTGGCCACAGAAAGCCAATTCAACATGCTTATCTGTATATCCTTGGTATTACAAGAAGCGTACCCATGAAAGCCCTGAAACAGCTGACAGCAGACACCCATCCTCATCTACGGACATTAAGCACAGCGTAAGGAAAACACGCCACTGGCAAAGGTCTCCAGAACACCAATATGTTGCCATCCCATGGGTTGACAGTTCCCACTTACTGTACCTGACTTATAACTAAGTTTGGGGGGGGGTTCTCCAGATCGCCACCTGCTGATGCCCAAAGAGCTGAAGTTGCCCTTCACAAGAAGGCGATGGTTACCAGCTTCATGTTTTAGAGGGGACATCTGCCTCCCAGATATTCTGATGCTGTTCTAAAGAAGTTCAATCAGGGGAGATGTTCCTTAACTCTTCCCTGCGCTCGTAGAGTTTCTGTAGAAGAGAATCTGGGATAATTCTCCCTGTTCCTTTTTATCTGATACCAGCAGGTATATGGCTACTTCTCTTTCTATCTTGTCACTGTCTTTCCTGGCTTCTAAAATGCTTTTTTTCCTCTTTCTACATCTTACGAGACCCAGTCCACACTTTCAAATTTTTATTCTACTTGAAGTCTTATTGAATGTAAATCTGACAGAGAAATCTCAAATCATGAATGCCTTTAAATTCAAGATCTTATTTTAGAATTGCTTCGTTTCATTAAACTGTAAAAATCCAGCCTGAAATTATATAAATTTTTTTTTAAAATAAGTAATTAAAACCCTGATTCATATTTGCAATGCACTGACATAATCCCAGTGGCAGTACTTACACCAGTGCAAAACCAACACACATCCTACCAGAATCCACTTGCACAGACTGTACTCTTTAAACTGCTCATTCTCCCCACTTAAGACACACTGAACTTATTGTTTTAATAATTAGCATTAAAAAGCCAGAACTTTAAAAAAACACAACAAGCATACAAGTAACACAATCCACATAAAAGACAAAAAGCATTTGTTCTTTCATTAGATTGACTCTTGCTTAGATGCATTTAAAATACCACATCATATGAGAGGAGACCATTTACTGCATGAACAATTAAACAGTTTTCTCTTTCTTTCTTTATTTGTATAGGACTGGCTACCCCACAAACCATTGGGCCAAACAACCTGTTGGAGCACTCCCAGGAAGCATTGGCATCCACCAAAATATCAAAGGCTGTAATTACACTTTCATCATATGTTCCAACTCATCCAAGAATAGTCAAGAAACATTAAAGACAACAATCTCATCTGAAGCTAATTACTGACAACTAGCTCAATGCTCCCTATAGAACTCATCATCTTTGATTTTATTAATTAAAGAACAGTCTCATCGGTTCTCATGTTTCTCAAAGTATTTCTTGAAAGGGTGGCAATTAATTCCAAGTCCAGGGTTTCTGAATTTTTTTTAAGTCCACTATCCTACTAGGTTCTTCATAGTTGGTTCAGGTTTGGTCACAAATCTGTTGACAATATGACTGGTTGAGTGGGACAAAAAAAAAATTGAAAGTGAAGCACTGTTAAATTAATAAAGAAGTTGTGTGGGATTTTTCCTAGAAAAATTAAAAAAAACCCTTCCAATCAAATATGTTTAATAGTTTCTATTCCCACTAAAATTTTCAAAATATTTAATTATTTTGTTTTTACTCATAAATCATTGGTTGTTAAAAAAAAAAAAGTACTATTGTTCACATTTTAAGATAAGGAACTGAGGCACTTTGGAAAACCATAGCAGAATGGGGACTTTTAGCCTGGCCTTCAAAATACCAAGCTGGTCTTCAAAATACTGATGATCCATTTCTATTTCTTTTCTCAAACAGCAGCTGCAATACCTTCAGGCTAACCACATTCTGGCTGAAGCTGTGCTGGAAACCAGATTGATCAAACCAGTGGAAACATTGCTGAAGAGATTTTCCTAACCAACATGATCAGCTGATTTTCAGATTTTGCTCCCCAAGAGAGATGCTGGACAAGCTATTTCAAGGAGACATTTTACTACAAATATCAATCAAGTTTTCAATGAAATCAGTACTTTGTTCAAAATACAATAAAATGGAAAAATACCCCCAAAATTATAAAGGTCCATAATACTGCAGTGCTTTTGAAAACCTCACTTTTTCCCTTGATGGTTCCTTTGGCTAAACTACTTCACTTAGGCAAAGCATGCTTTTGGATGTAACTAGTAGAACAGGACCCATGTGGACCACTCTTCTTGCGCAGATGGGCGGAAGTCTCAGCAGACCACAGACTGCCTATTGTCTCCCGCAGAAAACACAAAGAGGAGACAGTCCAAGAATCACTGGGTGGCAGCAAGGCATGATGAAGAGGGTCTTAAAAAATTTCTGAAACTGGCTGTTCTTTAGTATTTAGTCTATATCCTGGTAAAGCACAGTCCTGTAACTGAGACATATCAAACACTGTGTTTTCTACCACTGATGTCATACCAGAAAAGCTTCTACACTAAGATGATGCTCACTTACATCCTTACACTTTTACATCTGAAGATGCACAAAAGTACATCTAAAGACGCAAAGTAAACTGAATCCAACTTGGCTTGTAACCAGCCAAGTATTATCCTTGGTTTTGCACTATTCTGCCAGTGAAGGTCTGGGTACGTGTCAGATGGGGCCTGCCTGGAGTTGTGCTTGATCTTGTTTAGTTGTAAGAGCAATGATCTAACAACCATTAGGAGACCGCTACCTACCCTGGTTTACCCTCAGCCTTAAGATTGCGTAACAGCATGGTGTGAGGCTTCCTTTTAGGTAGCAGATGGCAATAATAAATACTACTTGGGATTCTAAACCAAAAAGCAAAGTGGAGGGAATAGGACAGAAGCTCAGGACTCAGGATGACCCTGGAGGTCCCAGGGCTACAAGCTACTGGCAACCGTGGTCAGTGATTAGCCAAGAGAGAGATGAATCCCGGGAAGCTGGGTAAAACCAGGTATGGGTAACTAAGAGAGCAGAGGCCAAGACTCAAACATGTATCAAAAGATATCATATACAGCCAATTAAAGTGTAACATGGCATTACAAACCAGGAAAGAATGAGACAGGTGCAGACCATGTTAGCAAACAAAAACGCCTGCAAGCAAATACTAAAGCGAAGGAGAAACACTCCTCCCAAGGATATACTCGGAATACTCAGGATGCAGACAACTCACCAGAAACTTCCCCTTCTGCCAAGATTGAAAACATTGACCTCCAGACCCAGCGTACCAGTGGAAAGTTAGTATGACTTAAGAGAAAGAGATATATAGAATTTATATGATTCTATATGTACTAGAAAATGTGTGTATGCATCATTCTATCTGTATTTACTTTGAAGTATAAGTGTCAGTATTATTGTAACTGGAAAAATAGTAATCCTTTGACTGGACAATTAAGATTTTAATTATACTAATGGTAAATTCTTGTCTTTGCAAATAAGATGAGTTCTTTTTGCCTATTGCAATATTTTGAATGTGAAAAATTTATGGGAATTCAAAGAACCCGTTCTGTAACTGGAATGCAACCATTTCCTAACAGTAACATGGTTGCTGGTTCATCAAATCAGATTAATTCTTCCTTGGAGAAGGAGCGGGAGTGTTTTGGAGGAGTCAGAGCACTTAATAGGCACCGGTACAAAGAATGTGATACTTACAGGAGTAAAACTGTTGACATCAACTTTTTTCAGCTTTATAGCCTCAGAAATGATATTTCAAAAGTGATGGACTTCAAATCAATACAAGGCACCAACTCAAACCCCAGGCAGATGATACATATCACAGAGCCCCATTAACATATGGTGCTCATAAACTACACTACTCCCCTCTCATATTTGGAGAGGTTTATGGTTATGTTCTACATGAAGTTATCTTGTCCTAAGGTATCATACAGATCACAGTAACAAGATCCACACCTAGGAAAAACCACTAGTCTCCTGGCCAGCTCCAGCTGTGAGCAATGCTAAAGCACTAATACTGTTTCCAACACATTCAAACTACAGCAGAAAGGGCTCAGTGAGTTCGTCAAGGATACACATCTGAACAGATGTCAAAGCCTGAAAGAGAGAGGTCAGCCTCATCCCCTGCCCATGGCTTTTTGCTCTGTTTGTGGCTGATCATCATTATTAGGTTTTTCATCCTTCAAGCCTCCTTCAAACAAAGTGGGCAGTCATCCCACACAGCGCCTAAAAAGTTATTTCTGCAAGAGAATCTGGCCAGATCTAGCACCTCAAAACTGAGACCCTGCTCAGCAAGTCAAAGGAGGTTTTCCAGGATTTTACACCACACATCAGGTCCTGCCAAATAAAAAGTCTCAAAACAGTGGAATTCCTGCAATTATATGAGTGATAATATAATGCATAATTTAAGAATAAAAAAGTGGAATGCCTAAGTAATTTTGTTGAATAAATGGAAAACATGGACCAGAAGTCAAAATCGATATCAAACATGACTTTTAGTTCTTATTTCAGAGTAGGAGTTCTTAACTTCAGAGGGTTTTTTTAAAATAAGACCTTATTAACTGAGACTCAAACCTCTAAAAATCGCTCATTTTTCTTTTACCCTGTGTTTTATTGTTGGACTAATGCACAGCAAATTTTGCCAAGAAAGGGTAAGATCCTGTATAATATAACTGCCCTAGGGATAGTAAGAGGTTATGTAAATCCTCCCAAAGGAAAGGATTTGGAATTTTTTTTTGGTTTTTGGTTTGGGTTTTGTTTTTTTTTTGGTAGAACTAGAAATATAAAGCAAATGGAATCGCTTAAGAGTTGCTATTTGCCCTGTTGGTTCTTGTTCATCTTGTAATCGAAACGCAATAAAAGAACAAAGACTATTTTCCATTTTTAAGGATCATTTCTCCATCAGAGCTGCTCAGAAACAGTTTATTTTCCAGTTGGTGAATTCAGATTGAAGAAGTTTCTGTCTCTCATCCCTATACTTGGCACAACTACTCTATTTTTTAAAAATACAGTATCATGTCAATGCTTTACACTGTAACTTTAATGCAAGGCAAAGCCCTGAACTTTGCCTACTGAGGAAAATAAACATAATGTATTAGAAAATTGATAGAGGAAAATTTGAAATCTCTCATATACTCCTTCATGGAAGCTCTTTAGGAAATATTTTAGAACAGTAAATACAGTGAAGAACTTTACTATGCATCCAACAACTCATTCCTAATTTACATAAGCCAGCAAATATTTTTGAAGGAAACCAACAACAAACATGACAAATAATTCTGTAGGGGCTGTTGAGTGTTTACTATCATGGGAAAAAAAGTTATTTATTTATGTACTGGTTTGTGGATTAGGGTGGGTATTTCAGGTTTTGACTAGTGTCCTTTATAATCAGACTGTGATTATTTCAGACTGTTGTAAAAATATCTGTACAAATTTATTAAATCCACATCTACATTTTGTTTTTCTATGCATGCAGACAAAGCGAAAGGGAAACTGAGTTAATGAGAATAAATTTAGAATACTGCATGAGTAACCCATGTCAAGTCAGAATAAAAGGGCAAATGTTAATCATGCAGTTTGCTCTTCTGGGTTTTCCTAGTTTGTTTTTGCTGAGTAAATATATTGATGGAAATGGAGAGCCTTTAGAGAAAGAGGTACAAATATGCAAGACTTATCCATCGTGCAGATCTGGGAGGAAAACCAACATTTTTGATACCTATGAGAATTTTGCAGAAAACACATTTTCCTCCCTACAGGTTGGAACACACACACACATAAACTCCCTAGGCATACACGCCTGAGTGAATTTGAAGAAAATAACCCAAATTCATCCTCATGGGTGTATGCTATTTGGTCTCCTTAGACTATTTTTTTAAAATACTGGTGACAATTCTTAGCAAAATTATATCTGTTGAATGTAGTTCTGTACATAATCACTCAGGAAGATTTTTTTGGCTGCTCTAAGTCCCTTGGTATCCCGTTATTGGGCTCAGACATCAATTTACGTAACATCATATACGCAGTTAAGCCATCTGAATCACGTGTGTTAAGTGAGAAGTAGAGAGATTTTCACAAGGCACACTACTGGGCACAGTGTATTCATACACTTTTTAAAGCTGTGATGTTGTTGCACATCTTTTCCAGATATACCTTGAGCAAGGAAGATTATTTTTGATTCAATTAACTGCAGAAATATCTTGAAACCTCTTTGCAATTTGTTAGAACCTTTCATAAATCAAAACAGTGTTGTTTAGCAGCCAACAAAAACATCTGTCAGAAGACAAAGAAATTAGTCCATGCTCACATGCAAAGATGATTAAAATCAAATTCAGACATTAATAATTGATCCCAGGTGTCCCTATATTCTTTGACCCATAGTTGCCAGTTGTCACTGATGTAGTTAAATGATTAGAAAGCTTTTTGTTTTTTTTCCTACGGTGATCTGGCAAGTTTCTAAAAGCTTTTAAGAGTCAAATCTAGAAATTTATGCAATAAATATAATTATTGTACAAGCCACAGCAATTAAAACCTTTTTCCAAGGCCCTTAAATCATCTTAATCTTGAGCATTATAGACCATAAAAATAGTAACTGTTTGGGGAAAACATTTTCTGCACTTTTTCTTTGGAAGCTTTGAAAGACACATTGGAGGTATGTTGTAAAGTCAGCAATATATTGTGATCATTATGCAGATGTGCAAATACTCAAGATGACATGCTTTTTTTCTTTCCACAAAGCACAGAGAGTTTAATGGCTGAAGAACAGTAATTACCAAGTTCATCAGCTAAGAAGCACTAGGGGTCCATAACAGACTTTCTTAATTCTTGGGCTTGTTTACTTGGGGGGTTTAACCATTTCTTTTTATTATCTTCCAAAAAATAGATCAGCCTGTTATACATAGAGCCTACTAATACCTACAGTTGCAACTTCAAATGGCAATCCCCACTCATCATACATGAAAGGGAGGAGAGCGGGAAAAACTGTAAGGAGGCTCTGCTTCTGAGTCAGCCATAAGTAAGCACTGCTCTCAGTTCAACATTTTAGATTAATAAAGAGTTATAAACTGATCCCTGAAACAGCAATAAAAATGTTACTGGACATTCAAGAAAAAAATGTTCAAATTAGCAGTCAACTAAGAATTGACAGTCTTTCTTTTATTATTCACACTTAGATAAAGATTGTTTACATCTAGACACCCATATTAACATTTATTCTGCTAAGCAAACAGAACAGTCTCATGCAACTAGTGTACTTGCACTCTGTATTTCAGGAACAAGATGGATAAATATTGTTTTAAATACTTATTTGCTAAGCCAAAACAAAGATTTTACCAAAACAAAGAAAACTGGTTACTCTCAAATGTTTAATCTCAGTCCTTTGTTCTGCTGTTCATGGAGGCCATGAAGCTGCAGATAATAATTTTGAGGCAATGTATTTAGGCAATGTGTGTCTGTACAACCTGAGCAGGACATTTTTGTTTTGTTTTGGATTTGATTTCGTTTTTTTCAAAGACTGTGTTGTGCTACTAGGTACACCACAGTGAACCCATTCCTGATGAGAGTTTTTTTCAGGACTCCACAGCCGAAACAAGTGCACCCAAAGCAAGTGTAAGGAGTGATGGTCTATTGTTTTGAAGATCCATAGCCTTGCTGTAATCACAGAATATGGCGAGCTGGAAGGGACGCACAGGGATCATCGAGTCCAACTCCTCGCCCTGCACAAGCCTAAAGTAATTTTGCAAGTCAAACATAAGCAAATGGCTTACCTCTTATTTGCTTCAAATTGGCAGCAGAGGAGCAGCATTTCTCATTAGCTGTTTAATTAGCTGGAGAGCCTTTCTCAGCAGGTCTGCTAAAGAACAAAGGATTAGAACTGAGAACTTCTCTTCAACTCTCCCAATTTCTTGGCTCTTCTTTTCTTCTGTAAACCTCATCATAACACACAAAATGTGTAAAATTTTAAAACAGAGAAAATAAAGGAAAAAATGTGGAGATCCTTTCCATGATTTTCAAAATTCATTTAAGCTGCTTTTCACTTGTACCTTCTATCTTACCCCTCACCTGTTTGTCTCTCCTACTCAAACTGCAAAACTCTTCAGAGAATAGAATTAATACCTTCCTCTTAATTTTATGAAAAGCTTAGCAAGATTCACCACCCACTTCTATCTAATTTCATTCACTTGAGATTAATCTTACAAAAGAAAATATCCTAGGTTTCTTAAAAACACTTCCCACCATTTTTCTCTTCAGAAAAAGTCACCCAAACAAAAATTTCTTTTTAAAGATTATATTCTTCTGAGTAGTATCTAAATGAGATCCTTCCTTAGCCTTTACAGCCCTTTATGTTATTATCTATGAGGCTCTCATCATGCTTTTCAGTAACTGAGGGCAGGATTTTTCCAGAAGCACTACTAGAGCCCATGTTAACCATTTTTAATTATTTTATTTCAGTCCAGAAGAGGCCTGCAGTGCAACATGGAAGCATTTAGCATGCACACAAGAGTTAGGTAAAGAGTATTTTACCCTTTTTTCTTTTTAGTGCCTAATTGTTTTCAAACTCCTGACAGAGCAAATTAAACAGAAAGAAAATTGAGAAAAAAAATTGTACTGGCATTTGGTATTCTGAAGGTCCTGTTCTTAATTTCCTCCATTCTTTCATGTAATAATAGCTTTGGTTAAGCCTCCGGATACACGGTAAATTGGACTGAGTTTTGAGTTCTTCCTCTTAATAGCTTTTCTTGTAAAAGAGTCCAATATGAATAAATACAATAGGTTTCATTAATCCATAAGTTACTTGGAGGGGAAAAACATAGAGTAGAAATTGATTAAAATTTTGCCAAAATTCATAGCTATATGGAAAAGGTCGACGCAGTTCTCTGCTCATCTCCCCTGTGATGCATGACGGTAATTCAAATCCCCCAAGGTGTGCACATGGAGAAAAGAAGTGCTGGTTCTCCTTTCCTTTGACTCATTATATTCAAAAGGTAATTAACACTGAACAGCCATGACTAGTTAGGTGGCTGACTACATTATATGCTTTTTTAGAACCCGAGGTGGCTTTGCAGGGCAGGCTAAGAATCAGAAACATCTTCCCACAGCCAGCAAAGGAAGCAGGCTCAGGAGCTGTCTCTGCAGAGGACACAACGAAATCTTACACTGATATAATACATGTTATTTTCCCCACTTTTAGCTCCTATTTTTTCTCCTTCAATGACTATTTCCTACCCACCCCTCTTCTGACTGCCCTAGTAACTCTTAACCTATCTCCTTTACTTTGTCAATTTTTGATCCAAGCTGCTTGAATTTTCTTAGTAGTACTGCACCTGGAGAAGTTACAGTCTCCTACAGTCTGCTGCTTCTAAAAGTTATCCTCCCACTGATCAGCCTGTAAGAGAATTCTTCAGCTACTTTCAAGGAACATGAGACAGATTAGCAGACATACAATTTAAACTAATTAACCTAGCCTAGATCCTTTTAGCTTAACCAGGTGTGGGGGTCATCCACATGACCAGCTTAGTTGGCAGCTGTGAAAAAATGAAAACCTCTGGGAGAAAGGATGCGTTGAGCAGCCAGTAACCATCATACTTCCTCTTCCAGCTGCATCCACAGCTCTCCCTCTAAAAAGCAGTCCTGATATCCCACTTGCAAAGGGTCACTTTTTCCTCTATAGACTAATGGAATATGCAGTCATTACTAGCAGGCTGAAAACCTGAGCACAGCAACTCCAGTATAGCTCTTTCTTAAGCTGTCACAACTACTCTTACCAGTCTCTGAGGACCTCCTCTCGCTACAACTTGGCATTTGTAGGGTATCTGTTTTCTCCTCCATTTGTGTACCATCACCACCATTTGATGGTTCCTCTTCTTAATGCTGTGTCCTACCCAAGTTTCCATGACCCTGCTCTTATCCTCTTCCTCCCTAGGTACTCTGGTCCTGCTCCAGCTAAACTGCACTAAGTAAATGAGATCATTTGGGTGTCTTCATACAGCAATCTGTGGTCAGTCCCTGGGACAGCCTCCTTCACTTGTTCAATTAGACTGAGAATAATTTGAAATGAAACTTGCACTGAAGTTGCTTGTAAAATACCAGCTGCTCCAAAGTCTGTAATTGCTAGGCATCCCTGAAGCATTACCATTCCTATGTTAGCTGAAATAGCCTCTGCAAATAGGCTCCCAGCAGTTTTCTACTGCGCCTTTGCAACATCCTATTTTATCCTTAAGTGCCTTAGTACTTAAATACAGAACACTTGAAAAAAGTAATTCCAAATTTTTAATTAAAAGTCCTCTTTTGCTACCACTAATTAGGTAGAAAAGCAAAAGTCTTTTTCCCATTTATAAGAACCCCTCCTTATGCCTCTATTTTTACAAGAAATACAGGAACACTGCAAAGTGTTCCCCAAATGTGTCATCATCCAAAAAAGTCCCAAATGTGCAAAAGCCAGCCCTAAAATAGAGTTTCTAAACTGAAAAAATTATAGCCAGCAAGAGGAAACAAGAGGTAGTTAGATACAACGTACGAATACAGTTACTTGCCACTGAAGGAAAGTCCAGGATATATGTCAGAAGATCAAGAGTGAAATCCCCTAGCCAATTTTATAATAGAATTTCCAAACACATCCAAATGAGGTTCTGCGTCATCTTGAGAAACCCTTTGACTGTGCCTCTTCAGGTCCCACTAGAAGACTTTCAACAACATGAACTTTTTGTTCTGCAAACCTGAGGAGAAAAGACCTGGAATGTATCTATGCAACGTGAAGGCTGTGAGGAAACCGAAGTGGGTGAGCTGCATGGGAAAAGAACGCAGCCTCTGGTGGGTTTTGAAGCAAGGAAGATCGCGAGGAAGATCTCAAGGAACCAAATTTAATTATCCAATAGGGTAGAGGAAGACTCTCTTCCACAAAACACATAATTACATAACCATATATGCTTTACAGATGGTGAAGAAGTAAGAGCACCTTGTCACAGACGTCACTAAGCCAAAGTCTAAGTAAGGTTATCCTTCATAACATGTTTCTGACAAGCCTTTTTTCCTTCTAGGTCCACTGCCAAATGTGAGGACTAATGCTTTCACAGGAAAAAAAAGTCTTAAGGCTTTAAGACATTGTCATCAGACTGGTCATTTTACCAGCTGAGGAAATCAAGTGCCCTTTAATTAGTCCTGCTGACAGAAAAATCAGGTAAGGTGCTCTGAAGCCAAGAAAATATTGTAGTGCTTTAAAGCTAAACACTGTCAGTAACACATGATTCATTTCAGCAAGATGAACAAGGGAAGAGTTAACTACTTTTCTCCATGTTTTCTCCAATGTTCAAAGAAACACTGAAAGGTCTTTATTAGGTGCTAATTAGTAGGAATAAGAATGCAGACTAAGAATACATTAGCAAGTGATGCAGCACAATATAAATACATCAATAGAGAGAAGCAGTTCGTGGTGAAGATGAGATATCGTCAATGTTGAACATTCAGAGACTTGTACTTCTGACTCCTAGCAGTCTGGTCCTGTGAGCTGAATGCCCACTAGAAGGCTGGAAAGTATTTTCTGTTAGTTGCAGCCTAAGGAAATTTAGTTCACGTGCTGTCAGGCTGCTCCACAAAGCACAGTGATGCATTTTAAATGTGGATGAGTGGATGATGTGTTTCAAAGCTCACTAACACACTAATGGAAATGCCGAACACAGAGGACCACAAGCCTAAGCCACCTTTAGGACTCCAAACCTCCAGGCTACAAGATTTGCAGCTTTCTTCTACACTGATTACTGGCAGGTTTATATATTTCAGTGATAACTTCAGGAGTTCCTTCACTCTGAAATCTAAGCCATTTTTATTGGGTATCTAATTTTAGGACTCTATAGCTGATACTATTTATTTACATGTTTTAAGAAATGGGAAAGTGTAGCTGAGGTGAAGACATGTGGGAAGAGTATTCCAGATGGTCAGAGCTGTAGGGGAAAGAAACTCGATTACATTGGTGTTTTACAGACCCGCTGGGAAGAAATTAAAATGAGTAAGTTAATGATAAATTATGAATGAAATATGTGCCATGAATATTAACCACACACACTGTGTACACTCTGAAACTGTCTGTCTCCAGAAGAATAGTTTTGTAGCCACAAGACAGCATCAGTTTATTTAGGGGACATGGGAACTCTGTAGGGAGTATGAATCCTACAAAACTCAAGAAATGTCCAGTGTTGTGAAAAACAGAAAATTATTCCTGACTTATACAGCACACTAAATAACAAAGATATTAAACTTTTATGGCACTCCTAGGATGGATGGAAGCCCATTTCAATAGAAGATTTAATTCTCCCCAGTTATAAACCATCAAGATTTACATGAACTTGGGGAGGCAGGAAAGCCAGGGAGATACACAAAATGCATCACGTCCCAGTACAACATTAATTAATACATAATGGAAGCATACTGAGATTCCAAAAATGTGTGCAGAAGTGTTAATGTTAGTAAGAGATATTTTTGGAGAGGATACCTATGTGACTTCAAAATCATAGGGTTTTAAAGCACTGGAATGGAACTTCCACATGCCAACAGAAAAAATGAAAAATAGTCACTTTAAATTTGCCTTGCTAGGCAAACACCTTATTTCAGACCCTGTTGAGGGGCAGGGTGGTAGGGAGTGGAGAATCCACTTTTTGAACTCTTTTAGGGTGTAAAATAGTAGGACAGGCACTTCTTTAGCCTACGGTTCCCCATCCCTCGATAAAGTTTACACAGTAATATCAAATATGAAGACTGTGCTGGCACCACAGTCTGAAAACACAATGCTCCTGACAGCCTTTCTGAAGGCTCAAGTGTTTGTGGTCAGACACTTCTTGACGTAAACATCTCACTTTCCAGATTTCCACCGTTCTGGCACATGTGCATGGTAAACAAGAGAACACAGCCCTGGAGGTCCTCGCTGGCCCAGGGAGAGCAAAGAAATCACCCAGCAACATCTGCTGGTGCCTGGCTCAGGAACAGGCATATTAGCTGCTTTCCCTCTTTGTTTTAACAGCGACAAAGAGGCCAAAACAACACTGGTCAGAGCATAAGACATCCATATTAACTGTTGTGAGCAAGTATAATGGGTCAGGCAAGTAAGGACACAGCCAAAAACACATGCTTTCTATTAGGAGTTGGGCTGAGCTGCTGATGGTGAGCATATGCAACAGGTAAGAAGTGGCTGAAACACAACCCAGGGCACAGACCTGGGAGTAGTGGCAGACAGTCTCCAGCAGCCAGAGAAATGAATCACTTGCTACGGTGCTTAGTGCTCGCTGAGGCAAGAGTGAAGTTTAAGATGTACTTTCTGGCTTTTATTTTTAGAAGACTAACTTGCCTTGCGCTGCATTACATCCTTATTTAAGATATCCAGAAGACTGTGCTCCAGCCCTGGGCCTCAAAACATCACACATAAAACCTAATACAAGCTTCTACTCTGCTCTAAAAGTGCCAGCGATGTCACTTTTAAGGCAGAAATTGAAGGACATATTTCCAAATAGGTGGAATGTTATACAAGTTGTATCATTGGCATAAAAGGATATAAATACAGAGCATTAACATTTACTTCAGAATGAAAAGATGAAAGAAGTCAGGATGTGTAATTTACGAGGTTGCCAGTAATGCAAGAAAAGCCCATATAATAATGGCAATAAAAATCACATGCAATATTAAAGAAGTGACTTCCTTCTCACTTCCCTTTAAAAAGATAATTTTACCTAGGTACAGAGAAAAACATAGGTTAATTGAACACAAGCCATGTATTTTACTCCACTTTGAAAACATCCAAAGTTTTGTGTTGGGTTGTTTGGGTTTCTCTTTTTCCCTTGTAATTTAGTTTTTGAAACAGCTAGGCTATTCTGGCATCAATTTATTCAAAATGTCTGCTTCAGTATGGGAAGATAATGGCTGCTTTCTGTTATTGTCTATGCTAAACAAACCTCTACAGATATTTTACAGATTTTCTGGAAATATTGCAACTCTTTGAAGAAGGATCTCAAATTTAGAAAGGAAATGGCACTGATAAGGAGGAAGTAATGTCACAGTCACAGGATAGGATGCTGCGTCTCTTTTGAACATTATTTTCCCTCCACATACAGACAAATAGAAAGATGATTATAAAATTTGCTGCTGTAATAACTTAATCTAGTCAGCAGCAGCACCAATCATTCAGTAGCATGGACTTCACTGCCGTGATGTAACAACTTGGAAACTAGTAGTGTAGCACACATGCTCCAGTGGCCAACAAGACCTAGAGCCTCTGGCGCAGCATCCTGAAGTGTCATCATCATTGTCTTCAGCTTGCTGTAGAGATGTAGGAGCAAGAGACCCACTGAAACGCCACATGACATACTTTCTGAGCATCTACTGTGTAGAAATATTGTTATACCGGGGGAAGAAAAATAAGGCTAAAAGCAAAAAAGAAAAACAGATTACAAGGTTGGCAGTGTTTTAAAACCGCTCACTCCATATCAGCCCGCAAAGTGAAAGCCAGCACAAATTCAGGGAGCTCTAAGTCAGGCAGCAGAGCCAGGATGAGCAGTGGGGGAGGCTTGGCTGTGCAGCAGCCTAACCTCCCTGCACCATGTGTCTGGCTGGGGAACCTGCATCTGCAGCCTCTGGGGATGCAAGTAGCTCAGAAGGCCACACACAGCTTCTACTGGATAAAACTTATGGCGAGCTGTGCTCACTATCCTGTTTTTCCAGGGACATGAGAGCTCAATAACTATTTAACTTGTCACCTGTTCGCTTGTTGTCACCTTCCAAAAGAAGCCCTAATGCCATCTTATGCATATCAGGTAGCAGACACAAAGTGTGTGTGTCCTGGCAAGGATAAGCTAAGTGAGTTGAAACAAATGAGGTGTTGCAGTCTATGACACAGGAAAGCAGGCAAATGATTAATAGTCCACTGAAATCTTGTCCTCATCTGATACGTCCACACTTGCGTGAAATCCATCCCAGCTGCAATTTAATGTAACTGCTGTCTATTTGGAGTTCCTAACAACTCTGCCTCAAGTACTTTTATAACTGTTTACATCTATTTTCCAGTAATCTTTAGGAATTAGTATAAAAATACCTTAGAGACCTAATGATTTTAAGCTAGAGTGGTCAAAATACTTTGTTTTCCAATTCCAGATACCACAGAATGGTAGCAAAACCCTCTAGCCTGCAAGACAATAGCAAAGAGAAAGGCTGCTGCTGAAGTGGAATGAAGACTTACTTCAAGGCTAAACCCCTTTCTGTAGCTTAAGGCAGCTGCACTGGGGAGCAGGGAACTAAAATGCCTTTCTTATGCTCTGTGTTCTACTTCCACAAGGGAGGAAAAACACAACAGGTTCATACCACTAAAGTTTCCTAAGGTAGAATGATCCTTTTGACAGGCTCATTTAACTGCACAGTCATATTCTACTGGAGACACTGATACACATCATACAGGAAACCAGCACATTGCATCTAAGGAATTTTTCTTAAAAGTATACATACCATGCAGAACAAGTTAGAATCTATGAAACCACAAAGGCAGCTTTCAAAATACTGATCATTCTGTCTCACGCTTTCTGAATGATTCTTTCCTGAATCCTCCTCTGCAAGAGTTTGCCACTACCACATTTATGGATAAAGGAGACATTCAGAATTTCAATTACCTTCATATTGAGGGCTATATTCATAGGCAGGTTATTCAGGATACAAAACACGAGAACCCATGATATTCTCATTTAGAAACAGAGGTTAATCAGCAATATTTAAAAAAGAGGTCTAAAACTTGATACAACTGAAAGAGGTATTAAATAGAAGACTGGATAGTGAAATAATTTATACTCTCTATATATTATTTAAATAATTTATATTATTTTTTTTAAATCAGCTTGAAAATATGAAGTAAAGATGGGCCATGTCCAGTGTGAAACTGGCAATTTAGTGGATTAATTATTAAGCATCTTTTTATCTTCTCATGTCTGCAGTGGCCAAAGGCTACATGTCATTTTCTGTACTATCCTTCTCCATTTATTTCTGACACTGTTAAAGGTAAGCGTCTGCAAACGAATCAGCAACTCTTACTAAAGCAAAAGAAAGTTGTTCTGCAGTTCTGTATTATTATTAAGGGAAGAAAGGCATGAAAATTCACTGTAAAAATCCTCTCCTAAATGAGCTACTGTTGTGGTATACATGTAATAATCAGCGGAAAAAAGTGGTCCTTAACAAGTCATCACAAAAACTCTGAATTCTTGTAAGATCTACTACCCTTTATTACCAGTTTTTCCATGCCCATCTCATTTACTAGAAGCAAGGAGAGTTCATTACTTTCTGGTATGCAAGGTGGGTGGGAAGGGAAAAAAAAGGAAAGAAAATTGGAGCCCCACAGGAGAGTACCAAGATTTGGTGATGTTCACCTAGTAGAGGAAGTTTAGAAGGTCAGAGTGTATAGGGACAAATGGTCCCTTCTCATACAGAAAGCTCTGCTTCTACAGGGGAAAAAAAATCAACTGACTACTCCATCAGTTATCCAGGATGACAGAACAAATCTTCCTTCATTTCCTTACTCTTTCCATTAAACTTTGTGTACCTTCTGATATATTGCTATTCTACATAGTAACAGGTGTCCTACCTTATGGTAAACTTCCTAAGGAAAGGCCCAAGGAAAACATCTGACAAACCTGAAGACATAACATTTTTTGTACCTTTGGGGGAAATCTTAGGGGAAAACACTTTCAATCTGTGCCTCCTACCTCTCACTTGAGTGGAAAAAGAGAAAAGACTTAAAGACAAGCTTCTCCAGGGAGCTGGAATACTGCACCTGCAGTGCATGCAGAGAGAATGCTTTATGTCAGTGCAGATATTAAGACCTTTGCAAACATTCTTGTAACCACAGTTCTGGTAGGATTTTTTTTTTCCTATTGGTTGGTTTTGTGGGGCTTTTTTTCCTTTTCATTTGTCCTTAATTTTTTGAAATGAGTGGGCAGTAAAATAATCAGCCATAGGCACTGGATATAAAGATAAGCTATTAATAGATAATGGGGAGGAGGCTTGGACTAAATACCATACCGGAAATATTGAAGAGGTATGTGTTGTTACAGACAGAATGGGAGGCTCCTTTAAACAATATTCCTTACTAATAATTTCTCCTACAGCTGAGAAAATGTTGTGATCCTTCCAGTTAACCTCTGAACATAACCAGTAATCATTTATATCTCTAATTTCTTTGTCTGACCTTTCAGAAATCAAACTGAATCATAAGAACAGTAATGATGCACATTGTCAGAGTTGGAAGCAAGGAATAGTCTCCAGGGTCACTACGATTCTATTCACATGTTATTTTGTAAACTTGTCTCTCTGGGGGGGAAAACAAAACAAATCTTACAGTGTCACAACATTTTCATGGAAATTTTGTATTATTTTGTTTTCCAAGGTTTTGAGTTAACTATCAACAAAGTCAAATGAAGCAAAGTTAGCAAATAAACACCTAAATAGTAAATTAGTCCATTATTCCTAGGTTTTGTCTTATGACTGGGTCAGTCTTCTGTTGTTACTTTCCAGTAGGTTTTTAAAGCACTTATTTTTTAAAAATGCTTCTGGCTTCCTTTAAATAATCCAAATTTGCTCTTCACTATGGAAAACTACTTTTGCTTAGTCAACATGGTCCTCCATTTACCTCAAGTCTTTAAAGCTTTCCACCCACCAAGTCAGACAGAACTACCAGGTTTCCAGATCTGATTTCAGCAAATCATGGGTTGGATATTTTTTGAGCAGGGATTTTAACAGGTTGAACGCAGCTGAGGAAAGGAAGTTCTATAGACTAATATTTGAGCTAATGCCTTCTTCGTAAGGCATTCAGCCAAAACATTCATCTGCAGAATTTCCTTCCTAGTTACAGTGAGATTTACCCTTGAGTGTTCGTAGTGATAGATAGAGCTTTCAGGAGACCAGCTCTCACTAACAGTCTCAAAGGCGGGGAATAAGAACTACAAACAATATATAATCCACACCATGAACATCTGTACCCAGTGCCTTTGCAAGTTTTCTTCATTTTGTCTGACTGCTCATCTTTCTGAAACATTTTTCAGAAACCAGCCACCTTCTGCTGGGGAATTCCTCGTCTTCTGTTCCTTGTGAAGCTATTGATGGCAATGACAGCATTTCAGTTCACTTAAGATTCGTATAGTGAGTATTTAGTATTTGATCAAGCTTGAGGAAAAATTATTTAAGGGTACATTTCATAATTTTTTGCATGTTTATTTTGTGAATAATTACCCCTCAAAAATGTGTGTTTCAGCTCAACTGACATTTATGACACAAAACAATTTTAATTCTCCATAAAAAGGCAGCACTTGAACCTTACTTTACCATACATAACTCAAACTAATTACTTTTAAAAAGTGTCTTCTGGTTTAGGATGAAACATCTGAATTTTAACTGTTAAGGTCCAGTTTGAGTCTTACATACTGAGGCAGCTCTACTAATTTTGGTGGAAATATTCCAACTTTTAGTAAATATGCTATCAGTGTCAGAACATGGAGAAAATTCCTTTTCTTAAGGAATATGGACAAGTATCCAGGTATTTTTCTTTTCATATAGTTAAATTCTACATTAATAAACTAATTCTTATTTTAAAACTTTCTCCACCTAGATTATACCACAGATGGTGTCCCTGTCTTAAATGGAGTATGAGTTTTTTAAGCAAAGCATCTAATACTGTGGGTAAAGCAGGATTACACTGGAGACACTCTTAATTTAAGTGTCAAATACTTTCAGGAGTTTTGAGTGTTCACTCATAACTGTTATGAATTCAGCATATGTTATAAATTATGTTCATATAATCTAAAAACCAGATGAATTCTGCATAATGTCTTTTTTCAGTTAAGACATTAATTGTCCAACATGTTACCAAAATAAAAAAAGAAATCAATATTAAGATAGATGAGGCTGCTCTCTGGTTAAAAAAAAAAAAAAAATCAACCAAAGATTCCCCTGGTAAAATCAAAACCAATAACTGTATTGGGAAAGGCAAGGGTGTCTGCTGTTTGATGATTCAAAGTCATTTATAAATTACACTTGCACTGAATTATTTTTTGTTAAAACATGTAAGTGTTTGTAAAAAAATGAGTACCACATTCTTGCTAGTCTATAGTAGCTGAAAATCTCACGTTCAGAGGAAAAGTCACAATATTTCCTTCCTGGGGGGGTTGGACAGCAACTGGATATTTTGTCTTAATGCTTCTTACTAACATGATACCTTTACGCTTTTTACTGTCCCATGTGGACTGTAAAGCATTCAAAGCCCATATAAAAGGGCAATGAATTTATAAGGCCTCCATTCTGCACCCATTTCTTACTGAAAAAAAGCCAAGTAGCTAAGAATATCAGCTGTACCAATTTAAAATACTTTTATTTCCCAGGAAAAACAAACAAAACAACCAAAGTCACCTCAGTTACATGAAAAAAAAATGAACCCACCGAGGTTATACCAAACAACCCTTCAACTGAGCTGCTTCTCTGCAGCTACTGGGGTTTGGCAAAGGCTGTTCACTATGACATTTCCTGGCTAAAGAAAAACTGGGCAAGAAGAACTGAACAGTGGTGAGTAGTACTTTATGATTCAGACATAGATAAATTGAATTACAAGTCTGGAACACCAAATAACAAGGAGCTGTAAATAAAGGTCATAAATATTTCACATCAAGATATACACAAAGAAGCTACAAAGCACTGTCATTTATGCACTCTATCCAAGCATACATTAAATGGACACTAGGTTTTGTCACAGTGCTTTCCAATGTATTGAACACAGCAAACAAATAAACAATTATAGACTCTCCAGCCCATACAAACAATTAGGATAAAGATTTCTTATCTAGTGACCAAATGAAATTCCCCTCTTCATTCCCCAGCCCCCACCGAACACCAAAGTAGTTTGTTCATCTTTTCTGGCAATTTTCAGGTGTTCATGAATTTATAGAATCATAGAGTCATAGAATGAACTGGGTTGGAAAAGACCCCAGATATCATCAAGTCCAAGCCTTGATCCAACACCACTATGATTGCTAGACCACGGCACTAAGGGCCACATCCAGTCTCACCTTAAAAACCTCCAGGAACGATGAATCCATCACCTCCCTGGGCAGCCCATTGCAATGTCTGGTTACTCTCTCTGTAAAAAATTTCTTCCTTATGTCCAACCTAAACTTCGCCTGGCAGAGCTTAAGATCGTGCCCTCTTGTCCTACTGTTGGCTGTCTACGAGAAGAGACCAACCCCCATCTGGCTACAACCTCCTCTCAGGGAGTTGTAGAGAGTGATGAGGTCACCCCCCTGAGCCTTCTCTTCTCCAGGCTGAACCACTCCAGCTCCCTCAGCCTCTTCCCACAGGACTTGTACTCAAGTCCCTTCACCAGCCTTGTTCTTCTCTAGACCTGCTCCAACACCTCAATATCCTTCCAGAATTACTAGTTTCACACAGAAGTCAAAGTATGAAAGACTGCCCCTTCTATTATTGTTGACTTTATAGAATGCAGGAGATGCTGAAACACTCACTCTATGGCTTTGTATCTTACAATTGGGAAATCCACAGAGCACCTAAAGCTATTAATTTCTCTGAAACATCTGAGAGTTGAGATTAGGCCTTCTAGTCTTGCTAAATGCTTCATGAAGATTTGAACTTGAAAAGAGCCAAGTGCCCTTTCCTACTGAGATTACATAAAAAATAAATTACTAGGGAGAAAGGAAATGCCATCAAAACAACACATGGTACAATAAGGTTGACACTCACAGTGTTTACAGGAGGGAAAACAAATTAAATTTAACTTCTCCATGTCTCTAAAACGGGCAGCAAAACCTAAAATCAAAGCCAAAGTCTTTCAATTCTCACCCCACTAACCTCCACTAGGTCTCAGTTGCCTTAATTAGGTGCCTCAAATAGCGTTCAAAGGATGGACTGCTTTTCAATTTAACATACACTGGAAAAGACCTTAGGACAAACAACACAACTGACTGATGAATGAACTGAGGGGTTTGGACCCAAATTTAACTGAGCAGACCAAAAATGTCTTTCAATGGGCTTTGAATAAAATCTTTAGGGAGAAATCCTGGTTCTGCTGGAGTGAGTAGAAGCTTTGAGTTCCTGAAGCAGTGAAGTCAACAGTTAAGCAATGAAGCAAGCAGTCCAGAGTTTACCGCAGAAAATACTCTGGGCTTCTCACCTCCAAGTTCAACTTTCACATTTAAATTCTACTGAGGATAACTACAGTAGTCTGCCAATTCCAATTGCAGAAAGGCAAGCAGAGCCAGCCAGACTCCTTCTGTGCAATCTACTGGAGACAGCATCACAAACTTTCTGTGCCTCGCTTCACATCCTCTGAAATGGCAGACCACCACATCTGACTCACAGGCACAGCACAAGAATGTCTCTGGTCCCAGTGATACAGGTGCTCAGACTGCTATGGTAAGGACCACAAACAAAACTTATAAAGAGAGAGGGGAAAAAACCTCCACATTTCTCCTGTTTACACAGGAGACGCTATCCTGCTCCCCAGGAAGCCAATGATAAAACACTCACTGACGTCAATGGGAGCGCATTCAAGCCTCAGTTTAGGTTAAATTTGAGAAGAAGTGTTCAAATTGTAGTTTTTTACTTCCCCTTTATCCTCTCTATAAAAGTGAACAACTCCATCCTCACTAAATCATTGTCATGTTTGTCAGCTTCCTGCCTCTCCCTGCATGGTGGGATCCAAGCAGCCAAGCTGTTTATAGATATACACAGACTTGTGTATGATTTTAATTTCATTTGGCTCTAAAGAAGAGTAAGACTTGCCAGGGGTGGTTTCTGACACTACAGGATTCACTCATTTTCTTCTTGCTCCTCATAATTGCAAAAGCAGCGGAAACACATTCAAACTGTAAGACTCCTGTGGGTGTGGCAGGAGATATAGTCCAAAAATACTTGTGAGAGCCCCTATAAGCCTTCTATACAGTTTTGACAACTTAATTCAAAGACTTTCAAAAAAACCACTAAGATACCCATAGATACAGGAAGGGATTTTTTCAGATCCTCAAAAAGCATTAGAGGACACGAATACATAATCCCCCTGATCTCAGAAGTAATTAGGTACATAACCTCCTTGGTTAGAATTACAGAACTCTCTAAATCCTGCTATCACGTATTTGCGCCAATATCTATTAATTGCAGAGAAAATGTGGATTGCAGACCTTTGCTCCCATTGACTTTTGCTGAAGCATAGCTCGCCTCTTAGAAGTTTGTATGGGTGGTGCTTAATGGCCCAAAAGAGATGATTTGGAAAGCATTGATGCTACTGACATACCAAACACTGACATCAGAGTTAAATGTGAATGCTCACATTCAACATTCAGTTTAACAGTCACAGCTTCAAAAATTTGTTTCCCAAATGCTTCGGTCGCACATGCATTCACCTAGAGATTTCCAGACACTCAGCAAGGTTCCACTGAGTATCTTATTTCCTTTGATTTATGAGTTTCACCAATAGGCAAGAGTTGAGACAAAGCCTGAACATCTTGGAGAAAGTCAGAGGGATATCATAAATATGCTTGGTTTTGTTTCAGTATGTGACATTTGTTGCTTGTTGAGTGAGTGAAAGTGTCAAGGACTACAGTAACTGGAAAACAAACAAAAGAAGCATACAGGGAGCAAAGCAATTATGAGTATATTGACCAAATACCCCTTTTTCTTTCTCACACATTATTTGAGAATAATCAAAGAAAAAGGTAGGTATTACGCATGAAAGAAAACTGAGCCCCTCTACCCAGTTTGTCTTTGTTGCATATTCATCTTTCTGCTTAGGGGGACAGGGCTCTTTCAGAAATCACTTACTGAAAATTTCAGTATTGTTTGAGCTTAATATTGAGACCAAGTCATCTAAAATATATGACTTCCTGAATAGCTGCACATAGTTGCTTGACAGCATTTTTGCCTCACAGAGACGTTACAGGGGTGGGCTCTTCCCCCTTGCCTTCCCAAATACTTTCTTTATTGTGATCTGAACTTCAGAGAAAGATGCAGAAGAGTAGTTGTGCATCAGTCAGGCCCCATGCTGGCTCTCCTTAGGGGTGGGAAGCAGGCACTCCAAAGTTATCCTGCATGGCAAGTGGGGTCTGTCCTAATTACTAACAGACTGACATAACAGTCACCAATCTGAAGATGATTAAGTCTCCCCTGACATCACTCCAAAAGACAGTTACTCACCCTCCTCCAGCTTTCCCCTTCTTTTATAGGTGAAGAAAGGCCACAGTTAACATCACTGCTTCTGCAGTAAGGCCAAAAATTAGAGGAGAAAGTGACAGTTAACCACACAGCTTTATGGTATAAACTTTGTTAATGAATATAAAGCATTCCTAACACACAGATAACAGTTGCTGCTCCTGAAACTGCCAACATCTGCTGATTTAGCGTTCAGTTTACTTACCACTATTTTAAACGCTTATATCTTCAAGAAAACAGGGCAGATGAGCGCTTTGTCTGTTGTCTCAGTTTAGTACTTAGCTTTTGGATGCTTTTAGTTTATTCTCTATTAATATAAAATGTGCCATGTAAACTAACACTGAATTCAGCTTACTTTTTGGGGTGAGCTGACTTGGTTAGCCAAGATTTCCTGTACAGACGAACTGCAGAAAGAGAGTGAACTGGAAGCCTCCAAGCATTGCAGTTTTCTCAAATAGTACAGCTTTGCCCATAGTTCAGTGAAATGGATCTGTTCGATATGGGCAGACAATCAGTGAGATGTCTAGGAGAAGACCTGCACAGCAGAGAAAACTAGCAAAACCTGAACACAGAGAAGGCTTTGGCACACTGAATAAATTCTGTACAATCAAACCAAAGAATATTCTCAGACAACTTAAAGGAAGTCAGCAGAAACTCCAGAAACTTAAAGAGTGCGAGGCCACAATATAGGCTGTTGGCATGTACAGAAATTACAAACATAAATCAAAGAAGAAATAACACTTTAAAAAATAATTTTAGTTATTAATAAACCATACTTCCATAATCTAGACCATACACTGGCACAGGCAGAAACCCATCAATTTTCACTTTCTTATTCTGGACAATTTATGGTTTCAAAGTAAAAGAACATGGAATTCAGATAAGTGTTTAGTAAGTAGAGCATTTTCTTTAGAGAAATAAATACCAACAGACAAGTCTTAATTAAAATAGTTAAGCAGAAGGCAATGTCAAGAGGTGTGTCACATGTCCATAATGTCTCAAACTTTACTGGACATTTTCCAGCAATGTACTTAGCATGTGACCTCTCTGTGGCTCCACAGCTTCCCCAACCGTTTTCATAGCTCATAAAAGGTTTAGGAAGTGTTTATAAAAACTGCTTGAGGAAACTGTGCCACAAAGAACATGAGCTTCACGTCTCAGCAGTCCCAGCTTTGATTTAGTTCTCTTCGATGGGATTTCATTTTGCAAATGCCCCAATAACATCTGCATGCAGGTCCTCTTGGGATAGCACCGAGACATAGTGCAGTTTTATGTATATTACTTGGCCAAGTTCCTCCAGCATGTGATGGTTGACTTGCCTCCCTCATGAAATCACACATGCAAACGTTCCCCACACATACACTTACTGATGGCCACTTTCAGTGATCTGTGTTGGGAAGAAATATTATGTCATAAACAGCATCGCAACATCTGCAATGGATCCTTTTGGAACCTGACACGAACCGCCAAATCCAGAGAGCATTCTCGCATCAGAAGTCCATGACTGACGGTGCTTGACCTACTGTCCTGCAGGCTCACCCCAGCTTTTTCATGCATGCTCAAACAGCCTTTGGAAACACACAGCCGGAAAAGTGTCACAGACAAGCTCTCAGTATATAGCTCTCTAGAGAATGTCTGGAGAGTCCAACCATGAAACATGATCATGCAAGAACAATGAGGTTTAAAACCAACATTTTACCATGCTTAATTAACTAAAACCAACATTCAGAGCACTCTGGTGGAACTCTAGTCTTCAGCCTCATGTGACTTCCCGTGCACTGGATATTAATTTGCAATTATCAGTAGCTTGTGAATATGCTAAGAATAACAAGATTCACCCCTACAGAAAGACCCTCTATTGATTTCCTATACTGTTGCTTTCGAGTTCAATGTCACCACTCTACTGAATAAAGTAAGAAATTGTTCAGTCATAATGTATTTTTCTTATAAATGAAGAAGACAATTCTGCTGGTAATGCACACTTTAAATATAGCCATCATTAACTTCTTTTAATATAAAGGGAACATCACATGGAAAACTGATGGCTCTGACCACTTGTCTAAATAGTCATATGCTCCACCAAGATCATCCCACAAGAGTTAGTTTAGCAAAAGGCACTTTGATCCTACTCATGTACCTATCTCCATTCACCTAAACAGGTTACTAGGATAGCTTTTGAAAAAACACCAAAACTATGCAATAAAGTGCTACCAATAACTACAGCAAAGGTTTTATCCTCTTTTACTGGTAGAGATTCAATATCCTTCTTAACAGAGCAAGAGAAGCCCTATTTGTAATAAAAATAAATTACGGCATAGACATAAAACTTTTAGCACGTACTTTTGACAATAGAACTTTTCCAGTTCAAGGCTGTTTTATGACACTAAAAAAATGTTATTCAAACCCAGGAATCACTTATGTGATTTTTGAGTGTCTAGTCAAGCGTGCACATTCTCACCCCTGTTAATTAATTATCCATTCCTAAGCAGTAAATAAGAAGCAGTCATTACCCGTGAGGAAAAAAGCAGGACATACATATCAGGTGTTAAACATAAAAAACAGCTTCAGCTGCTTATTTGGTTCCCAGGCTTAGCTCAGGAATTCAAATGAAGCAGTCAGTGAAAAACAGCTACCCTGCTCCTAGCTCCAAGAACCACAGGACTCCTTAGGAGTTGTTAGACAACACAATAGTGCATCTTTCTTTAGGTTTCAAGTTACAATTAAGCTCAAGTCATTCAGCTTTTGACTCCACCTAGACACTGTGAGAGGGACAGGGGAAAAGTGAGTGCCCCCTTCTACACAGTCTTGACATAACTTCAGAATAATGAGTAAATCATGGTTGTGACATTGAGAAGAAGTGACAGAATACCCAGCGAATCATTTTTAAAGTCAATTCCACTAAATTTTTCAGAAACCTGTTACTGGCTACCTTTTATCAAAAAAGACCTCTCTGCAGTGCACGCATATGCCACACTACACCATCTGCTATACCTAATTTTTCTTTCCCACTGAAAAAAGGAAGCCTGTAATAATGCTCTCATCCACCTTAACTGGATGACCCAATCCAGGCATTTGCTATCCTTTTGATGGTTAAACAGAGACAGAAGAGGCACAAGCACTCAGAGCTGAAAAATCAGGTGAAATGAAACAGGTCTCAGCTGTAGCAAAGTGTGACTTTTATTACTTATGGTAGTTTTTTACTTCTTTCTCTCAGCAATTAGATACATAGTGTGGCTACAGGCGGCTACGGTCTATATATTTGAGAACATCCCACAACTGACTTATTTAACTTCACAGCTATTGCTTTTGTACCAGAAAGAATGGCCAACAGACGTGGTAGCAGCTGCAAAACTCAAAGTATAAGTTCTAAAAATCAGGTCTTATGTGTCCGTTTTTGCTGATAAGGTTAACTGTAAAAGCATTACTGAGAAGGCTTACTGTGCAATCATAGAGGAAAACAAAAAATATCATTCTACAGTGATGAAGGATATTATCAAATCCCTTGTTATGAAAACCACTGAGAGAATATAAGAGCTGAGACATTAGTATGTGAAAATATATGTCTAAAATCCCTACTTCACAGCAATCCTCTGTCTCATGAGCCTTACTTCTGAATGGATGAAAACAGGCAAGAGTCACATCTGCCTTGTTCAGTGGAATAGACTGGAAAGTCCCAATAATTTCCAGTAATTGAAACCTATGACACAAAGACCCCCACAAACCAACCAACAACCAAGCAAAAAACCTCCCAACAATCAAAAAAAACCCAACCCCAGAACGCAACCTTCCTCTAAACATCCCATGACTTCAAACAGGTACGGGCAAAACATGGATAGGAACAAGGCAAAACAGCACAAGCCATATTTCCCTTTAAAAGAAGTCTCGTTTCAGGTTCGAGATGCCCAGGATCCATTGCATAGCTGTTTCCTTTGCTGCCTTTCTGTTTGCAGAGAATAGTGTAGTCGATACGTGCACAGATCTATGCCCTGAAATTCTGTGCTCACCAACTGTCTTGAGAACTAATGCGTTTTTGGTATTTAAAAGTCATGTAGTCAGATCATAAGTAAACACATTATAATACTAGCATTAAAGAGGACACTTATAAAAGTTGCATTGCCTAATTCCTCATTTCTCAATTTACAAAACATATACTGACATACTGACATCACTACTCTTCTTGTCCCAGCATCATCCTCTGTGCAAAGCTGTCACAAAGGCAGACTGAACATTATCAATTCTACATCACTGTCACATCATTGTTCATTTGACAAATCTTTATAAAGCTGTAATAACATAGAAATAAATATCACCTTCAAGGACCTTTCATTCAAATATATGTTTGCTTGCAGTAGTTTCTCTAGGTAACTGAAACTTATCTGTGCACTTCCTCAAAATACATGTGGCTTCATCAAAATGTAAGCCAATCTACAACTGCTGAAAGAGATAAGATACTTGAAGTACACAATTTAAGTTTACTGTGCTCAAGAGGGGTAATTCCCTCTTTGCTGAGTTAAGCTGCAATCCTTCAATCATCATTGACAAGTAAGAGTGAAAGAGGCAATCGGCAAGAAAAGTTGTTAGATCTGGAGAGCAATTCACAGGAGGAAATGTGTTGGGAAGGCTCTTTGTTATAAGACATCCTTTATGGTCATTGTGAGATTTTTCTTTGTACTGCTCTAAGTTCCTCACCACACTACAGATTGCTGAAATTTAATTGTTTCTTCATAAAAAAACTCAAAGCTATTTAAGAAATCCGTCTCCAGTTACATTTACAACACATTTGCTTTATGACTATGCAGTTAATGCTGTAGACAAACACACATCTACAAAATTAATTCACTGACTTGCTGCAGCTACACTAATGAGCTGTAGCTGAATAGTTTTCTCTTAGGGGCAAAATAGATAGAAGAATATTTATTTAAAGCAAATCAAATATGTGCATTCTAAGTAAAAACTTCTACATGAAACTCTTTCTTCAGGGGCTTAAAATCATGAAGTTAAACAAAGATGGGAGAAAGAATACCTGGGCAGAACCAAGGCTGTCTAGGGTACCACTCACCAACCAACATTTCTGCAAAGCCAGCAGGATGACTGTGAACTCTGCTCACAGGAGCACATCCAGTTCTGTAGTCCTTTCACTCCACCCCTACCAGTGGGAGACCTGCATTACCCCTTAACTCCTCCAGAGCACCTGCCATTTCCTCCACATGGCGCTGAACCAGCAAGTGGACCTGTCCAAGTTAGTTGCTTTTAATGTGTGGAATTCACGAGCAGTGATTGAAAGAAGGGGGTTTGGTATCTTAACAAGACCGAAATCATGACATCACCCTTCCACCTGAGCTGACAAAAGGACTGATATGTACTTGAGCAGAACTCAAAGAAATTTTTTTTAACATGTCATTTCTCAGATACGATGCATTCCATCATTACCTCGGGAATTGTCTTACAATTTTCTATCCCATAAAAGTACGATATTTCAACTGATGTAGAACATATCTAACTGGCTGGTTGCCCACTACTTAAAAGACACCTTCCTTGGTTGTCTCAGTTATCTTTCTGCCAACCTTGGAGCACAGACATCCTGGTCTCATGTGGTTTTACTTCTGCGTTTGTTTTTCCCTTTATTGCAGATTCCACACCTGAATATGTAATCTTCAATGGTGTTGTGCATGCTTGGCCAGAACTAAAAAATTTTATGCTCCCTCCTTGCATTTCCCAACACATAGATGAATACAAAGGATTTACACAGAGTACTTCTGACCTTCTGCTGCAAGTGGTATTTCAGCAAGACATCTTCTTTTGAATGAAGTGGCGGCAAAGGGAAAGAGGGAATCCCCACCTTTTTGCAATGAGTCTAGGACCTCAATAATTTAAGGTATGGTGATCAAATGACAAACTGAAGTGTCTCATGAGTAATACTTTAGCAAGACTAGATCAGTTAATCTCAAACCTTCTTTCTATTGCTTCCAAGCTTTTAATTTTTAAATGCCATCATGAAAAGATATCCAATCTTTTTTTTTTAATGACCATATTTGTTTCCAGGCTTAAAGATTCCTGTCTAGTGTTTAAGAACAAAAATTCAAAATGTCAGTGAAATTAGACATGCTCTGCATGCTATCAAATCTGATACAGTACTTAGCATCTCATTGTCTGCTTTCACCAAAACATATTATTTACCAAATAATTATTGGTCTTATAGTTTTATATTTATTAACAAATTATAAGACAAGTCTAGTTCCTCTTCATGATTACAACAGTACCAAAAGAGATCAAACCTAACCTCAGTAACTACTTGGTAATTACTTAAGCAAAAGCAAAATGCCACTCATATATCCTCTTTCTACATTCTTCTGAGCTACTAAAATGCCTGATCTTTTTATTATATCATTGTATAATCAAATAAACATGAAACCAATTTCAGTATTGTAAGCCCTAATAATGTATATATCCTTTCTGAGAGACTACAGGTCAAGACAACACTCTGCTTACGTTTATTTCTATCCCTATCACTCTATGTGGCAACCCTAAAGCAAAGTTTCACAGAATTTTGTGACCTACATTACACAAAGGAAATTTAAGTCAGCTTTTATGAGTGTTCTGCCTGTAGAGGAGAAATGCTGAGTGATACTGGCTAACCATTGCTGGAGTAAAAGTCAAAAAGCCAAATAAAGCTAGAACAAATTACAAGAGCTTTGAGAGGGGCTTCTCCCCAGTACAAAGAAGAGTTTTCTGATCAGGTCATCCTTTTTTCCAAAAAACAGAACAGTGCTACACCCACAATGATTTACAGCATGAGCTTCAGTGAGTATGGACAAGAAGTTCCAGTCCTGAAGTTAATATTAAGCTTTCAAACACACGATTACAGAGAGTAAGCTTGTTTATGTATAGTCAGAAACTGGAGTGGTACGCGAAAGCCAGTGCTTTGAACACCTGATCTCAGCATGTTTGTGCATTCCAAACTTAGCAAGTTATTGCTTCCTCACTGATTGCTAATACATCTGTATGTTTGCATTATGCCTGAGGGCAGTTATAGGTCTCCAGCAGCATTTTAATAAAATATTATATATGTATTTTCTGAATTCTATTAAGGAATTTACCACGCAAGACACTCCCAGGGAATTGCAGGGAGGAGCGTGGGGGGCGAAGGGGCAGGGGGGATCTTGGTGTGGGAAGGGAATGAAATCCAGACAAAACAAAACAAAAAACCCCCACAGGTGCACCCCAGCCTCCTACTGTCAATATAGCATTAAGGTTACATTAGATTGGATCACACTCAGGAAGGATGAAACCTGCATCCAGGATAAAGCTGCACACTGATAACAATTTAGAGTTTTCTGTAAGAGCAAAAGCCTATTCAAGAGTTAGAACGTATGGAAAGCTAAGATAGTGAAGGAAGTGCATTTACTTCCACAACTAGAGTTTGGCAGTGTTCCAAATGGCCCACTTCATTGTTTTCTAGAGCGAGATACATGAAAAGGCACCATTATGCCCACTAGTGCTCCATTACTCCTGAATACTGGAGTCACACTGATCCAGTAGTATCTGCAGATTACAGTTCAGGAGACTCTCACCTGCTAGGGAGAACAGTGTATGCTTTAGCATAAAGATAGCCGTCTTCTTGATTGACCGATATGGAGGACATGCTTTCTTCACTTACTCAGAACCACCTGACTGCAGTGACATGTATGGGAGTACATGGTAGTGAAGTAAATGTTTTAAGTAAATGTGACTTGCTTGATGAGGAACAGTGCTTTCATTGAGGAGAGACAGCAGTATTTCTAGATAAACAATTAATTTACATGTTTTAGAGCTGGGACAATCTGTAAGTCACATACTGATGCAGACAAAGGCATGTTTGTTATTGAACTCAATTTAGAGTGCCTCTCTACATAGAGAAAAGTGCATTGACTGAGGGAAAACCTAATGGCACACTTTCAAATTTTTGAAGAGGGAGCTATGAACATTGACAAACATAATAAAATTCATTCTAGGAATCTAATAATTCATCTGAGAAGACAAGTATTTCAAATTTATCAAGGTTTACTGATTTTACAAACTAATGATTTTTTTTAAAAAACCCTCTAAATGGTAATGAAGTTATTGTAATATGCCTAAGGAATTTCAACTATGTAATTTCTTGTAGGATCATGTTGAGCATACAACACTTCTGAATAGATTCCAGTTATTGAACACCAGCCTTGACAATAAGTACTTATGCAACCCTTCCTTTGCACATGGACTACAAGACAAAAAACCCAACCTGTTACTCCCATTCCTTTTCTACTCTGTTCACCTTTCCTCTAGTCCTCTCCCTTCCTGAGGTGTTTTGCTACATTATTTTATTCAGGAAAGAATAAAAATAAAAACTAATTGGGTAACTGGACAGTATACTAGGTAAGATCTTTTAAGTTACACTGATTGCAGGCTCACCCAAGGGTCTGAAGCAAAAGAAACCAGGTGGTCTAACCTAACTCCCAAGGCAGAGGTATGCTACATTACCAAAGCAAAATAAGTGATCCCACAGAATCTGAAACATATCTGTTGCTTCTTTACAGAGAAATGAAAGCTGACATGAATGGAAATTAAATTATCTCCTTCCCCTAGAGGCAGTCATCTTCCCAGGTCAGAGGTATGCAAAGAAAAAAATGAAAGAGTTCCCATGTCATGGCTTGCACCATAGCTATGACTAGACAGACAATATCTCCTACTTTCTTTCTCCCACTCCACAGTCCTGACTTACATTTTCCAAATGTTCCTCATAATAGAGCTATTACAATACAGAGGAGATTAAAAAAAATATATATTTATACAGATTTCAGTAAAGCATTACTTGCGGAAATATGCTGAAACTGAAAATTGTGTGGTTTTGTATAAAGGAAGAGCATACTGTCGCATAACCTCATTGAAACATATGGTTTGCACAGGTTCTCAAAAGTGATAAATAAACACTAGGAAAGTCATTATGAAATTTTTCAGAAATTTTTTGTAGGAATTGGAAAAGAAGAGACACAGCAAAAGAAAACAGATTGTCAGATTTGCAACTGCAAGCTAGCTGAGACTAGATACTTTTAAAAACAAGCTTGTGTTTCACAAATATTTACAGTAGATGAAAAGCCTAAAGGCACTTAGGAAAAGAAAGCAGGAAGAGGCACTGTTACATCGTTAAGGTCAGCATGAAAATTTCTAAACTTTAATGAATTTGCAAGTTCTGCATAGGCCCCTCTCAGTGTTTTAATCAGAATTCAAGTTAGGTATTAACACAGAGGAGTTCTACCATATGTATAATCTGTAAACATACACATAAACCAACAAATGTAAATATTTTAATGCTGGCTATATTTAAAGAAGTTGATTATTTTTTCGACACTGTGAAAAAATTATCTTCCAGATAAACAATAATTTGTCTTGAAAATTTACCCTGTTTCATAAGCATTCAGAAACAGAACAAGTTTCATGACATACCCCATTACTGCTTTAACTTGTACACTTTTAGTTCATGAAATGGAGAATTAAATATATTGGCCTAAGATATGGCAGCTATGAATCCATTGATTAGTTTCTTTTCACTCTAGACAAAAAACAGGTACACAACCAATGAAAAATACCTGCTGAATAGTAGTAACTCGTGAAAGATCAGTAACACAATCACTTTGGATTGTCCATACATGCCCTTCAACCAGCTTGCTCTGTAATTAAATGTTTTTATCCATAAAGATGGGAACAGAATTATTGCCATGCAATTGTTTGTCACGCCATTGTTTGTTTTGCTGACTTGACCAAGGCAATTCATTCATATAAAATTGACACCAATAATAAAACAGCGTAAGCTGATGGAATTTCTCACCTTTCAGAACATTTAAGAAACAACCTTGTACTTAAACTCTATTTCATATAGACACAGGGATGAGATCCAATTCCTTTTCTTTTTGTTGCTTAAGTCTTGTTGCTGATCTCAAAAACGCAGGACTTTGAGGTTTCTGTAGTAACCTTCAGTGTTCTAGCTAGGACTATCATAGTGCAGAACTGGTGACCCGTTCTCTAGCTCTGTTCTGCATGTTCATGTATCTGACCTTTTATTCAGGAAAGAAACTTAGTTTACTCTAATCTAAGATAATTTCCATTCTACATGCTGAAAGTCTGTTACTAGTTCATCCAAACTTGACCATATTGTTAGGAATATGTAAGCACATTTTTGCAGGAGCTGGATATTAAAGACTTCTAAGACAGCAGAAAAACAAAAATGTGAATACAGTAAAATAAATTTTCCAGGGAAAAGACACACATTTTTAAAAGCTTGCTTTCCTGGATCCTTCATGACATGATTTGGACAGAAGCAGTGAAATGGCAGATGGACATGCTGCCCGTAGCACTGAGCTCAGCTGCATGCTAAGCTACAGTAGGTTTGTGATTGTATACACAAACAGAGCCTGACTAACCACATCTGTCCTGTCTTTGGGGTCTTCTATGGACAGAAGATGATGACAGCTCAGACAAATACATGCCATTTCACTATGGACAAATCCCTTTACGGCACACATGGCCCATTATAAAACTAACAATAACAGAAATGCTCAATCCAACTGGAGCTTGCCAAGGGAAAAAAAGTGAGTAAACTGGCCCCTCCCTCCCCAAACAACCCCAAAAAGTGTCCAACTAGTACCTAGATCCTCCACTGCTGCAGCAGTATGGGTGTTGGTCATCATGATAGTTGAGCTTATCCATCTTAGCCTGAATTTACTCTCTGGCATGGAATTGTTCATCCCGTGAGACTGGTTTTATGTTCAAAGCATTCTCAAAGCTTTGTTTCCTTTGTGGCACATTCTGTATCCATCAACATCAAGCCACAAGCTCCATTTTTTCCTTGTTAATTATGCCTATGCTGCTCTGCTCTGGCTTTGTTCATTGAAGAGCTTTGATAAATGAGCTTTCTGCCCTCATCCTTCTGAGGACACAGAGAGAAGTCCCATCCAGTTCCAAATTACATGATGAAAATAAGGAAATGGTTTGGGTTTTATATTAGAAGTTGATGAAGTGTGCAGAGGAGAGAGGGGGGGAAAAAGGGAGGCGGGGGGGAGGGTGTAAAGAAAAAAAAAGGAAAACCACTCTAGAATTAACCAGACTGGACCAGCAGCTCTGACTTCCTTCAGCCACTTGGGTCATCCAGCTCTGGATATGGTTCCAAATATAAAACAACTTTTCACTTAATTCTTGCACCAGTGCAAGTTTGCAGTTTGAAAAATAGCAAAGCTCCTCTTATTTGAGTAACTTTTCTTGTGAGTGCATCTTGTTTCCTTTGTTTAATAACTGCACAAATCCTACATTCATGCCACAAGACCACTAGGAGATATTCTGGCTTCATGACCAAGTGACCCAATAACATTTAAAATTAACTCTCTTCTCAGTACTGTACTCCAAATATTCAGGTATTACAGCTACTCTGTATCGGCGCACTTCTACCTCTATGAAGCTTAACTGAAGAAGCCCACCCTTTAGCTTAGTTTTGCACAAACACTACAGAGCCCTCTCCCTCCCTCATGAAGGAGTGAAACAGAAGGGTTAGTGGTGGGTTAGGGGTGAGGGAGGTAGTGAAAGTAAACAAAGCCCCAGTCCTACAAGTACAAGCCCACAGCTGCTCAGTTATTACCTAATGACAATATCTTTATAGGAGTGCCAGCACCTGCTTCTTATGGAGGAAGAAATCTGCATACTGGACTGGTACTGCATACTGATAAAATTACTGTGGCCTGCACAGATTGATTAGAGGACAGAAAAGCAAGAATACCATTAAGAAATGTGATTTCAGTTTGCTTTGCATAGCCAGCTAAGATTTCTGACTAAAACAGGTATAACGTAATGACAAAACAAGTTTGAGCAACAGTAGTCACCTGGCCACTCATCCCACTGCTCAAGTGCTTTGGGCACCCCAGAGCTCCAAAGTCAGCTGTAGGACAGGTCACTTCAAGACAATAAAAAATAGGTTACTCCAGCTTTCTGCTCACCAGAAGGGGCATTTGTGAAGCAGTGGTTTTCTGTGCTCTTTGCCCAGGCCATGCTCATAACAGGGAATATCATGAGCAGTGTCACATCAGAGTGCAGTAGCAATACCATGGCTAAGAGGGAGTGTGTTTCTTTCATCTATGATGTTAATTCCCTCCTCTTGTCTGTTTTATATCAAACAAAACATCCTTCACTTTTTACTAATATATTACAATGAAATGTACCTAGAGGGATAACCAGCTGTATTTAAGTTCACTTAATTTCCTTGTTCTCAGGAAAATTTGTGCATTTCAGGCATGGTATAAATAAGGAAACAAAACACACTTGATTGAGAACAAGAATCTTGGTGTTCCCATGAGCTGGCTCATTTGTTCTTCTCCTGTTTCTCTCTCTCCATCTGATTTTATCCAAAAGTCCCAGCAGCAGGATGGCACAGCTAACTGCAAGTAGTGAAAAATGCAGTTTCCCCCTCTGTACTCTAAGTTGCCAAGCACTTCTGCCTGCTAACTTCAGACTTGGATACCCTTTGCAGAGCAATATCTTCAAAGTATGAAATAGATATTTTAGAAATAAACATCACTGGACAAACTCTGCACTGAAATAAGTATCATGCAATGTCCCAAGACTAAATGGGTTCGTGTGTAGATGCACAGAGCTTAAAATACCACGCAATTTGTTTTGAAATAACTGAGAGGAAGACGCAGATTGCTGGGGTGACCAAAACCACTCCATCTACAGGTGTTACTCCTGCCTGACCAGGGCATTCTGCTCCTTGTGGGAATGCACACCTTGGACAGTGGAGCCATAAATAGGCCTTCTCTTTCTCCAGCCTTTTCTTCAAGTCAGTCACCAGTGAAGCGATTCGGATGGTTGGAGCTATAGCCATTCTCTGCCGTTTAAGCACATGCATCCACGTCCTTTGCATATGTGGACTTCTCTGACCTTATGCTTCACATGTCTGACATATGTTTCTCCTGTTCTCACCAAAAAAACCCCTCTCTCTCTCTCTCTACATTTTAGTCATTTGCAGTAGCCATCATTCTGGGATACTCCCAGCTCACATTCACTAGTTAATTTTAGTAATTAACACTTCTCATTTTCATGTCAGTGCCACTGCACTGCTCTCAGAACTTCTCTTCAGCCACCATGAATGGGATTCCTAAATGACTAATTTATGGAGAATTAGTAAAGTTAGTTAGATATGCACATGAAAAAAACCCAAAACAGACAGTAGCAGACCAGGCTGGTAAGTATGGCATCAGCTCAGCAATTACCCAGTAGCATAGCATATTGCCCCCCGATAGTTCATCTTGCCCCCTCAGTTTTCTCCATTACCTTACTAGACGTGCCTACTAGATGCCCATACTAGCTGAGCATGTGTTCACAGGCACAGGATCTAATTTTCTCAATCTTAATCTCTCTCTCACTGGTCTGAAGGAAGCAGGGAATCAAAGCTGAATAGCCCTACCAAGTCATTACCTGTGCTAATGTGAAGGTCTTCGAGTTCTCTGTTTTACAGGCAGTGGATATCTTTGATTAAGTCTTATACTGAATTTTTAAAGGCAAATAAATGTTGATTATATACTTATTTGAAGCTACGGCATTTCACTTGCATTTTGACCTGAGGTTGGATAAAACAACAGAAAACTCAACAGTTAGTTACAGAAATCACATTCATGTCACTGCAGAGTATAAAATCAGCTAACCAGTCAGGACACACAGAAACATGGAAAGCCACATCAAAATTCCGGGTATTTAGGTGTCTTTCCTGGTGTTTATGCCTTCTTTTCATAGACTTACCCCAGGAAAAGCCCTGAATTCACACTCTGCCTAAGAAAAGAGAGTGGAAAAAGTTGAAAGGAGGGTCATTCCAAAATAAAAATAGAGTTTACTAAGTGTGGTGACTTGTGTAACATGATTTCTGTTGCACTGACATGCAAGCCAGGCACATCTGATATTCAGCTGGCTTTTTTTTCACACAAGATAGTGGGATTATATCAAACACTGTGTGGCTTACCACAGCAGAAAGGGAGGTGTGCCACATGACTTTCATTTGACCAACATGAATAAACATGTCACTAAAGGCTTTCTTAGGAAACATAGTCTCCTTGAAATAAAAAACATATTTTGAAAGAGAGCCCACAATAGAAGTCATGGAATATTTGGTCTTTGCGTAACATGGAACATTTTCTGGGATAACCATCATGGTGCAACCCAGGACTGCCTGGGTGTTGGCCTTCAAGTAACAATGCACAAGGGTTTCAGATACTCCATGTTTGGCAGCTGAAATAAGGTACCTTGAAATATCAAGGAAACTGAAGTTTAGATACAGTGACTGGCTATTAGGTTTTGTGCTGGCAGTGGCCCAAATTGTGTTCATTTTACTCACAGGAGCCATCCAGCTGAGGTCAATGTGGTGACTCACATGGCCAGAGTGCACAGGACTTGGCACAATGTGTCGCACAAATGCAGATGTGGAAACTACTCTACAGCCAGAGACAAACGAGATTCGCAAGGCAAGAAAGGATTTGAAGTTGTTTCTGCTGACCTGTTCATGCACTGAGACCCAACAAGACAACCACAACTCCCTGACGGTAGAGTTTATTGCTAGTACGTTATTTATGGTTTCAATAACCTCTATCTCAAGAACTCACCAGTTCAGCAGGACTCACTGACATTTTTCTGAGCACCTACTGCAAGCTAGATCCAACTATTGGGCTTTGAATAGAGAATTAAATTAAAGATTCACAGTTCCCAAGAGCACCTTAACATATTAGCATTTCCCTACACCCACAGTACAGGAAAGTATTTTTCCCAAGACATAACGTGGAATCTCAGACAGTTTTGTTTCTCAACACTAACCTTTCAATGCTATTCCTGATATATTACCCCCATACTAGAAAATAGATCTTAGAAAGTTTTTTTGCATTTTACTTCTTTATTTTAACAAGTTAAATTGTGGAAACATTGAGCAGCTGTACTAATTTCCAGTACATTTTTTTTTTTAAAATTCATTAATCCATTCACTTTGAGTAGATACTCTCATATGGCTCTGTAGCATGAAGGACTTGGATAACTGTGTGAAAAATATCTGAACAATTGCAATCTTATGAATTTTCATTCCATTTTGAATACCTCACAGTCAGCAAGTGTGGTGACTTGGGTAACATGCTTTCTGTTGTGCTGATATGCAAGCCAGGCACATCTTGGAAACTCCACCAGTTTTGACTTGTGGAGTGTTTCTGTGATTCTTCTCTCTCCAAGGGCATATTTGACTCTCCCCAAAGAGACCAGGAGTTTCAATCTACAACTTCAGATGGATCACTAGATGCAAAGATCACCTGCACTGTAGCTTACTACATCTGCTACTCCCACAAGAATACACTCTGCATAATACACTTTCCAGGTTCTTCCTTGACTGTTGTTTTTTTTCAGAACATCCCTTCAAGGGAAACTTCCAAACCACAGAAAGGGAAAACATTACAATCTGCTGCTGACTCTGCCTGGAACGGAGAATAAAAGAGAGACAAAAAGGAGAAAAAGAGAATGGGAGGAAGAGAATTTGGCAGAGGCCTCTTACCAATTTCTACACCATCCAAACTCCGAATATAAAACATAGAAGAACAACCTGGGAGTAGATATGGAGAGGTTGAACAGGGCATTTTTGGTATGAGGGGAAAGCCTGTTAGCTAAAGAAGACCGGGTTGTAAATTAGACTGATCACATCTCATTAACATATTCTGACTTAGCACAGAAGTGTTATTTTATCCATTTGGGTTGCCATTAAACGTTATGCATACAGACATAATATCGTCCTTGCTTTAGAATGGATGTGATTATCAGCATCAAGATAAACAAAAGAAAATATTTTGGTACCTGTTTTAGAATTTCCTCACAACTAGATCAACTCAGTGAAAGTTATGGGCTTTTTCACAGCATTTGAGTTCTAGACCATTTTGGGAAAGAGATTGGTTGCATTGCTGACTTTGCACATACATCCTTGAGTTTATTAGTCTGGCCATTAGTTCTTTGCAGTCACAGTGGCAACATCAGCCGGCTTATACCATTAAGTCACTGATAATTAAATGCTTCACTGTAAACCAACAAACACTGATTCATCTAAGTGGAAACACATATTTTTTTTTCAGCAATCCAAGATATACATAGGGTGTGAATACATGCTTTTGGATATATCTCCATTCTCATTTCCTCTTGCTCCCTGCTTCCCCTTTCAACTCTCTTTTAATGGCTGTTTTCTCTCAGCTTCAGCAGGAACAAAACTAGGTTCCCAGCATTCCTGCCTGGCTCTTCAAACAAGCCAGTTCTCAATATGTTCCTATACATGGAACAGCCACAATCACCTTATAGACAACTCTCTCATACACACACACACACACACACACACACACACACACACACACACAATATCATCTCGCTCTCTTGTTCTTTTGCCTTAGAATTTAGAGGTGATACAGGTGGAGACAGTCCTCTTTGGAGACTGATACTGGTATGCCAAATCCACCTCATGCTGCCCATGTTCTCAGTGGACTGCCTCTACGTAGAAAAAAGCTGTTTGTCAGCTCAAGTGAAATGCCCTGGAGTTTCCCATTTCTGGCAGAACCAGTAATTCTTTTACATCCCATCCTACGATGATGCTGCCTTACTATCCCTAGACAGCAGGGGCTGCATTTATAGATGGCACAGGCTGCCTGATTGATTCAACATGAAGGGTCTACTTCGTGTGTTAAACAAGGCTAAAAAGAGACAAAACTTCATTCATTAAACATGACAGGAAGCATTTCTAACTCACCATTTTAAATGTGGATCACAGGTTTCCCACCTTATCTCAGGTTGACAACAGGTTCAGGAATGCAGAGGTGGAAGATGCTTACAGCATGTTCCTGAGAAGAGAACAATGAATAAAATATTCCCTGTCCACCAAAGAAATATCTATACATGTACTCATATTTTAAATAGATATTAACCTAAATTAATTTTAAATAGCAGTGTACAGACTACCCCTACACACTCACAGAGAAATTAGGCAACTCAACCAAGAAATATCTAGCAGGAATTGCATAAATCTGGCCACATTAAAAGTATCTGAGAAAATGTTTGGTGAATATGCAGTGTTATCAAGACTGAGCTATGCATATTTTCCCATTAATTTACATCACTTGCTATGGAAGTTGACTACTGCAAGCTATTTGCAGAGTGCACTTGCACTACCTGGGTGACTCCGGGCATACCTACTAAGCCCACTAGCTCTCGAATTTAGGAGGACTTCTTCAATGCACATTGAATGAGTTCTGTACATGCTGAGTTATTTAGAGCTTTACATCAGTGGGTATAGCCTGATTACAGGGTAATAGACAATAACAATAACACTAGAATCAGGCATCTTGCTTGTTTGATGGTTCAGCTCTTTTTCTGCAGCTGTTAAACAACTAAAGCGCAACTCACTAGATTTGTTACAGGCCTCCCGCTTGCCATGTGAAGTCTGAGGAAGAGCCTTGAGCTAATCCCAAAGAACACTCTCATAACCTAGCCCTAAGCAAAATTTACACTGATCCTTCACACTGCAATCAATCCTTCTTTAGTTTTAGTCTGACAGCATCTGCCTTCTGTCAGCTACAGAAAGCCACATGTGACATTGGGCACTGCAAAGCAGACAAGTTTTCATAAGAAGTTACACCATGTACTTTAGGACATCACAGCTAAAGAGACAGGTTTGCTAAATGTTAATCAGGGGCAGAATTGGATTCAGTTACACCAGAACTTCAGATACTTGATTTAAGCCAGTCACGAGAAGACTGTCTCTTCACAACTAACTCAACTTCTACAGGATCAGGACTTCTATTCAAGTGCTAATGACAGGAAACCGTATTTTGAAAATACACAAGAATCCACTAAGAGTGACTTATGCTTTTACTATTCTGTTTCAGGCTCTTCTGCAGACCTTGGCTTTCCTAAATCTTTCCCTTTGTGCATCTATGAAAGAAGGTGACAGCCAACACTTCTGTTACAATGGCAACATTATTAGCCATTCAATCATATCTGCAGAGCTGGGAAATAGCTCACAAAGAAATTAAGCATTTTGGAATGTCTGCAGGACCAAAGTGCTACCCGGTGACCACTTAACATTTAACAGCATGAGTGCTCTCGTGTTAGCACTTCGGTCATCCTGCTTAGCACTATTGTTGACTCCATTTCTTCAGGGAAGTGCAGTTGTCGTAAGACACCTTGCCGGCTATTGCAAGCTAGTTCAAAAGAAGTTTAGGGAGAACATTTCCAGCCAAGTGGAGAAGTATGACCAGATCAACTCTACTTCTTGACATCACCTCAGACCATTCACCTCACACAGGCAGTTCTCCCACCACTATGCAGCTTTAGCTCCAATACCTGGGCAACAATATATGGGCACAATACTCCTTTCATGACATTGTCCTTCCTAGTTTTAGTATTTTTTTCCAAATCCAAAATATTACTATGCTTGCTATTTTTTATTTTCATGTAAAAAGACATCATTGCTTCTTCCAGTAACTGCTCTAGCTGCTTGGAAAGGGGTGGGGTTTTTTGTTTGATTGTTTTTTGTTGTTTTGGTTTCTTTTTTTGCCCAAGCATCTCCATTTTCTAAGACAATTTACAAGAACAAACCCTTCTAAATGTTGCCTTTCACATTTATTGTGTTGTCCTAATTATTACATTCTTTGCAGTATTTCATGCACCCTGTATACCTTGCCTAGCAGCTACATGCTGTTGCTGACATCAGCATAACTTTCTTGGTGGGAAATGATGCTATTTAGAAATATAGAGCAACAATAATAAATTCAAGGAAAAAAATGCAAAAATTCTCCATGACCTCCCTGACAAACTGCTGTAATGGTCTGAAAACTGCAGATGTTTTTCCACTAAGTTTTTACAATGTTTGTTTTGAAATGATTCTCTTTTAAATCATGTTGTTTTCCTGTTGTAATTTCTGCAAAGCAGATGTGACATCTTGGGCTTAAGGGCTTTAAGCTGATTTTGATGGCTCAGTCTTGCTGCTATTCATGCAGCACAGAAAGTTCTCTTGCAGTGGAATGGGATCTGCTGTGTAAAGAACAAAGAATCACCTGGGAGGAAAGGGGCTGTCCTCACTGTCAATGATGGGACTTGGCTGTTGGATTTAGGAAAGGGGTCCACCTACTGCCGAGTCCCATATGGCTAATTCTCAGACACTGGAAGAATGCAATGGGCCGTATCAACTGGCCTCACACATATCTGTTTTGAGCAGCCTAAGGTCACTAGCACTCGCGCGCACACACACACGCGCTAGTGTTACAGCAAAATTGGGTCTGAGAATGGCAGGAACAAGGATTCCATCCTTGAAAACATTTACCGGATAATTCTTTCTTTTAAAAATAAAAAAAATCTGCAGAACAATTATGACCTGGACCAACTAGATTAGCCTCTTATATAACAAAATTACAGTCAAAGCAGAGCTAAAGCTTTTCCCCATGATATGTCCTCAGAACAACAGTGTGAGAAAAGCTATTGTCTGAATGTCCAGCTGGTGAGAGTGATCAACGACCATAAATGCCTTGTCTGCCTGCCAGTTAAGCTGCAAATGGTTTCAGTGAGGTGCAGAACAAATTTGTGTTGTTTTTTTCCAGTCTGCAGACCCAGGTTTCACCAATGACTACAAACCAGTCATGATTATCTCCACAGAACCAGGTGGATCTCACACAGTACTGAAGGAATAATACAGTAAATGATTTTTCTCCCTTCCTCATAACCTTCGTAACAGGAACCTCTTGTTCCTCAAGACCCTCCTACAGAATGGTCCTCCCTGGCCAGAGAATTCTACTAGCTGCTGCCATTCAAAGCCTTCTGTGGTGAGGCCAGGTGTTATTCCAGAGTTAGCCAGAGAGGTTGTGGCTGGTACATAAAAAGAAAATTAGCAACATTTACCCACATCTTCCTGCCATCTCACTCAACTTGTCCATGGCCTTCAGACTGCACAACAGCACCATGCACACCCAACCAGAATGTAACCCTTACACATATGCACAGAACTCAATAGCTGTATATTGTTGACATACTTGGGTGGTGGGAAGTTCCTCATTTACCTGCAATCAAGTGAGGAAATGTCTCTTTTTTCTCAGGAACCTGGATCCCTAGACAAATTATGATCAAATATTTTTCTCCTGATTCTCAGGCATGTCAGATATTTTGAAAAGTCACCTTCCATACTTAATGATTCCCTGAACACTTACACATCCACAGAAAGTTTATGTATTCAAATTACTGTGCTAGAAGATGGACAGAAAAAGAACAAGGTAAATACTTCACAGCTCAGGAGTATGCTGTAAGATCTTTTTAGTGAAAGGCAACAGCCATTAAGTGCCAGTTAGATACTCATAAAGTGAAATACACATAAAACCACTCATTAATCATTCCCAGCATGCTGTGAATCTTGAAACAGGTGTTCATTGCAGGACAGATCGTGGTTTAGATGTCCCTCAAACAGTAAACTGCCTTGACCTCTTAAGGGGCAACGTGTTGTTTTATAGCATTACCTCTGAGAACTTGGGAAATTGGAGTGAACATTAACACGTATTAAACACAGTTCCAAAGACAGAGCAATATACCTTATGTAGGCAAAACAAAAGACAAAGGATGATGGATATTTTAGGCCCTGAAACACTCATCACTACAGCATCTTATCATAACTAAGACAATGAATAGTGCAGAAACATTAAAAATTGGGATTTCAGAGCTGCCTGGATGATTTAGATATCCACTGATATTCAAGTATGTTTGACAGGTCAAATGCTGCCCATAAATTTCCAGTAATGGATCAAGCTGTGATAGCTAAGATGAACAGCAAACTATTGTCATAGGTAGACAGCAGGAACTGAAATAGTAAGTGAATGTACGGTGGCAGGCAACAAACCCAGAACGAACGCTTATTTGAATTTTTAGTATAATACTAGCATAATCTTGCACTCCTTTTACAGATACTCAAAAGGAAGCTGTACAATCTGGAGCAGTGAGACTATGCCTTCATCAAATCCACATTCAACAAAATACTCTTACTGGTGTTACTCTAACTCAAATCTTTGTGTCAGTATTTTATTTCTTTTGTACCTTGAATCAGAGACAAGACAGCAAGAAATGTAGTCCCATAAGGTATAAATAAGGCAGCTCTATAATCAAACTGAGCCCTTCACCTCCCTAAAGATTGTTCTTTCCAAGCTGTTCAAATATTGAATAACTCCAGAATATAATTACCCCTTGTATTCGATCATGTGCCAAAGTCAAACTAACCAAGCATTGTAATATAATACAGTTCTGTGAACCAGCTAAACTTTCACATTGTTTATCTCTCTGCCATATGTAAGAGGACCACCCAAACAGAATATCAGGTAAAGCCTGAGGTCCATGCTCAATGAAAAGGATGGTGGTAGAGAAGAGGCCACAGATGACATAGTAGTAAGGTGGTTTAGTGACACACAAAAGAGTTGGGAGATTTGTTGTTTATTCCTGATTTTAGCCACTGACAGCTGCAGGAAAAGCAGTCACATAACTAGTTTGGCCATGACTCAGTACTTTCTTTGTAAATTAGAGGCAACCCCATTGAAATGTATCTGTTGCCTAAAGATCTTGAGCCAGAAAAGAAATGCAACACTTTACTAAAATAAAACCATACTTTACTTTTAGAAAACAGTGAGGGGGTTTTCCTTCGTGTTGAAGACAACAAAAGTAGAATACACTACTTTCAAACAATCACAGAAACTTAATTTGTCCAAAATGTAGTATCATAGTTTTGTTTAAGGTCAAAAAAGGAAAATGTTCCATTCACCAAATCTGATGCTAGTAAATACTCTTCTATTTTACATGTATAAAGTTTCAAATGGAAAGATGTTATCTGAACCTGGGAATATCACCAGCTACTAAAGACTTTTTCCTTTCCAGATAACATCCAACTTTGAGACATGTAAAAGTAACAAAACACTAAATAATCTGTTGAGACAAAAAAAAAAAGTTACATTCATAGATACCTTTTTGGAAAGTGTTTTAAAGACCATGTGGGGAACAGCTGATGAATTTAACAGGATATTTTTTTAATGTGGGTCATATTAAGGACTAAGGATCTTTAAAAAAAAAATAAAATTGTCAGCGCCCACTAAGCTTAGAATATGGTATTTCCTGACTGTTTCAGTTCAGATCACTATCAGAGCCCAATTTTCCTTCATTTTCTGCTCTGAAGTCCTTCCCCAGCCATTGTCTGGAATACAACGTAAGACAAAGCGTGAAATGGGTTTTCCATATGGAGTGAAAAATTCACCACCACCATTCAGTTTAAGCAAGGAGAGAGACATTATCATTTATTGTCAACAGACAAGGGTGAATCAGAATCTCCCAACTTTTGATCCTGGTGCTATATAGTACCATCTTCACAAGGTCACTCACATCGTGATCCTCAAAAGATGGCTAAGTACCAAACTTATAGTGGAGTTAAAGGTTCACATCCCAATCCAGAGAAGCACTGTGTAAGTATCATGTGGCTTTCTGGACCAAGATTTTAACTTACGTGCTTTCCTTCCAGTCTGTAAAATCTGGACAGAAAGCTGTAAGAGAAGGGCAAAAGAAATTCCTACAAGATTAGGAATAGGATTTCCCAAATTTTTTTTTAAATGTCTACAGTGAGGTGCCCAAATACTTTCTGTACAACTCCAGCCTTTATTTCTTTTTAAACTCACGGAGATGGTGCTTCAAATGTGGTTCTGAGGTACCATTATCTTCTTTCTTGGCCATTTACACTACAGCACTGAAAAATACAATTATGAGGCTTTCTAGAAATACTGGAACTACTAAGACAGAGAAACAAATGGTAAACAAAAATGATATGCAAACCAGCATCAAAAATCACCTCTAGAAGGGTGTGATGGAGTCTCAACTCTCGGTTCAAGAACCACAGTACACTTGATACTTCTGTGCTGTACATGTCAGCTGACTGTGCATTTGGAAAGCCTGTAAACTGGTATGACAAAACTGAGGGAGAAGGGAAGAGAATTCACGTATAGGTGTGTACACTCAAAGGACTTTAACACATTGGTGCTACCAGGTAAGCCTCAGAAAGATCCTACAAATTATGATTTCAGCCTTCTAGAGACAAGAGCAAGACAAAAAATAAGATACGTTTGTCAGAAGAACCCTCAACCTATCTACAAACCTGAACACATCCACAGTGGAGAAGACATATTACCACAAAAAGGAGCCATGCACTAGGACAGCTGATGAAGTGATACTGGAATGTGTTAAAGATGAGGAGGGATTATCCTGCACTTTGCCGGCTTTTAAGTTGCTAAAAGAACTTTATAAATTCCTCTGGCACCAGGAGCTACATAAGGGAAACATAAGTTGCCCTATATGAACGTAAGTGGTTTTAAAACTTTCAAGGAAAGCTCGGACTCAGTGCTTATAATAAGTTTTCAATAAAAGGAGAGATAAAAAGAGGAAGGGAGATTTTTTTATGCAACAACCCATACAACAATCCTCATTTCAAGCCAGCTGTGCCCTCTGAAAGGATTTGCTATACTTCCACACTCTGTTTTTCAAATGCCATGTAACCAAGTTCCAGCTGACGGGATTGCCACTACAATTTTGTATCAGTGCACTAAAGAAAATGCCCACAAACAAAAAACCTATCAGCTAAAAAAGGCAAAGGCTCACACTTATGTTTGCCCATTTACCTGTGGTAGTCAACTCCGGCATATGTAACAAAGAACCTCAATTTTTGAATCTACTTTCTATACAGCCCCCTCTGCACAACCTTGAATATGCAGTCTGAGCTGACATATGCTTTTCTGAAGAGAATGAGTTTGTTAAAAAAATACCAAATAAAAATGAACTAGGTTTTTGGGTTTCTGCAGAAAAATTCTAATCTGACATTTAGTTTGCCTGCATTTTGTCATACAAAAAGGCCTCAGCTGCTGCCACTGGCTGCATGTAACAAAGAGAGGCTGCATTTTGCTCTGTTTAAACACAGTTACACCAAACTGCTTTAAGCCACTGTAGAATTTAATGTCACTGTGCCTCTTGGAAACACATTAACACTATAATTAGGGCTGGCAAATCACTCGATACTCATTAGCTAAGAGAAACAGAAGCATATTCGAATTGTATTTAAATTGACTGCTTGTTGTGCACTGAAGGTAAGCCAGCTATTCTCGCCATTGGGAGACAATCAGAGTCTACAGACATGAATAAATATGCAAAAATACGTTTATTTCTGAACAATGCATGGCCTTTGAAACAAATGTAACTCAGAGAACATTGCTGACAGGTACTACACATCCTTCTAAGCCTGAAAGAACTAAATGCAAAATGCTGTGGCCGCATGCTATTTTTTATTCTTAAAAGACAACATTGGCCACAGTTAATATGTGTGTGTATACACGTGATTAAGTTTTAAATTTAAGAAGAAAAGCAGAAAAAAAAATTAAGATAGAAGATGGATATCCACCAGACCAAGATCCCAAAATATTCTTAAGCAAGAATTGAAGGTGACCAGAGACAATATGGCATTTCAATGGAAAGTGTGTAAAAACAGCAGTAACTAATTAGCAGTGTTACTAATTAGCACATCAGTCACAACTGTTTTAATATAAACATATTCTTCTTGAATAGTTATTTGATTTCTACTCAGAAAAGAGCTATTTGTGGTACACGAAGAGCTTTTAGACAATGTGTGATTAAATTAAAATCAACTTTTAAACTGAAAAATCTTCATTAAGCAGAAAAAAAATTAAGATGCAAGTAGGTCACCCTGCTCTCTTACCAATTTCTCAAGCTGTCATCCAAACAGCACATAATCAGGAGTGCTGCATTTCAGAAAACTAGACTCCAAGAGGGAGGACATTCACGCACTCAGGAAACTGTCCAACTGTCCAAATATGGGATTGATTTCTTGCTCTCACAAGGATTTCCAGTGTATCTTGGCTTACACTTCCAAAGGGATTCCAAAAATCTAAAAATCAAACTCGGTAACAAATTTAGCATCAAATATCCATCAAAGTGTAGTTGCTTAACTTGGAAGCATCCAAGACCATCAGCTTGCATGCTTTCTACCTTCCAGTTAATAAAATGAGAAACTTTCTGGTTTGGAATACAATAATAGCATCTTAGCCTTACCACAGATGAACAACTATCTTCCAGTGGCATCCCTAGGGGACACCCTCAGGGAACCTGGGCAGCAGATCCCAGCTCCAGATTTCCCTTAGCCGCTCTAAATGGTGCCCCAGTTCCTGCTCTACTTCCATACATCGGTGATGAGACACACACAGAAGGGACTTCCTGTAGACATGCAACGAAAATAAACTGACGTTTAAATCACAGTTGTCACACCAGCCCTACTGTGTCTGTCTCGCACTTTGAGAAAGTGGAAAAGGCCCAGGAGACGTGCTTAGGCACTGCATGTAATAGGGCCTCACTAAGCAGATGGAAAATATCCCCATTTTGGACCGTATGTAGCCTTGAAAAGGAAAGGAGTGGTGAGTTTTGTGCAGCAAATGTTCAAAAGCATTTCTAGGTCATGGTCCAAGGAGAGAACAAGCCCTAGGGAGTGCAGTAGTTTGTAGCAGAGGAAAAATCGATCAGTTGTATAAAAATATCCTGACAGTTTGGCACACCTGTACTTGAGGACTTCAGTGAATAACACCACCACACAGTAAAATGTGTTTTCTATTGTGTTACGCGAAGCCAATATTTGGATTAATTTTACTTGACGTTTTCCACTTCATATCATTACTTTTTTCATGAAAATGGAAAAAAAAGTAATAAGAAGGATTCCCCTGAGTAGCATTTTTCCAGTGTGAAGAATTTGTTTAGGGGATTCTGGCCAATGTACAAATTCCATATAGAACAATAAAAGAGAATTTTACCTGTAACTTTCTATCCTCTCAACTCTCATCCTTGGGAAGGTAGTCCTGGATTTCCATTTCCACCTCCCCTGTCCTATTTGGGGTACTACTCTGACCAACTGTGTCATGAAAACAAATGAGCTGGTTTGTTTGATTTTCCTTTATTTGTTCTTCAGCTCTTGTGAGGTTTTAACTGCAGCTCATATTAACAGAGAACATAAATCCTTATCACTACCATATTCCAATTTTCCAATTGGAGCACAAAATTAATAAACAAGAAAATAAAATACTTAATAGAAAAATATTCTTATCTTCTACTTTCATCTTGTAATTTAGGACTCCCTAATTTCATTGTAGTCTCTCCCTGCTTTACTGCCAGATGAACTGGGCAGCAGATGGAGCCTCTGTAGGACAATCAGTAGCGAAAAGATTTTTCCTTTAAGAAAAGGGCCCTTTCTAATCTTCCTCTGCCTTCTGATAGCCATGAAAGAAAGAACAATTTTTGCTAGGCTGTTTTGAAGGTCCTAGGAAATGTGTAATAACAATTAGGGACTCTAGCAGCAGTTGAAAAGTCAAAGAACTGAGCTGATGCTTTTATTAGCTTTTACCTATGTTTTTTTCAGTTCTCTGGATAAAAAGCTGATAAGGAACTGTACCTGTAGCATCCATAGCCACTCCCAAATGTCTGGCTATGGCTGCACAGTTTCTTCCTTGGTGAAATTATACTTTTACAGTGCTAAAGGTACGTCTAAGCTGCGTGTCTGTGTAATGCCTTCGAATGCATCAGAAGGGAACAACAGAAATGCTTATTAGAAACTAATTTATTTTCAGAATCACTAAAACTTCAAAACAGCTGGCTTTTAAAAAGTTATTGTTTAGTTATTGATGACACAAATATTATGTGATGAAAAATATATTGATTTTTTTTCTTTTTTTTCTGACTTAGGCAAAATCTTGACATATTCTGTATGTCTGGCCCATGTGCCTGGACTCCTTTTGATGCAAAGGAGGGAGAAAGAATTCTACCATGCCCCATTTTACCCCAAATGGATTTGAAATCAGCCAGCTACATACTATGGCATGGTAGTTTGAAGGCATTCCAAAGACACACAGCTTAGACTACCTTTAGCACTGTAAAAGTATAATTTCACTGAGGAAGAAAATGTGCAGCAATAGCCAGACATTTGGGAGTGGCTATGGATGCTACAGGTGCAGTTCCTTATCAGCTTTTTATCCAGAGAACTGAAAAAAGCATAGGTAAAAGCTAATAAAAGCATCAGCTCAGTTATTTGACTTTTCAACTGAAGTGCTGCTAAAAATTCCACACTTACACAATCAATTCCCACTGTTTTTAATCAATGATGTTCCATTCTTTACGACAAGTAAAATGGTGACACAACTTTGTGCATAGTACCAGTATTACATCTTGAAATAATATGTTATGTTTAGAACAGTTTTTGATAAAGGACTTACAGTTATTACAGGAAATTTAAACTGTCCTACTTTAACGTACACTAAAATTTCATGCATCTCCCTCTCAGTCCACTATTAGTCACAAATGAAGACAGAATATTGGAGTCAAGACATCCAGGGTCAATTTCTAACTCAGGTGGCCACTTCTAAGTGCTTCTGTGTGACAACTTTCAACAGTAGAAAAACACATTTGGTCACATACACAAATCGTTAAGATTTTTACTTGCACTTTATACATACTAATCAGTTACAAACAGTCCCAACAAAAGGCATGATCAGGACCAGAATTCTCACACTTAAAAAAGAAGCTTCTCCTTTGAGCTATCAGCAACTCAAGGACATACCAGGAAGTGGTTATTTAAAGGGTTTTCTGATCTTCACCAAGAACTTTGCTGCTAAATGAAAAAGAATGTACCAGCACAAAAGCAGCAGTGCTTTGTGTTACGGTTACTGAGGAAGAACAGACCTTCCTATTCCTTTCTTTTCAGTGAAGCATTGTCTACACTATGTGCAGTCCAGGAACATCTCTGGCATTGACATTTTAATGATCCTATCCCACAAATTATTCCCCTAACCGATTAACCTTATTATTGTAACACTATTTATGCTAGTCTAATTTCACTTCTAATTTGGGGAAAATTTTCTGCCTGCCAAGACCACTTGTTACTTTGAAAGAGTGTTTGAAACTCAGCCCCAACAACACAAAGAGAGTTCTTAAAATAGCCCATGAACTGTGTGAGTTAATGCCAGAATGAAATCAGACATTTGCCTGTGCTCTTCCAGCTACTCTGTTTGATCTCTCCTCAGAAGAACCCAAAATCTGTATTTTTGTTTACTATACTTCATATAGTGCCTACCTATATAGAGATGGGTTTGATGTATGTATCTGTGCTAATCTTATCTCTGAATTCACAGAGCAGAAGGTTATGAGCATTCAATCATTTGAATACTACTTTTATCAATTTCTAACCAATAGGTCAGGACAGAATGCTTCCATAACGGGAGAAAGCAAATACACATAGCAACAAATACGAACGAAATAAAATCCAGTGATTCAAAGCACACGGAACATCTAGACAGACCAGTTCTTTTTGGGAAAGAGAAGCTGGATCAGTCTCTGCTGTTAGGGCTGTAGGTGTATCAACCGTTACGCCAGCAGGTAGCTAGCGCAAGAGAATCCTTACAGTTGTGTGCTCCCATATGGAACAAAAACAAGTTATTCCCTTTCAGCTGAATGATATCAGATGGGGGGTTTTGTTTGACTGGGTTTTTTTACTATGAAGATGTTCTGAAGCAAAGAATTTGGTAAGCAATCAGAATTTATCATATATTAATTCATATTTCACTCAACTGATCCAAAGCCTATGTTTCGAAGAAGTTTTCATGAACAAAGTTTAGTAGGGTACATTTTCAAAGTGTTAGCAGTACTTGTCAATATGGAATTATGAATAAATAAAATGTAAGCAGAGATGAGGAAAGTTTTATGTATGATCAGTAAGTATGACACTAATCACAATGTTTTAAAGAACTCATGCAACCCCAAAAGGGATGCAGATAATGTGAACTCTTCGAAAGATGCAACATCTGGTACAATTTTTTGAAGAACAAAACCCTCCAAACTCTAAAATAACCTGTAGAAAAAATAGAGCCAAAAGTATAAAAGCTGGGACAAAGATCTGTTTAAAAGAAAAAAGCAATGCTACATGAAGACATGAGTTCAGTTATCCAAAATCTTTATTATTAGATGTTAAATTGGAACAACCTTTATTTCTTTGAAATCAAAACTTCTGGAATTCTTGCTAAATATACGTTTTTGGTAGATGGCAATACTCTATTACCACATCATTACATTACTAAATTAATATAAGCTGTATAATGTCAAGTTTCAGTTAACTGCTTTACAAAAAGTTTACAATGCTACATTTTAAAACTAATGGAGGGTTTCTTTTAGGGTTCTTCACTTGAACCCTTGCTGCCTTTTTGATTCTCAAAAGGTTTAAGAAAGGGGGACTAGGGGTGGAAAGTTGGAGGTGAAACTAATAGTGATGCAGTATTACATTTTGTCCCAGCTAGGAATGTTGCCTGGTGAATTTTTCAGCAATATAGGAATATTGGCAAAAATCTTTACTATCCCCTGAGACAGTCATCTGGATTACATCTTCTCTAGCAGTGGGATTAAACCACTTGTAAAGAAATATATCACTTTGCATTGGTTTTTATTTATTTATTTAAAGAAAACAACTAAGAAACTAACCCCATAAAAAAAAAAGAGGAATATTTGTGTGGATTTCTCAAGACCCAGTCTGAACTTTACAAGCTCTTCAGAAATAGTAACTGTTTGGTTTATATTTTCAGTGTGTTGCAAGAGTCTCACTTATCCATGGGTCTGCTCTTGACATTCCTGTGGGTCAAAACTACTGTATGCTGACAACACGGATAATTCTGCAAGTACGAGGCTGGGTGGGAATAGGGGGTCCAGCACCAACAGATAGAAATCCGTAGCCTCCCCAAAAGTTCTTCGGTTGAACACACTGAAAAAGAGTAATCTGCTGTAATCAATATTTGCCCAGTACAAGAATTTTGAAAACAGATGCTAAACGAAGTAAGCCAATCACTACACTCCAGATTTCTTCAACACTGACCCTTTAAAAGTATCAGGGGAAAGCTCTTTCACCTCTGCAACTCCTATTGAAAAGCGATGACTTTGGCTACAGTTTAAGCACACCTTTGAGTAGGATTTGGGATGTCTATAACCATGGAAGACAGAAGTTTATTGCTCCTGCTCTGATCTTAATGTTGGCTTTCACAAGGGCCTGTGGGAGATCTTCTGACAGCAAGCAGGTTTGAAAGCAGCTGTGATTACAGTCACTCTGAGGCTGCCAAATACTGCATGTGGGGTGAGACAATGCACCATTCAAATTTTCAGCATGTTTTCTGCTAGCAGAGATTTTACATTTTGATAAAGAAAGAGCTCAGGATTAAGACATCACACAGAAGGAACATGGGGGGGAAGGGGGAAGTCAAGAGAAAAAACAACCCAGTGTTGTTTCAGCAGCTGCAGGGTATGAATCAAAGGCACATATACTAAACAGCCATATGAAATTATACATTTTGAGTACGTAAAATGGACCAGTTATGGTGATGGCTGGGAAGCTGATAGTAATATGAGTATCCAAATTTGCAGAGTATTTTAACTCTGAGTTTTACAGCAAATTTTCAGAGAGGTTCAAATGCCTGCTCTTTCCAAACTGACCTTTCACATCACTGCTTTCTCTTGTAGATAGGTCACAACATACCCTCTCTGCCAGCATGCCCTTCCCACCTACTAGTGCTTTGAAAAGAAATATGCATTTCACACAAAGTTCATCTGCTCAACAATCTCTCCAGATCTCATGCACATCACTTAAAATGGAGCTACTGGGGCACTTGGAAAGGCTTTGGAGAGCCCTTTGCTTTTCACAGAAACATTTGTAAACTATATTTGGCACAGTTCTCTGAATACATAAAAGCCATCTTCCCCACTGCTCTAGACTGTATCCTGACATTTGATTAATTCATAACACAAATGCCTGTTCATTATTCTCTTCTGTTATTATTTTACAGTCATCAACATATTTGCGTGTCAGATAATGCAACACTTTCCTAAGAGTTTCTCATGGACTTAATCCAAAATAATAATAATCATAAAATGTTTGAAATTATTTCCTCTCATTTGAGCACATTCTGTTTACTCATACTGAGTAGGTCAGTGAAACATTTTACATCAGTGTCAGTGAGTTAACAAAGAAAGGCTAGTTCAAATGGCAGGGTAGTCAGTTTTTCATTTGCTCCTCATTTATCAAGATTGCATTTTGTTTGTCAAAGGATGTTGATTTATCGTAAAGTAGTATTGCATGTGCAAAATGTTATGAGAACTACAAATTGGCCCCTATTGTTTAGTATTATTTTAATTTACCTTAAAGTTTTAGGAAGGAAATTATGGCAATTTATGAGAAATTAGTTGCAGGGATGAATACTGTCAAGAGAAGGAATGAATCCAGAGATTCTGTACTGAAAATTAGGTTGCTGCACCCTAAGGCCATATCAGAGCGCTTAAATCCATTACTTTGTTCTCAGATGTTAGCTACCCATCCGTTTCTATTATCAAAACAATTGTATTTGAAGTCCTATTACAGGTATGGCAAAAGCAGAAAAGAGGAAGAAAAGACCTCACTCAGTTCCAGCAAAGGCTGATTTGGATGACAAGCCCTCATTACATGTAACCCCAAACTTTTATCATCATAATTTTTTTCACTGAACTTGTGAAATGCACAGGAAAGAAATTCTGTATTCCCCACAGATGTCAAACTTCCCTGTTTGACAAAGGGAAAAGAGAAGTAGCAACTTATAATGCCATAGAATTCCCTCATCTCATCCCTGAAAAAACCCTCAGCACTATTTGCTGATCATACACAACTCAACCTAACAGAGCTTGAGGAATTTGTGCAAGTGAAGAATTAGCTATCTATTATGTTGTTTGGGAGCAAGTAAAACGGACCTGTGTTCTGACATTTTGTTGGAATAGTACAGCAATTATTCTCCATCAAAACAGATTTCACTTCTTGTATTTGCCACAGTGCCCAAAGCTGGATTTTCAACTGCAAGTCAGTACTGTTAAAGTAGGGAGCTGATCCATTCCTAATGATTTTTAAACAACCAGAACATCTATGTTTCAGGGAATAAGTTGAAATTCCTCTTTGGCCAACATCTGGCCTCTATCTGCTCATGCTTACATGTATTAGGCTTCAGCCTTTGTACAGCTGGCTACATTTTCACCTGAACACTATTTGCCCTACCTTTGCCATAAATTTAGAATTACACATAAAATAGATAAGACCACTCAGAGAGAAAGCTCTTTGCTCATCATTACATTTCTCAGTATCTCCCCCACTGTCAGTATAATACTCTAATTCATTATGATGCCATAGGGGAACTGAAGGCCGATAATATATCAAGATGTGATGTATTATCAGATGCTGTTTCTCAAAAAGTGATTATAGTGTGTGACCAGCAAATAAAAAAAGCTGTATTATTCATGCAAACACACTCTAAATAAAAATAAAATACCAAAGCTAAGTTTAACCATGGCATGTATTTAATATAATATTCATCCAGAACAACAATGGACATGGATAGTCTTTCATTTTCTACTATTTGTTTGGCAAAATCCTTCATTCTTTTATCTTAGTCATGAATACTTTTGACAACAGATACTTGGTTGAGAAGCTGGAAATTAAACTGTAAGTCTTGCTGTAAGAGGTAACAGACAGCATCTTAATCTTTCAAGAGAAGAGGATTCCAGCTTTACAGCACAATAGCAGACCTGCCTATCAGATCACATCTCATCCTTTGTGCTAGTCACTGTATCATACTGTTTCAGGACCACTCATTTCTTTCTGAAGCAAAATTAGAATCATAGAATCGTTTAGATTGTAAAAAACCTCCAAGATCGTCAAGTCCAACCATTAACTTAGCACTGCCAACTCCACCAAACCATGTGTCCAAGTGCAACATCTACACAACTTTTAAATACTCCAGGATTGGTGACTCCACCACTTCCCTGAGCAGCCTGTTCCAATGTCTCACCACCCTTTCAGGAAAGACACTTTTCCTAATATTCAGTCTAAACTTTCTCTGGTGCAACTTAAGGATATTTCCTCTCATTTTGTCACTTGTTACTTCCAAAAAGAGGCTGATCCCCACCTGGCTACAACCTCCTTTCAGGTAGTTGTAGAGAGGGATAAGGTCATCCCTGAGCCTCCCTTTTCTTTGGGCTAAATACCCCTGGCTCCCTCAGGTGCTTCTCACATGACTTACTCTCCAGACCCTTCACCAGCTCCATTGCCGCCTTCTAGACAAACTCCAGCACCTCAATGTTTTTCTTATAGTGAGGGGCCCAGAACTGGACACAGAGTTCAAGGTGCAGCCTCAGCAGTGCCAAGCACAGGAGGATAATCACTGCCCTGGTCCTGCTGGCTAGACTATTTCTGATACAGGCCAGGATGCCATTAACCTTCTTAGCCACCTGGGCACACCGCTACAATTCTCTACAGATGAAACAGAACTATTGTCTGCAAAGTAAAAATCAGCAGAGATCTTGGTCTTTTGTCTTTCAGAATAATAGAATCATCCATTTAAGTCACTGGGACAGACCTTATTTTTTCTCTACCACTGAAAGGCAGCAGTCTACTTGGTGGTTAGATTGCAAACACCCATTTTAGCACACACACATACAAAAGTGCAAAAGAAGCTAGAGGAATCGCAGATCAGATTTCTGATGTTGCCAAATACAGTTGTATTCTTCTGATTGATGTGAAAGCAAAAAGAAAAAAACAGTCATCCATCTTATATGCCAAATAATAATTCTGCTAGTCAAATTACTGTCTTTCTTCTCATTCCACTTCCAAAGTCATTCTTTGAATGCATCCGGTTGCAGAAAAAGCAAGCGAGTATATTTTGTAACAATTGCCACTGATAGTCAAGAAGCTGCCTCTTGCCATTTTAAGAATGTCAGTTCTCTAGTGTTTGTATGCATTTTTTAAAATGTGGTTAAAACACCAACATTTTTGTCACTGAAGCAATCAGATCTGAGTGAACATGAAAAACAAAACCTCCATGATGTGCCAGAAGAGACTTTCAGAAGACCAGAACACTTGAAAGGTCTGTTGAATTCTGAGACAGACAAAGTGACGCCTTTGTCTGTGCTTCCCCCTTCAGGCAAGCTGTGAATAAATCTTTCCAAGCACCTTTCGTGACTACCCCAGGTTTACCATTGACAGAAAACAGTCTCCAACGCACAAGCTTCCAATATCATCCCAAGATTAGGTGGCTATATAATAAATTCAAAGTTCATTACTACTGCCCACTGATGGACAACTTCATTAGCAAAACACTTGTTGAGGCATCCATCACAGCAACAAATGCCTGAAAGGAGCTCTTGAAGTAGTAGTAAAGCACTTGTTTCACATTCATTTCATGTCAATCTTCACTTTTTCACATTACAAGATGCATTAAAGCTGACTACGCTTCTCCCTGTAATATTTAGGGTGCTTAACAATCTCAGCAAGTTTAACAATTCACAGCAAGTTTGTCTAGTGAGGTATACAGTTACTCTTAGATCTACTTAGAAGTTGTATATAGAGGTTCTTAAATCAAAGCAATAGATATCCAAAGTCTGACAAGAAGGTAAAGTATATTATTTCCCAAGGTGCAAGAACCCCCAGGCAGTTATGCACACTATACAGAAAAGCAACATAACTTTTATTTATTCCTTGCTATAATCTGAAAGTGCTCTAATTCTTTCTAGATCACAGGGACTTACTATCTTCTTCAGAAATAAAAAAAAACCAAAACAGGTCAATTCAAAACTACAGAGCTACAATCTCCACTTTCATAACAACTCGGCTTGAACTTTGCAGTTATACCTGTCATATTTTGTTCACCTTTCACTTGATATGTAATACATATTTCTGTTTCAGGCTGTCATGCTGTGTTGGCTCTCTGAGTCTTGTACATATTGTATACTGCCAGCTAAGAAGTCATGCTAAGATTGTGAAATACATCAAAACAAGGACCTTCAAAGCTTCTTCAGGCATTCTCATCTCATTTCCTCCTTCTCTGCTTTAGCTGCAGTTTATGTTGCACTAAATTTAGGCATGAGCCTGAGATTCTGGTAATCCATCAAAAAATAAGATGCAGACTTTAAAGACATTTTTCAGAACTACTGTTAGTGGGTGAACCTCAAAGGCATTGCTGAAAACACCCAGTATATTCACTAAACCTCAAGTCTTTGTGACAGTCTTTTTGGAATTAGCTGGCATCTCACTTTTTCTTCTCCCAAGTAATATGAAATATTTCATGCTTTCGGAAATTAAAACACAGCTTTAGTGGTCATTTTGTGTGTTTGGTTTGGAGTTTCATCTGAGCTTAAAAAAAACCCAAGTGGCTACATCTGCCTTGATCAACATTACTTGTGACACAGGTTTCTTGGGAAACCTGAATGTGAGTAGATATGCCAATATAGTTTAGAGTAATTTTCAGAATTGGCAACATCTTAGCATTTAGTTTACTACTTCAACTTTTTTCACTTATAATTATTATGCTGCTAAAGCAGATCATTTGGTCATACCATTGAAAAGCCCAAGGAAGTGCTGTGGTTGATGCTGTCTACCCACCACAGTTAAGTTCTGTATTAATTTTAAACCTGTCTCACTATCAATGTAAAGAAAAATATTTTTCCCAACAATTACGTAATTTTTTTATACTAAACATTTTACTGACACCAAGTAACTTTCAATTGAATTATAAATCACACTGATTTTCCTTGTCTTAGCCTCAGAAGAAGGTGAGAGGTCACAGACCTGATTTTTAGGGTGGAGTTCATCTATGTGCTCCCACTTGAGCAGCTTGCTGAAACAGCATTCATAAATGTCTCTATTTCTACAGTAACTCCAACCATCTCCTTCACAGGCTATTATCCTTTTCTTCTAGAAGTTACTCAATAGCAGCCTGGATATCTCAAAATCTGTTGCATTTCTTTTCCTGATGATGGAGTGGATCCATTCATAAACAGAAATCTGTCAAGAAAGCCCATCTGCAGCTAGGACACAGCCGATGCCAATGAACAGGGTTGATCAGCGCTGAAGCTTTGACTGTTCCGATTTTGATCTCACTATTGTTACAATCAAGGCTTTGTCCAACACACATGCAGTAACATGAAGAGTTTGCTAGTGGCAAAGACCAAGAATTTAGTGGAAATTCAGGAATTATTCCTGTCATATAGTAACACGACTCTCTTCTGGTTTTTAGACAGATCAAGCAGTAACTTACTATTCCACTGCAGCTCAGAACACTGCCATAAAATACAGTGGTGCTGGGAGATCTCATCCATTTGCTATTTTGAGGTTTTCAGATGAAAGAAACAATAAAATACTGAGCCATATCTGTACTTATGCTGTGTGCTGGCAAACTGATTCCTATTTCAACCCAGCTAAATGACCATGAGCTATATGGGATGCTGCTTTCTACTGCCTGCAACTTCCCTGCTCAGTTTACTTCCCTAAATGCTGACCCATCAGCTGATAAAGCTCTGCTGAGCCAACAAACATGAGTTAAAGCCACCTCACTTACTTAACAGAACAAATAAAATTAAACTGAAGAGCATTTTTGATTCTGGTAAAAATCCAATTAATCTACTCATTTTGAAGCCATCATTGTACAGCAGTTACCAGAAAATGTTTACAGGCAAGTCTTCCCCTGAAGATATAGGCAGACAGCCCATCATAGCCATGCTAAGAACACACTCTTATAACACTCTTCCATTGCTTTAAAAATTATATGTGAAGTTCCTTGAGATACTTAAAGTTAGCAGCTATAGTGGTAAGGCAATTTTATACTGCAGCTGGCATAGTTTGGAGGCTATTTTTTATTTACTGACTTAAAAGAAAGAGCACAACAATGGGCAGACTTTAATTGACCAATTGATCCTCAGATTTAAGAATGACCTTCCTTTTTTCTTGCAATTATATTTAAATTTTTTAGAAACTCAGCTTTCAGGAACTGGATGTAGGTAAGTTACCGAGGGCAAGGTTTGGCTGCTTCAATAATTCCACAAATAAAATACAAAAGGAAGAACAGCGTACAGGCTTGGGGACGTTTTCCACCCTCTAAATTATTACTAAACAAATGGAATTTGCCATCTTTAGAAAGAGATGGAGTGGATGCAACCCTTACCCACACTACCATTTGGACAGACTAACACTTCTGCTAATGCATTTTTATCTGCCAGGACTTTCAGTCTACCATGTATTAAAAATCAAAGCACTCTGGAGCCAGTCTAGTCAGCAGGCAAATCACAGTCCCCCTCCTGCGCCTCTTGTTCGTGGCAGCAGCAGCACTATAATGCTCCATCTGACACTGGATTCAGGAGGCTGTCACAGTCCTACTAAACTTTCCAGCCATATAGACCCCTGCTCTGCAGTGCATCCACAATTTACAAAATTCCTCACTCTCCCTTGTTCAGCAGCTGACTGCATTAGTGCTCTGTAGTAAGATCTTTTGTTTGCTTTCCAAGAGTAACATTGTACTTCACCCATTCTTAGGGCATTTCTTAACGTGTCCTAAAGCAATTTATCATGTTGTTCATTGATTGCTTTCCTAATTTCATATAAAAAGCCAACATTTTGTTTTAATTATGCAATAAAAACAAAGGCATTGGCGTTTCAGAAGGAGAAGAGCATGGGGGTGGTGAGGGTTTGGGGCTTTTTTTACTTTCTTCTTCTCCTCCCCTCCCACCAACTTTTTTTTTTTAATAAGATAACTAGACAAATATCTTAAGAATTCTCCTGTGTGTATTTAGAAATTTTTAAAAAATCTAAGATTTAATAGAATTTATTAATCTAAAAGACAGAGGAACATAAGGAAAATGTTATTTCACAGTCTGCTGGAGTGCAGAATAGTCTTTGCAGAGCCGGGACAAATGTTCAAACTCCAGCTTTTCTGAATACTGAAGTCATGTAAACCTTTCCCATTATTTTGTTCCCCTCTGTAAAAACCAACCTATCTATTTGGATTGCTATACAACAACTTGAAAACAGCATCAAATGGAGAACAAAGACAAACCAGTGAACACCAGATTTTGACACTTTTTTCCCCCCCAGCATTCTTTACGCCAATTTAGAAAGCCACTGAAGTTCTTTGAACTATTCATGGAGCAGGGAACGTCATGAACCAAGGAAGTATTAATTAGTATTTGCATGAACCAAGCATTAACAAACAGCTCACATGAATCTCTTCCTTATTTGTGTATAATTGTATACTTAATGTAGTGATAGCAGCAATTTCCAACAACGAACCTGCCATTCAAAGCACTTGGCCCCAAAGAGGTACAAGAAGAAATACATTCTCTACCGCTTTTAAAAAGCTGTAAATCACTCTAAACACCAAATTATAAATAATGGCAATAAACAATAACTGTCACAATTCAATGTGTTGTTACGTGCAAATATTTACTTTGTAAAGAGCAAAGCCAAAGCCACACCTTCTTCGTGGAGATGCAGAAGGAATATGTTCTCTATTAATAAAGATACTTTCTGCTTGTATCCTATCCATGAAGTATCTATATAGCTGTCTTGTTCATAAAGAATCAGGATACATTTTTGATTTAACTGTGAAGAAGCCTTCAACAAAAGCAAAATTCAACCTTCTATTGACATGATAACCACTGAGCTAAACAGTCCCTTCTTCCACAAGTGCCAGCAGTAAGACTGTTTGATGTGTCTTGCTAAATCAAAAGCATCTAGAGCGAAACTTGGGGTTAGAGGGGAAAAGAGAAGAGGAAGAACAAGATTTGGAAATTAGTTCTAAATCCATATGCAGACAGGACCAGAAGTCAATTGTCTTTGATAAATACACTTTAATGAATACTTGAAAACCATAAAATTGCAGGGCCTATGGTTTTATCATACTTGTGCCATCTCTGAAGCCTTGAAAGAAGGCAATTTTGTGATGCTTTTTAATTGAAAAAGTCCCTGTGGTTGTCAATTTTGCATATGCATCCTGTCCACTGCCAGAGATTTTGCCAGCGGCACAAATTGAGGACTAAAGCTCATAAGGTGTCCTCAACAGTACAACAAAGGGGAAATGCCCACAGAAAAAAAATGCGTTTTGGAAACTCTTATTCTATTTCAAAGAAACTGAATGTGATCAAGCATCAGTTCACATGCAGAAAGTTCCTGTAATCAACTATGAGCCCTTACCACCTCAATCTTTCTCTGCAGTCATGCAAAAAAGTCAGGAAGCCTCCTGGCTCTTGAGGTTTAATTTCCTGCAACATGTACATGAATACTCAAAGAAAATTCATGGATCAATAAGGCTAGGCTAGGAATAGAAATACATATTAAAAACCTTCATTTTAATTCTGATCAACTGAATTAAAATATTTAATCACTTCATTGGTGAGTGCTGTAGTGTCTCATTTTTCACATTCTCCTAGATCAGTATTAGCTTTTTTATTACCACTGCTCATTTGTTGCTTTAAAAAACAGACGAAAAAGAAATTAACTTCTGGAAAATTGTCAGAGAAGCGTATTAAAGCCTTCCATTTCATTAAATTAATAGCACTGGAGAATTAACTTATACCTGTCCCTCAATATGGAAGGGCTAATCAAGAAATACATAATGAATTTGCATTAAAGAGACCCCTAAAAGAGGCAGGAAGAGAAAACAGCATGGGTTTTGCATTAATTAAAAATAAAGTGGAAGAAAGAAAAAAAAAACAAAATAATTTCCACAATTGTAACATCACTGGATGCACATAGCAAACAAGGAAATGGATGTCTGGATTTTAATGGCACTTCCAATTCACTTGGTGGAATCACATACTGTACCCTGTAACAACACAAAGTGTGAAGTTCATAGTATATAGCATAGTAGTCTATTGCATAGAACAGGTCACAGGATATAGCATTTCATATATATAAGCATATAGAATAACTAGTATTTCGCTATTAAACTACGTTCTGAGCCCAGCCTGGTATTCAGACTAATTAAGTTCTTGTTTATTTATTTCTCAGCACAAACATGTCTCCTTTCATGATCAATTTTGGTGAGTCATACTGTATTCAAATGAAACCTTTAACTGCATTAATTAAGATACAGAGAATCCCGTAACAATGAGCCTTAGGAAAATTAGAGTATAATAGAAACATAAAAACAAATGGAGGGGGGGAAGCTTCTAAATAAATTCAAATACCTCACTGTGTAATGTTATTTTTGCAGGGTTACTCCTAATCAACAGCTGTACATGGAAAATTTCCAAGAAGAGGAGTTACTACTGCTCAATAGTAACTGACCAGTAGTAATTTCCAGATGCTACTGAAAGTAGCACTGGAGACACCAGTGAACTGGATCTTGCACCTGTATGCTTCTATAGTGTCCTTCATTTAGAAAACTTCAGAGCGTGCCCCAATATTATCTGGATTTTCTTCATGTTTCCCCAGGTGTAGCCTATACACAAATTGCTTCTGACCTAGAAAGCAATACTTTTGGTGGTTGAACACAAAAACTTTTTAACCAGTATGCAGCAGCAACCCTTTACAGCAAGTCATAATAGGAAGAAGGTAGTAGATTAAGAATGCAAATCAGAGTTCAGCTGGGGGAATAAGAGCAGGAACTTCATTTTTCAAGCAACCTGGTTCTCTTATTACAAGGATAGAGCTATACAGGCCCTGGAGTGGGAACTGACTGGGTAGCTAGCAGCTCCACTGCAAAGACTCTGCAGTCCTGGTGGACAGGAGTTTAAACATTAGTGACTCATGACCTGGCAACAGTGAAAGTCAACATCATATGCAGCTGTACCAACCAGAGCATCACCAATTTTCCAGGTGGATTAGGTTTCCTTAATTAAAGAACTTGAGACTGTCTCTGAATTCATTATTGGGCAACCTCCTAAGGCCCCTTCCAACCTGAATGATTCTTATTAGTGTCATCAGATTGTCAGGATCGAAATGGTAATTAGAGAGATCACTTCTAGCAGTGCAGCATCTCCCAAACTGAAAAGGATGGGCTTCTGCAAACTATTGTGTCCCAGAAGGTTTCATATCCAAGATTTAGCCTCACTTGGCCCTACCTTGCTTTGAGATCAGACAAGATCTCTATTATTATCATTAGGTATGTTTCTAAAGAATAGCACCCATCACACTAGCCAAGTCAGTCAGTATTAACAAAAGCCATGCCAGCATATTTGAAAGATTACATGTATGATTCACTCCTTTAAGGCAATTACTGTGATGTTTTCATTGGAAAACTCTTGCATTCCTCAGATTCTCAGTGCTATTCCTTGAAATGAGACCTATAAGCACGGAACATTGTTTCTTTTGTTTCACATCACTAAAATGAGTGCAATCAACTGAATGAGTTTTCAAGACAGTTATCAAGAGTCAAGATAGGTCTATACAATTTTCTCATAAAAGGAAACAGTCTGTGTTTGTCATACTTTTGATGGAAGGCAAAAAAAAAAAAAAAAAAAAAAAAAAAAAGGAAGTTACCACTTCTGTAGTAATGCTTTTTTAAAAAACTACCAGCTGAACTGGGAGGAAAGTTACTCACTATAATAGATTATTGATTTATATGGTCTAAACATACACATTCAGCTAAAACATTCTATTCAACCACCATTCATCACCAGCTCAACTACATACATGATATAGCTCTATCTACGCCAGGGTTGCTGCAGAAACTGCAATATCTCTGCCCCTGACAGGGAGGAAACAGAATAAGGAGGAAAAAATGACATTCAAATATTTAATAGCAGTTAAAAAATTTGTTGAGTGTGATTAGTACATTCCAGGTAATAGATTGAAATGACTTCATACTTCAGGCATCTCGGAATGTTTAAAGGATTACAATAGGTAAGTATTACTCTAAGGAAGCACCACATGGGATCACTTATTATGAAGTCAGACTTCAAATTATTCACATGGAAAAAAAAACGTTTTGGTAATTTACTCTACGCCTACCTCTAAAACCCCCTGTTTCATCTTCTGCGCTGCCTGCTCAGTTCTGTGTCAAATTGTCTCCCAACGTACTCATAAGTCCTGCCTGTCTCTTGTTACTTCACAGGCGTGTGCCAGGCAGCAAGCCAGCCAGAGGCATATGTCTTGATGGCTAACTGATACCAGCTGATCCTCTGCCTCCTATAGTTAGTGTGATCCACTGAGGCAGCTGAACCACACTTCAGGTCCGTACGTTAATCATGAGCACACCTGCCTTACACCAGTTGCAGGCACTGGCCTTCGAGCTGGTGCAACTTCATCCAGAATAAAGACAATTTCAATAGTTGGACTAATTGACTCCAGCTTCAAGTTTTCCATACAAACTTCTCTTTTTACTTTAAACTTTGTGAAATTCTTTCTTCTTTGTGAGAAGGAGCAAAAAAAATGAAACTACTTATGGAGTTGGCCTATTTGCATAAATTAAAAATTAAGTGATCATAGGATTTAAAAAATACAGTACTGCAACCATTTCCCATTCATGTGTGGCATTTTAAGATAGCATGAACAGACAATGAGTAACTCCTTGAAAAGCACTAGCTTCCATGCACAACTGTACAAGTTCCGTTTTGGCTTTGAGCTCCATCACCTCTGTCACTCAAGATGTCTGTGATGCAGTGAGAAAAATAAGGACTACAGTGGCAGGCATTAACAACTTTCTCTAACAACTCAACCAAAGCACTGGCTTTCCCTTCGCTACACGTCAGTAGATAAAAGACACACTGCAGAGCTGCAAATCGCTGTAAACACAAAATCTTCTCAACTCAGTAGTTCCGGGGCTTCATTCATCTCTGAGTTACTAAGACTCTACGGGATGCATTTAACTTTATTGGAAAGGTTACCTGACAATCCACATACCAAAATGCATGTATGACTTAAAGTCACGAAGCACATACCACTTACCTAAGAGTGGTGCAGAGCTTGAAAAATAAGTCACTATTCCACATACAAATTTAAACCTGTCTCTCTGCCTGGTTTCAGTTATGGCATCCAGGCCCTCAGAGAGACTAGCCTTTCAAGAAAGCGTCAAACTCACTGTTTCTTGTGCCTTCCCTCTTCTCCAGCTTTTCCCCAGAACACTGGCCACATATACACTGGATACATATCCAAATGGCACGCATCTATCTGTAACAACCCAACTGAAAACTGAATCATCAACTGCTTCCCCAGAAAGCTCACAAGTTAGGACAAATCTCTAGAGACTGAGGAGGCTATTTGGTACCAATTTGAGAGTGGATGAATTTTTTAGACATGCACAGAAACAGCTTTATTGAAATGTTTCCAAGCCTAGACCAGAACAAGATTTGCTAATCAGATTTAGAGCCTCAGACCCTCCTGAAAAAGGCAGCAAGCCCTTTAAATTTCAACTCATCCAAAAGAGAAGTGAAAGGACACTGACATTAAGATACACAGGGACAAATATCTCCTCTACAGGCAACAAGCACTGTAAAATACCAAGATAGCTATGGGGATGCAGATCCTTTTATGCATCTATAAGCAGGCAACAGGATTTCATCCATGTATCCTTCACTTAAACTATCAGTCACCACCACTAGTACACTATCCCAACCTATCTTCTCCTTTTCCCCAGCCTACATCTAGAAAACTCCTTCATTCTGCACCTTAATAATTAATTCCCACATTTCAGCACCAACTTTGCTTCAGCAGCCAACCACTCACCTCTATTATTCAATGGAGAAAACCAGAGGTTGCTGCTCATCAGAGGTCAGCTTCTCCTTTAGTTTTGCAGCATAAAAGAATTAAAATAACTACCTGTAAGTCAAACACTACTGTAGTCCTTTAGAGAAGAACTCAGAGCAAACCTATGCTCACCCACACACATCCTTAAAGAGGGCAGCAAAGTCCCCGCCTGGCATGCCAGCAGTGAATCCCTGTTTGGATTCCATCACCTGTGTAGCACAGGTGGTAGGGATCAAAGCCTGCTTCACCAGTCAGCCACATTTTTGCTGGCTCAAACAGATAACAGCATCATATCAACAGTGCTTTACAGATGCTGTAAATGCCTCTATGCATGTCTCAAAAGAAACCACATATTTTCTTTTTACTGTTTTATTTGCAAGGGTATTAACAAAATCTTTTATTTCAAAAGTGAAGAGAGGGGAACTTCCCTCACAAATCCATAAAACTCTTCAACCTTTCCTTGAAACCTCTTGGTGTGTGATCTAGAGAGAAACATTGCAAGAAGGCAATAGGTTTCCTTTTGAACATCAGACTTCTTTCTCTGTCAAATCTCTGCTATTATCTCTCCACTGTTCAGTCTGAAGGATTAGTGGCAGAGAGCAAAACTATTCAGCTCTCTTCTTGTTGCACACTAATTCCTATTCAAAGTAACTCAGCCTGAGATACTTTTAGAGTACTTTTAGATACTTTACTCTTCCATACTTTCTGATGTGGTCTATGGTCAAGTAAGAATCTGGCATTTCCCTAAAGTGCATATTTTATTGGCATTGATATTCTTAACAACAGAATGAAAATATCATGTTAGTTATAGTATTCTTTGCTGCTCTTTGATGAGTGTGAAAACAGTGCCAAAGCAGCAGCAGTAGCGAAGGGTGTGAAGTGCAGCATGTGCCCATTTCTCTGCAGTTCCCATTAGAGAGGCTGGACACTTCCCCTTGCTTGTCTGCAGGTGTGTGCACTGTGTTAAACTCCTTGGATTTTTTGCTGGAAATTTTCTTCTGAAGTGACAGAAGGGGCATCTTTGAGATGGTTGGGAACAGCCGGCGTTTTACAACTCCAAAAGAAATGAACATAGTCCATCAGGAGTCAGCAAAGATATTTCCATTGGCAATCAGGAATGCCATTAATAACATTTTTAAAAGTACAAGTAGAATCCCATCTTCATGACCTCAGTAATCCTGGAAGGAAAAGAAGCCAAAAAACTTGTATGTTACGTGATTTCCTTCATGTTTCACAAGAGACAAATCTGCTTGCCTTTTTCGGTGTAGTATGAGAGCCAAACTTTTCCCAAGCGTTTCATTCCACCTTTGTTCTCTATTTTATACCTTCATTAGTATATATATAACCTTTGTGGTTAGATGTGGTTGTATGCCACAGTTCATTGCACTGAACTATGCATTCTCACTTTTAAGAATATCATATGAAAAAAAGGTCCTGGATCAGTTTTAAAACAAATTTTACAGTAAGCTGTTCATATAGACACATGATATGCAGCTTGAATAGCAGGCATGCTATGCTTGCTTTGTCAGCAAAACTTATCTTTGGTAGCAGTTCTGCTCCTTAAAACAAAAACCTGAGTTTCTAGAGTTATCTCCTAGTATCTGCTTCTCTTTTTTTTTTGCTATCTATACATTTACCTCATTAATATATATAGGTTATATGGTTGTACAGTAATTCTGCTGTTTCTACCTTTTTTTAAAAAAAAAAAAAGTTTTTGATATGTAATATGATAGGAAACACGGTGGAAAGTACCTGTGGTTAGTCTGAAAAACAGCAGTGTTTGGACTGGCTTCACTTTTATGCAGAGCACCATGGAAAGGCACTCAGGAAACTGCTTCAGGAGCTGAAGCTTTCCCTCTTCTTTATAGACTGAGATCCTGTTACAGTATTACTCCTTATACAAAAGAAACAGGCCTGTATCTGAAGTGTAGTGATCTACAGAGGGAACAAGGGCACTAGACAGAATCCAGCAATTCCCGATAGTTAATAATTGTTGCAATGAACCCTTCTCTACTAGTGGTTCATACATGCTGAAGTTCAGCAAAATGATAGATTTCATGCAGACAGCTTTCAGCTGTACTTGATAAGTTGTTACATAGACCTTGACTAGTAGTCACAGTTATTCAATTTCTTTGATATTGCCTCCACCTTTCTTCTTTACCTTGTTCCATTTACTCTTTTATATTATTGCTGCGTCTTGCTTAACCAATGCCTAATTTGCCAACAGGGTTTGTTTGCATCTCCTGTGCATCCATTTGTTTCACATGTCAAGGATCCCTGTAAACTTTGTCAGTGCCCTTTAACAAGTAACCTGTTGCTCATTGTCTTACAGTTTGAAATGCTGAAATTTCACCTTTTATTTCAGATGAACTGAACTGTGAGAAATTACTCGTCACACCTGACTCCTTCTTTTTCACATTTGCTTCACTTTTGAGAAATCCCTTTATTCTGCGAGCAGAAACAGGAACTTGCTCAGTTACAAGACATTTCTCTACAATCAAATGTGAGCTGTCTAGTATAAGTACTTACATTCCTTTAAAAAATCACTTCATAATGAGCTATGTCCATCCCATTAGTGGCTTCCAGTTGTCCCCGAATTATGGTTCAACCCAATGTATTGACTTTTTCTTTTGTTTAAAGCACTGCACCAAAACAGGATGTCTTACAAGAACTGGCAGTGAAACCTGGGATCATTAAAAATCCAGTACTACATTTTGCAACATTTTTGATGAATCACTGGATAAATATTTGGCATAAGCACGAATTCTGCAGGCTTCAATTGACTTTTCTCACTCTATTTTCTTGTCCCTTGATGCTTTGATCTTGTGTAAAAAGAAGAATGGACAATAAAAACACTTACACAGATATTTTGGTTTCACAGAACATGCTTTTTTAATTTTGACAGTTTTTAATAAGGTTTCTGATTTCTTGAAGAGCTGTAAAAAGAGGAACTGTGATTTTCCAGAAAAGAAAATAAAGAAGAAAAACAAAAGAAAGATATCCAAAAGAGTTATAAAAGAGATTTGAGGATATTACAGTTAAAGTTCACCAAAACAAGTATCTCAAGATGTATGTTATGAAATGGATATAGGCTCTATTAAGAATAGCTATAACTGTACACTAAAAGCAAAGTTTTTTTATCCTTTCATGAAACTACTCTTAGATAAACATATCTACAATGAATGCAGAAAGATTTGCTGAGGTTGGGGAGAAAAAATTTGAAATATATTAAACAGATGCTAAATAAGATAAGCCCAGAAATTGATTTTGAAATTATGGAAATGAAAAGACAGCTGAAACTGAGAGGGAAAGCACTGTACTTCTTACAAATTGTAAAACTGTTGTTTTGTTTTCTCCTAATACAATTTTTATTCTTATTTTTCTCTATTGTCCATAGATTTTATTGCTGACTAAGCTATCAAAGACTATACAGCTGTACCAGCAACTAAATTATCTGTTGCACACCAGTAAGAAAACAACCAAGATGAGAAAAATAAGCATTCATGATACATATGAGAAATGTACATATACTCTTTTAAAAAAAAAAAATTCTCTACAGCTTTTCAAAACTTTCTGATTTCCAAGGTAATAGCTTTGGCGAGGACCAGCAAGGCAGTGAACAAAATGCAGTTTAATTCTATTCTTACTGAGGTATGTTAAAAGGCACATTTCCACCAATGTGTTATAAACCGCTCACGTATTTGTACACTTTTCCATAATGCGATTTGACATAGTCAAGTGGTCATTATAGTCTCAGAAAATGTTCATACCCAACACTTGCCGGCAATTTTAGTTTTTGGTTTCATAGATTACATTTGTCAAGAAGTTTTTAGCTGCTTGATGAAATAGTTTGGCCTCCAAGTTGTGCCTGTGGGTCCTGTTTCTTAATACATGTCCTTGCAAAAGAATCTTTCGAGAGAAGAATCAGACGTGCACATTGATTCACAGTTTTTAAAATGGAAGTAACTTTTCCTGACACCTACATATAACTAAAACATTGTGTATCTTAAAAGCTGCATAGATACAATCACAAAATTAACATCATCAGGATAACTCTTCATACTAGCAACTGATGGTTGCTTGTCCTGGCAGGTAACAATCCATGGATTTTATAATAAGTAAAAGCAAAAATTCTTTCTTTCTTTGGCTTGAAAAAGCTGTGAAATTTATCTATCTTGTCTGCTATTCTCAGTTACAGAATACCAACACTCCTTGCTCTTTTGTAGACAGAACATATGACCTAAGAGAAATGAGTACGGGGGGGGGGGGGGAAGTGCTTAAAGATAGTGTCTTTTTAACAGGGGCAAAATATTTGTGTTCCCTTTGTTGAGAAGTTTAGAAGCGTGCTGCTTTTTATCCCTTCAATAAATATTTTTCTCTTTCTCAATTCAGACTATTAAAAATAATAAGAGGAATATAATACAACTTTAAATGAGAGTTTATATATCACATGCTTTATGACAGCTGCTTTTATTTCACTTTAGATTAACAAAGCCTTTATGTTGAGACTTTGGAGTTGACCTTACAAAGACGCAATACCATTAGCCCTGAAGCACATGTTTCCCATTTAATATTTCTGAGGTAACATTCTTTGTGAAAGTGAGAGAAATGAGAATGCAAACTTGCAGGAAAAATAAAAGTCTGACTGTCCTCCTTTTGAACAGAAATAAAGTCAGCTTGGACACTTGAAAATATGATGTGAGAGAGGCCATGGCCTTACAAAGAGTTTCTCAGTGTGATCCCAAGAGTTACAATGCTCAGCTTTCTTTTAGTACTCCATAGCTCATTGTCATTTCCTCTCAAGAGGATGAAAATATTTTGCCATCTCAATTTGAAGTGAAAGGTCTCGCTTACATCAATGTTATTTCAGTTTTAACCAGAACTATTCAAATGATTTATAAGCACATCCAACCAAGAGAGCACTATAGTAGTTAAAGCAAATGAACCCAACAAAGTTATTCTGAGGTACAGCAGAAAGGAATTTGATCTGCCATATCTGAAAGAGTATAAGTTACAGTTATGCATGGAAATCAAACTAACCTTAATAACATTTTACCATTATCATGTTCTACTGGACATGAGCAATGTACTCGCCTTTTTTCCTCAATCAACTTAACAGTGCCAACCCACAAGTCCTCCATCCTTCTTTTGTTCAATACCTTCACGCACTAAAGCCTGTTCAGTGTTGTTCAGCTACTGTCACAGTTACAATTTTATGCTCTAAACCCTTTCTACACTCTTTTCAGTTGATGAATCTGAAAACCTGAAGACTGGAATCTAAAAGGTTCAAGGCAAACCCAAGAGAATCTGACAAACACGGGAAGGAGCAGGACAAAGACACTGTTTAGAAGCCAGTGGATGCTCTCTGTATTTTTTATGCTCTTTATCTTATTGACCTTGCCAGAAAAGAAAAACCTGCATGCACGAGAAAAGGAGGGAAACTGTATGATTTGGAGGAGAAGCTGACAAATTCAGCGCTAAAATTCCCATCTATGCCAACGGAAGTTGGATCAAAGTTCCTGTAAACATATGGCCTTTCACTCAAAGCAAGTCTTGCCTTTGAAATATACTTCTGCAAAGTCTTCCAACAGGAATGCTGTAGGATTTGCTGGAGCTGCATCCAGGTTCCAAAAGATCACCCCTGCACAGTTGTCTGGGACCAGTTTAGAAGTGAGACATGGGTGAGATTTTGTTGTCTTTTTCTTTTCCTTTTTGTTTTTTTAAAGGAGGAGACAAAAAAAAATTTGTTAATTCAATGTTTAAGCACTTAAATTCACAATTCTAATTGAAAATCACAACTTTTCTCTCTTCCTACTGACTCAAATGAGTATTCTTGGAGACTGAGCACTTCTGGAAATTAGAGACACTGTTTAGAGGGCAAGAAATGAAGATGCAGACTACTTAGAGCATCCCTCTGTGACACTCTTTTCCCAAGCCTCAGGAGTTCCAGCTGCTTTTTGCCCCAGGACCAATATTAATTTTCAGAGAGACCCACCAGCAGCTGCACAATAACTTTTCCTAATCTTGCAGACAGTCTGAATTTACATTCCTGATATCAGATGCAAACAGACACACAGGTTCTCTAAGGCTTCCCAAAAAAGTCTGGTTATTTTAACTTACACTAAGCAAAGCTGTGCAATCTTACTATTTGTTTCATCAAGTCATTTAGACTCAGGTTAGACTCCTGCAACCAATAAAACAACCAATGTTCATGACTTTCAGTTCATAGCTTCTGCCCTGCTTTGTGGTGCCTTTTCCTCACCAGTGCAACGCTTTGTCCTGCACTTTGCATAGATGATATACCTGAGCTCTTCCCTTTCAGTTTGGGGACCCACTTTTTTTTTTTGTTCTTTGTTTTATGCTGTGTAAACCCAGTACTGGAGAAGAAGGAATAACAGAGGCATGCTTACATGACATTTTTGCCATCAGGTGTCTGCTATTCCTTGGCAATATTCCATGAAAGAAATTACCCTCTGCCTGCACAATTCCCCGGTTTCCTCTGATATGTTTAACTTCTCCCTCTAAACTGTTGGTTTGCTGTGTTATACTGTTGACATAGCTGCAGTTAAGTGACTCCAGTGTCTAGATTTGTATTTCAATAAGGTTAGATATGTTCAGATCCAAGAAATCTGGAAGGTGAAACACTAAAAATAAAAGCCACTTATGTGCAAGGGCAGACTTAAGTACCCAATACATCTTATAAAAATGACATTCTGAATTACCACATCATCCTTGTACTAAGGTCTAGATAGGCTATTTTCAACACATTCAGTCCAAATTACAATTTACTTTTTGTCCATGATTAAATACAAACTGTGGGCCATCTCCCCTTTCTTTTTCGTCTCTTTGCCTTGCTTTAGTAGCTGGTCTTGATATCATTAAATGGCATAAAACAGGCCAATATTTAGATTTCTGCTCAATTTTCTGTGCTTGGTCATTTTGACTAAATTTTCTTTGACGCCTAGAAAATATTTTTTTTCTTCATGCTGTTTGTATTCAAAGGCAACAAAATAATCTGCAACTGGTTTGGTGTGCTATGAATAGTCATGTACATGTTGGGACAGGAAATGCATACATGCCACTACAATTAAAAAAAGACTAATTTGTTAGCAATTCCATAATATTCCCCAAATACAGAAATTCTAAACAGTGCGAAGTCATCTGTGTAGCTCCTCTTTTCAGCTGCCAGGGTCCACAAGCTGAGCCTTCCATAACAGTGAATATCATGGGGATGGAGACAGCATGCCAAATTTTGTGGACCAGTACCGAGCACTGCAGCACTAGTCAGTATGATGTAGTGCATATTTCATACACTGAATCTCCCATCTACTAAAGCAGATTCTTCTTTTACAAGCTCCTTCCATTTTATGATTTCTCATGCTTTCTCTGCACGCTCTAGCACATGTCTGCCTTTCCTGACACATTCATTTGCAAAGCCTGACAGCTACATGGGCTGCCTGAGGAATTCTGGTCCTAATGGAAGATAAAGAATTTCAGCTCTAAGAAGCTCTTCATAAAACTTTTGAGAAAGTGTCTACTTTATTTACTTCTACAATGAAGTTATGCATTCAATGAATAAATACGGCAAAAAAAATCTGTCCTTGAGGATCTTACAGAATGACTGAAGACATTTTTCCAGTCTCCAGTGAACTCTCTCACATCTTGCCAGAAGACAACCTATTTTATACCCAAACAGCTTAAGTGAGGGTATCAAAGATGTACCAAATCACTGCATACAGATTTCTCATTCAAGGAAAGATTTCTCCTTTATCATTTGTTTAAGGCTGTCCCTCTGTTGCAACCTGTTTAAGACACATTTCATAGGTCTTCACTATAGGCCTTCAGAGCCCCCTCAGAAAGCAGCACAACTCAGCTAAGGGTTGAATTTTGTCACTACTTAATCTTCTCTAAGGAAACAGATAATTTAGCCGCTGAATGCTAGCTGTATATGTGCTACTTTCTTGAATACATGTTTCTTGTATACGTGATACTTTCTTGAATCAGGCTGGATTTATCCTTTTGCTAGAATAAGAATTCTCTAAAGCAGTTTGAAGTCGCAAACTCTCCAGAAAATAACAGCCAAAAGATGATCAGGGATAGCAATTTAAGATGCAGCTCTCTGACAGATGCTAAGACCAATACATCTTCTGCACAAATGCCATAAATTTATATATAATCATCCAGTTATTCAAATCTGAAACAAGCAAAACAAAACCATGTTTTCTCTTTACACCAAGATTATAAATTAAGACATGAAAATTGGGTCCTGTGAGGTTACGGAAATGCTGACAGCCAGAAGTTTTTGTTCCCGCATTACAGTTTCCATCTTTTTTTTTTTTTAAACAAATCCTTTCCCTCATCTGAGACAAATGCCATTTCTAAAGAAAGAAATGTGGGTGTAGACTGAAAAAAATTACCGCTCTTGTTTGCTCTTCATGGCCTGTTGATGATTTTATGCTGACTCTAAAGAAAGGTTTTGTAAAATCTTAGCTGTTGACAATGGGTAAGCACTGTTTGAGCTATAGGGAAGATAATGTAGCAACATACGTAGTGAGTTTAAGTGTGGTGTTTTTTTCCAAATCAAAACTAAACTTCACTCGAATCCCTGAATTATTTTTATTGGTTTACTGAACTGGGAAACAGAACTTTCAGGGACTCACAGTTTGGTCTCTGCTATACAGCTCTCCCCTGTACACCACTGTTCTGAGAAAAAGCCTATTGAACATTGCATGACACTAATTTATAGCTGGATTTCCACCAGCAGTGCTGCATTTGCATTGTGCTACAGATGGAATATTGTCATTTCTGCCACAGAAGTTCTTCACAGCATGAGGCCACATTTTAAACTCATCTCACGGTTTGGTGTGCTGTATTGTAAAATACATCAGAGGCTTAACTATTTGGATAAAACCCACACCTGACTACAGGAAGGGGAGACGATACTTTCACTTACTTTATCAGAACCTATGAACTTGATAGTTGGTTTGTGAGGCCACGTAATCATCAGTCTTCCCTTCTGACACGTTTTCCCACTCTGTACAGGGAGCCCAGATTTGCATCAGGAAAACTTTTTCCAGGATGCCAGATGTCTGAGAGTGGGGGAAAAAAAGAAACAGAAAAACCACCTGAAAACTTTCTTCTGAGGTGCAGAGACTGCTCTCAATTAAGGAACTGAATGGACAGAAGTTGCACCCAACTCTTTCTGGTTGAAAAGACAGTCACATGAAGAAGGAAACAAGCAAAGTCTAGACGGGGCAGGAAGCAGGTGGAAGCAAAAGGTGTCTACATCAAGACTTTGAGGACCTGAAGAGTGTATTCATTGAATTTGTAGTGGCAAACTGGTTTGCAGACCTCAAGGAAAAAAAAACAAAACAAACAAAGAATCAAAATAAAATAAACTATGTGAATTTACTTCTGAAAACTTTCTTCTAGTCCCTATTTGTTTCCCTGTGTATCATTAATACCCTTAACATTTCCAGCTTTTAAATGTTGGTGACTTAATCAAAGGTATATGACATCAGAAGGATCTGGCTTCACATTTCTGTGTGCCATGCAGAGTGCTAGACCTGGGGCTATTTTATCTGAAGGTACTCAGCAGGCGGCTTCCACTGCGTGCAGATGATGAAGTCTGCCAAGCAGTGATGTAAAACCATGGAGGAAACCAGGGAAAAGTCCAATCAACCGCAACTTCTCAGCCCTCTGCTGCATCTGAAGCTCAAGTGTGTCTTCCACTGCTCCTAGTTATGTATGTAACTAGGCTTCAGGTCTGCAGCATTTGCACAGGCTTTTGTTTTTTATACCTACAAACCTTTAATTTCAGGAGAGCGAGTGTTGATGAAGCTCTGTATTTTGCATCAACAACAGATTTCCAGGCACTGAATAAGGTAATAGTCTATCATGCTTCAAGGCCTGAAAGATCCTAGGAACATTCCACAATTTATAGAGGTAACACATTCCTGAACATAGCGCATTGCAGATGCTACAACCCACAGCACTGAAGAGTGAAAGCATTCTGATTTCTTAAATCCTTTCCACCGTGGAAGGCAGGTGAGAATTTTTGTTCCTTTTGTCTCCTCATACAGAAAAGACATGAATTTAAAAAGCTCCAACTTCACAGTATTTTGTGACAGTTAATATTTGAATGTTACAAGCATTGGAGTTAATTACTGAATCTGGGGTTCCCAGTCCCAAACCATATACCAGTTCTGTAACCATATACTTTTCCCCTTTACTTATCAAAATTTTAATAAACAATCTGCAGCAATTCCACTTTTCTAAACAAGCGTGTTGCCAAAGCAAGTCACACTGGCCTGTAAGACAACTTTCACGGGATAAATTCTTAGCATTACATGTTCAGTGTCTTGACATTCTGAAATATACTGGAAGATGACCTCAGATTCAGCTTGTTTGGAATGTTTTAAAATATAAAAAGCACCTGTGCAGGCTATCACAAGCTATCATGATTAATAAAACCAAGAAGTATAGTATTTCTAATCAGTAGTCCAGTTTCTTAAACCTGTATTTTTCTAAGAAATGCACTTTGAAATTGAGCATATTGTCTCTAAAGTGTAGGTATACAAAGAGAAGAGAGATTCATAATTGGAACTAAATATAAAAAACATCAAGTTGTTAGTTGCTGGGTATTTTAGGAGAAGTCCTCAGCATATCCATACAAATACATACAGCCTGGAAAACCTAGAAAATAAGAAAATGAAGGAACTGAGTAATAAATCTCTCCTGAATACACACAGATATCCATGTTATTGAGTAGAAATATATCATTTTTACACATCCTTGAGTTGAAAGTTTATAAGCTCTGTATTCCTGACATTTTATGACATATCTCTGAAGGATTAGAATGCATAAGAGTAGCAGTGTGACCGGTTCAACTCTGTGCATCAGTGTAACTTCTGTGCTTACTAGTGTTACAATGCTTATACCCTTTCCAGGCATCATGGGAATATTTTTGGAAAGCATGTCTTAAGTTATTTGGATCCCTACAGAGGATTGTACAATATGATAAAAATACATTTTTTTTCTTTTAAATGCAAGCAATGCTGTTATTGCTGTCCAGAAATCTGTTCCCTTCAGCTAAATCACTCCCACTACACATCTTCAAAAGAGTTGAATACTCCCTGTATTATTTAGATGAGGAAACTGAGAAACTGTGCAGCTTCGCAGAATTAGGGAATGAGTGTTACAGAAATAGCAGCCAAATCTGGGTTTCCTGACCTTCCAAATATGTTCACCATTCACAGGACTTTTGTCCCAGGAGCAAAATGTTTTTACACACATGGACAAATCTTGAGGCTAAGCACAAGAAAGTGAATGAATATGGCTCAGGTTGTCTCAACAGGAGATGTATGAGTTCAGTCACAGAGTTCATCTAACTTTCTGCAAGGGAAAAAGGATTCTTCCTTAAGTCTGTATTTTCATCCTTTCTGATTATTATTCCTTTCCCAAATATATGCCTCTGAAATCAACAGTTTCTGATTTTTTGTTGTTGTTTAAAAATATAATTTACATACCTGTAGTATTACTTGCAATAACACCTTTATTTCTTTGGATGTTTTGCCTATTTCACATGAAGCAGTGAACAGACACCAACATGTCAGCCTCTTGGCACAGCCCTATAGCCAGGCCTGTACACTTCTGACTTACATCCAACCCTCATCCTAAAGAAAACATATCATGACAATATGGGTGAAAGCAAGGCAATTTAAATATCTCTCAGTAATCTCCACAAGAGACAACATAGCACAATATGATATGTTAAAAACACTCCTTGCATATTAAAAAAAAATTGATACGGTGCCATGGGGAAAGTCATCAGTTAAATTGGAAAAGGGGACTAGTAGGAGATTTAAGAAACTTGCATACTGCAACAGAAGGTGATACGCCCTACTTTACAATACATTCCCCAGCATTTTGAAAAGCCATGTCACACCAAACCATACTAACAGGAAACAAGAAGAGACTATGTTCCTGTGGCTTGCTACAATGCTGTTCTACGGGCACAAAGAAGCAGAGTGCTTAGAAGAATATCACTCCTGCCAACTGAAGAGACACATTATTTCCACAGCAAAGACCTACTAGATCAGCATGTGAAAGATATTGCTTTCTAACCCGAAGTTGCCTACTGCTTGCAGAGGATGAAGGACAAGGATATTTTGTGGCTCTTGGTGATTCCTTTGGCGAATAGAGAGGAAAAAAATCTGACTGATAGTTCTGTTCAGATAGTTCTGTTTGATTTCCTTTCAAACACGAAGTGGGTCCTTGATCTGCCTTTCTGCAGCAGTATTTGCCCTGAACCCATAATCTGCTGCAGGAAGTAGAGTAGAAACCTGAGGGGCTGATTCCACAGTTGTACAAACAGACACTGGCCAAAAGCTGGTGCAATTGCAGCTTTAGTCTGCAGCTACACCCCACATCCTTTCCCCTTAGCAACGCCAATGTAGCAGCACATAACCTACCCAGTCACCTATACTGCAAAAAGAAACATAATCTTGCAGATAATTGATTACTTATGTTCAAAATTACTACAGATACTGAGGACTGCATTAAGCAAAGTTTCAGGGAGACTTTAGTGTGCTTTACATGTGTCATCCTTCAGAATCGGCACAGAAGGCTTTGGTGTGAATGCAGTCCAAAAGGAGTAGAACGTCGCTAGATCTGTCTTATTTCTCTCTCAGCAGTGACGTGCCTGCTGTTTCTTAGAAATTACACATCTAACAGAACCGAAGCCACACTGACTACATGGACTGCATACCTTCCTGGATTTCTCATGCTGTTTGGGCAGGCTAACAGCCTGACTCTGTGTGTGGCAATCCATAAAATGGCCTCACTGGGTTTTCTCTAAGTAAGAAAAATTCATCAAAGCACATCTTAAATTACTTATTATGGCATCATCTTGGGCTAAAATGAGAGCCCACATCAGGAAAGAAGCTGTAAGGGATGGGAAGGCGTGGGAACTGAAAGATGACACATGGTAAGAGATACCATGTGCAACTAAAGAGAAACTCTGCTATTTCAGTTTTACAAGATCTAGCCTGCTTGGTGTACCCTAACAAGCATTATGGAGAGCTTGTTTAGGGTGTGTGCAAACCAACTGGGTGATCACAGGGACTATAATAGAACAGCAGTTGACACAGTACTATGACTAAAGTGCATTGCAACTCCAGTTAATTCTGTAGACAGATACAAAACTAATGGTTAGTTGCAAACGATTTTAGGCTTGGTTTTTTGAAGACAAAGATGCTGGATACACAGATTATGCTTATTTTCAAAATTAGATTAGGGACCTTACTTCCTCAGATTCTTGACAGTTCCTCTCTAGACTTGCTTGGTATTTCCAAGGAAACAGTACAAGGCTTCCTTTATCAGTTACAAGAATCCTTGCTGCCTGCCAATCCAGAATAGGCTCAGTCTTGGTTTTCTCATCGTCATTTAAAAAATAAAGCAAACAAAAAAAATAGCTTACCCACTAGCAGCAACAAGTGCTAAAAAGCATCCTAGGGAATTTTATTGTACTCTGTGCTTGTTCTTTGCAAATTCATATTCCGACAGTAAGTAGATTTTAAGATCTCATATCTAAAGCTCCATAATAATTGTCACTGGCTCAACTTAAAAGCCAGAGAAAACAAAAGGTGTTGATTAACAAAAATCATGTAAGGAACGGTAAATAACACTTCCAGTTTCTTAACTGCTACCTTTCCATTACTGCTATTCTACTTCATTAATTAAGGTGACTGCATTTTGTAGATAAAGTAAAAATGTTTCTCTTGACAAAACTGAGACAAATGTTTTTAACATTTCTTATTTCAGAAGATGTTTGAAGAGTCCTGTAATTATCCTGTATTTTCTAATGTCGTCGCTCATTTCTGACCTGGTATTTTATTTCAGCATAGGACTGCAGAGCAAGGGGACCACAGCTGAGTTTTACAGTACCTGTGAAGCAGGCTGATACTGCCACCTTGGGGAGGACTTTTTCCACATTTGAGGAGCCTACGCAAGTGCCATATAAATCAGTTTGACTTTTTTTTCCCTGTCATATCATCCCAGGAAGACAACATTTTAAAAACCTCTGCCTGTTCTCTTGTAAGACCTTCCAGATGCATTCCAACTTGGACTGTGTTACACACACAATAACACTGGAAATAAATGCCTATTTTTTTTTGGTTTTGTGGTGAAGTTTGTTTAGCCAAGTTTTAGGTCTCATTTAAGTAGTGCCTCATTTACACTACTCCTAATTTTACAGCCATCTAACCATCATAAAACCCCAGTTCTGCATCCAGCTGGGCAAGCAGTATTTTGCATACAACACTCCTCTGCTTCTGGGGTTCTAGCTTTCTTGGTAGCCTAAATCCTTGCCCAAGCCAACTTAAATTATCTCCTTGGCAGGCTGCTAGCTCAGTTGAAAGTGACTGCTAGGACATATACCACCTCAGATGTCACAAGAAACATTATTGTTGTAAGGTAAAACATACACAGGTATTCTTCCCAAGAATGCCAAGGCAGTGGAAGGATTTTAAAAAGGTTTATTTCAGATGCAAGGACCACTTCTTAATGATGCTGCACACACCGGGCCCCCAGCAGAAAAAGGCAATGCCCTGCCTTCTCCAAGGTTTTTTGTATCTTCTCTCTCTCCTCCCACATTCTCTCGGCCCGAGGAGGCCTTGCACGTCTGCAAACGTTATCTCTCTGCATACCAGTGAGATAGCTTGCTCACAGCTTCTCTCTACAACTTTCTCTGAAAGAAGGGAAAAAACCCTATCTAACCCGTTTGAGAAGGCATTTTAGAGTCTTCCTAAGTGAAATCCTTAGCTTTCCACCACAAATTCTTTTGAAATTGTACCCATCCTTACAATTGTGCATAGGAACAGTCCAGTAAAAAGTACAGAGCTAGACTAACAATTTAACCAAAGTCAAGACTTAGAGGCAAATTTAATGAAGCATGTGAATTTTCTCTCACAATATCCAGTTTTATGAGACTGACCTACCCTTTTGCTTCGCTGTTGAGTCTCCCGTCATCCAGTCTTCTTTGAGTCTATATTCACCAGCAAATGAAGGAACCTTGCCATACACTTCATATATAAATGTGGCTTAAGCCACAAAGGCTGTGCACAGCATCGAGCTGTAAGGTTTTTCACAGTGGAAGCTATCAGTGGTTGCCTTGGGTACATATACAATACAAGGAAAGATTTAACGTTCCACCTATCACCAGAACAGGCAGGCGCAAGAGCAAAGAGGTGCCTGAAAGCAACTTGTCAGCGTGCTCTTAAAAACATACAGCAACAAAATTTTTACACAGTCATCTATAGCACAAATTATGAACTCATTCATGATGAATGATGTGAATTTACATGAGGAGCCTGCCGTGGTACCATCGGCTCCTACCTTCTGCCGAAGCACGGCTCGTGCCTGTGGCTCCATAGCAGGACACAACAGGCTTCTAGAGGAATTGAAGTCTCACTACACTGCTGTGGCAGGCAGGAACAGCCCTGGTACTGTGGTAAACCGATACTTACAGGCTCCTACACAGAGCTACACTTTGGATGACAATGTCCCCAGCAGCACTGGGCTCTGGAAAGCATGTTGTTCTTTTCCTCCCACCACAGATGACCTACATACCTGATCTGTGTTCTCACTGTAATGACACATATCTTAATACCCTTGGAGTACATGTGCCTCCATGCCCCCAGGATTTACAGTCAGAGAGATGGCTAATCCTTGTGAACAGACAGGAAGGGCTCATCCACTCTTCCATCCTGTAACTGGAACCTGGTCATTAAAGCACAAATTTGTATTTATTTTCTAAGCAGTTACTTACCCGCTTGTGCGATATTGTCTAAAAAGCAAGTGATAGGTCCTTTCTGGACAACCTGTTTATATCTGGTTTTAATGCTATTATAGCATGGCAAATAACAATGCTTGGAAGAGAAAAGTATTAGGCCAGCCAACAGCTAATGCACATGACTGGCAGTTGTGCAAGCCTTCAGTTTTCTTCCTGATTCAAAAATAATTTCTGTATCTTCATACATTTTTTATTATTTTAATCCATCTTTGTTAGGCAAACATATTTATGTCTGCAAAGTATTTACATTGTGCTATGAAAATACTGCAATTATTAATTCACTGCAATAATAAGAAAGAGTGCACATGCTCTTCACATTCAGAACATGCAATACAAAGTAATTCCACCACCTCCATTCTCACTTGCACATTTAAACGCTGGTGGAATTCAAGTAACTTTCAAAAATACAATCACTAAAGTCATACAATCACTAAAGTAACTGCAAAAATGGTATCTGCAGCTCAGTTGCAAAAATTCAACAGTGCCAATTACTGACCAAGTATATCCAATTGAAAGAGTATTTATCAGTAATAGATTAACCAGATTCATGTGTACGTAACAGTCTCGGCGTGGTACGTTGCTGCTGCTAGTTTCAAAGTTCACATATGAACTTCTTTTTACACTGCACATGAGGTTTATGAATGAAGTCTGATCGCAAGAAGAATTTAAGTGAAAATAAGGTAAGTCACATGATATGAAATTAATTTAAGTATTTAAGGGTAGGCTGCTTATAGTACAAAACAACAAATCTTTAATCATGATTTTAAAAAGGATTGCACAAATGTCCACCGTGTCATGTTATTATCCTACAGAAAAAGTAAACAGTGAACATCTAAACTGATGAATAACTGAAGACAACCATTTTATAAGGTGCCTTTTTTAAAAGGAAATTGATCATTGAAAAATGCACAAAAATCACACTGTGAATCAGTGAGGAAGATTATCATGTACCGTATTCAATGTTGCCTGTAACAAAATTAGCATATTACCAGCTCTTGCATGTTTAGCATTGTACTGAAGTTATTTCAAAAGTTTGATTTAGGCATAGCTTTAATTTGAGGGAGAAAGCTTAAATTGCATAGCAAGAATCCAAATAAATTAATCACAGGAAATCCCAGTACAAAATTATCCATGATTTATCTATAAATAACTAAACATAGAATCTTAATTTAAAAATTCTTTCTGAAGTTTGGACATCACCCAAAACTTAAAATGAACTACCAAGTGTCACTATGGTTTTACCTTCTGAAACACGTCTGAATGTATTTAAATAGTCAATATTCCTATTAGTCGACCAACACCAAAACTTCTTCAGATACTGGATTATAGAAAAGTACAAAGAGAATGAGAGGTCTTATTTATGAAAAGTCAGACCTAGCCAACTCTTCATCCACCAGTCTATGCTTCTATTTTCCACTAACTGTATTATTAAGTCTGTATAGGATACATTTTCAAAATCTCATTTTCATAAGGTATTAGAAGCTGCAGCATTGGCTATTTCAGCTCTTTTTTTTTTTTTAATTGACATCCTTATTATACTTATCTGCATCAGAAAGCCCTTTCAGATTAGTCTATTTCAACTTCAATGGTAGATGATGAAAGACATAATCTAAGCTGTTCTCCACTTTGAAATGCTCCTTTAAAATCTACTCCCTCATTATCCATTTTTTTTCCCACAACAAGTAAATATTGACATCCTGAAATGCGGTCACTTAATAACAGCAGCACCTCTTTGTTACCATTCTCTTCTTCCTCTCCTAGTTTTCCTCCTTTTCCTAGTCTATTACTCTCCCTGGTGTTTTCCACAGTTGTCTCCCTCCCTTTTCTTTTGCCTCTCTTTAGCTCTGTCTGCTTTGCTTGTTCCTAAATCTCTCCTCGCATCAGATTCTTTCCTATCTTCAGTTTCTGCCAGTGTAGGAGTGAAGCCTGTTAGGTTCCTTTTCTATCTGTGACACCTTTCACAGGGTCTTGTTATTGATCAGCAGCAGACTCAGGACAGCGAAGATCCATCCTTGGATCAGACAGAGGTGTATGTCCTGTGCTAAATGTTATTCTGTACCGCAATCCTGAAAATATTTTAGGCAGAGAAGAACATTCAAAAGACAATGAATTTTGAAATTTTTGTGGGGTTTTTTTTAAGTTATCTGAAACATCTTATTTGTACTTCACTTACCGACAGGTTTTTGGATAAAAGCATAGACAATGGCAGACACCAGTGAGATGACAATCAACCTTGTTGTCCTTGGAAAAACTCAGGCTGGCAAGAGTGCTGCTGGGAACAGCCTGCTGGGCAGCTCAGACTTCGAGAGCCGTCGCTCCCCCAGCTCTGTGACTACACGCTGTAGCCTTGGATGCAGCTGCCGCATTTTGGGGATAACGCGAAGAAATGGCCGTGAGCTGGCTCTTCGTGTTAGAGTACTTGACACTCCAGGCTACCCTCACAGTGCCCTGAGCAAGCAGCAGGTGAGAGACACGGTGGGATCAGCCCTGGCTCACCACTTCGGAGAGGAAGGCCTGCACCTGGCTCTCCTGGTCCTGCGGGCTGACTTACCTCTCTGTGCGGATGAAAGTGATGATGCGGTTCAGTTCATCCAGGTAACAAGAAAATAAATAGAATCCTCTGCCCTAATGGCAACTCTTACCTTCAGGTGACAATAGCTATGGAAGAGTTGACTGTGCAGATGAAAACTGGAACACTTCACAGTGCAGCAGTTGAAACACACCATTCCCTACTCCAACACCATAGCTACATTTACTGCAATAAAACTGAGAAAAGAGAGGCAAGAACTGCTCTCTTTTGTAAGTGGGCTTGGCACAAAGGAATTTAGGAACCAACTTTACCTATCAAAGTAAGCTGTTCTCTCAGAATTACAGTTCATGCTTTATCATAGCAGATCTAGCTTGCTCAAGAGCAATGTTGTTTAAAGCAAGCAAAAGTCAGTTACTGCACTCTTCAAAGCACCACAGCAGAGAGCAATAGGTCCAAAATCACACAGAAAATCTGACCTGGGACAAGGATGATCAGCTCAATCCTGCACTGTTACTACTGATGTATCCATTAAAGAGAAAATAACTATGGAGCTACCATAAATTTACTTAGGCTAAAGAACATTAATAGCATAACTGACTTGAAACAAATAATTTGAAGCTCCTGGGGGAATATTTTAATTATTTTTTTTTTTGCAAGTTGTTAAGGTATGTAGGGAGACACAATGAAAAGGAAAGTCTTGTTTTCACTTGGAGATTTCTCATTACCATGCATACACATCTTTGAAGAGAAAAAAAAAAAAGGTCAGCCTATCTGATCAGATGAACCAGGTTAGTATGACTTACTAAGAAACAAAGAGTTTCAGTTATTGCCAAAGTCTGCATGTTACACCTTGCACCTGCCTTACACTAATGAATTTTCTAAAAACCTGTGACCAGAAGGGACTTCTCAGTCCATCAAGTCTTTTTCACCTGCTGTAACTGATATTATCTAAATATACAATACATATGTAGATAAAAATACTTTGATAAGTAAATATATAGATGAAAATACAGCTTTCAAAATGTGTTTGATTTGCTCTCCTCTCCAGCAGTAGGCTACTCACTTTTTCAGTAGTTTGACAGTTGGTTACAATTTCAACATGTTTATTCTTCTTTCTTCTAGGCCTTCTTTAGGCACTGGAAGTCAGTGCACACTGCTGGGTCACGTCAAGCTTCTTTCTCATCCACCAAAAAAACCCCTCACATCCTCCTCAGGGCTGTTCTCAATCCAGTCTCCACCCAGCCTGTATTTGTGCTTGGGATTGCCCTGTCCCATGTGCAGGATCCTGCACTTAGCCTTGGTGAACTTTATGAGCTTTCCTTGTTGGTGAGAACAATGACCAGCATAACAATGTTCTCATGTCATTGGCTCCTCTATCATTTGGAGAAGGAAGTGACCATTAATGCATTCCAGGAACCTGGAATTTAAAGCCCAACCTCTTACTCTATATTAAAATTTTCTGTACTCATTGAAAGAAAAACAGCTTGTTCTCTCTATTCACCTCCATCAGATAAACCACAGAAGTTGAAGACAACCTCTCTTGCCCATTATTTAGGTTGATGCATTTGATTTGTGTTTTTCCTGAATTGCTAGGTCACAGCTGGAACTGCAGTTGGTGTTACACAGAAATTCATCATTTATTTTTCCAACAAAAGCTGATTTGGTGATTTTTTTAAACAATTTTTCAAAGAGCTGTAAAACTTGTAGAAATATGGCTATGTGGCAACTACTAATGTGTGACATAGCTAAACAACCATTTTTCCTTATTTACATGAACATTTTTTAACTGGAGAAATTCTATTAACATCTGTAGTTAGAGAAGAGAGAACTGATAGTACTGCATGGCCATGTATTTCCACAGAAAGTGAATGTCAAAGGAATGGTGAAAAAACCCCAGATATTTCAGCAACTCAGATAGCACAAACTGGATTATTGCCAGGAAAAAAAACCAAATCATGTAACAAGTCTGTTAACGTACTAAGTATATGAAATGGGAGTAGGGAAAAGGAACAAGAAGAGATAACTATTTAAGATTTGTTTTTCATTACAGGAACTTCTGGGTCCCACATGGAAGGATTTCACTGCAGTTTTACTTACTCATGCAGACAAGGCAGAAGAAGCTGGATGCAGTGAAGAAACATACTTGCACAGTGCCTCAAGTACCCTGTTGTCACTTTTGAGCTCAGTACAGCATAAATACATTTTCCTAGACAACCAGAGGAGCATAATTAAAGAGGAAAGAAACACTGTCTTAAGAAAGCTCTTGAATTTTATAAGACTAAATAATTATCAAGTGCTTTTACTTAAACACAGCAAGGAATAAAATAAGCTTTCAGACTCATTTGTCTATTTTCTATGGCAGGTAACATTTAATAGACATGAAAAAGCAGAAGCCATCAATTGGAAAACCCCCGATCCACACCAAATACCTTTGAACACACAATTAGAAATACATCTTTAGATCACCAAACCACTTGCCTTTCATACAGTACCTCACACAACTGCATCCAGAATCCTACCTTCAACCACAAAATTAGAAAAAGTTAGTGCTCTAAAATCACACCCTTAATATGCATATACTCACAGATGAGATTTTGCACTACATTAGATTGCATATTCCAGTTCACATAGAATATACATCTGGAAGAAGAAAAAAAAAAACCTAAAAAATGAACAGGAGTTCAGACTGTAAGGGAGCCTCTTTTGCTCAATTCTTCAAGCTTTCAGAAGTTCCTCTGAATTCCAGAATTTCCTCTGAACTTTTGTCTCTACTATGAGCTCTCTTGTATAAAAGATAAGATTTATCTACCGTAAAAGTATTTCCTTACCATGATTCAGGAGTAGTTATAACTGAGTTTTTGAACTTCAAGGATTTTGTTTAATAAGACATTATCAGATACGTAGTTTACAAGGCAGATAAAATGGCTTCCATGTGCTTAATGCTATTCAGCACATTTAAAAGAATTACTATTGCTTATTCCCAGATGCATGAAAAACTAACAGTTTACAGTCACATACAAAACTCATTTGAAAAGGAAATCTGTTCATCTCCTCTTTCACACGTTTCTTTTAATTTTATATCATTGTCATTTTGTTTTCTCTCTGTTTACTGGATGAAGTTCAAAGCCTGAAAAATTTAGAGAGGTTAATATTTTTTTGTTTCAGTAGTTAAAACAGCACTTACTGTTTCAATGGTTAGACAGTAACCATTTGATTAAATATTATATACCAAAATATCTGAAGTATCTCTAAATAGCGACTTAAAAGGGTTATTGTAAATTGATCCAAAACGTTTATTTTCATATTTTTAGAAGTCAGAAATCAAAAGAAGTAATTTGAGGCTATTACCCTAGCAACGTGACTATTCGTACAACATTACTATGGAATAATTCTGATTGTAAAAACTGAAGAAGCTCTTTCTGTTAAAACCAAAGCATCTTTTGTATAAAGTATCATTCATAAAAACCACATTAAAACAAAACAAAAAAAAAATCAATTGATTTTATACCTGTTTGAGCACTGGAAATGGATTTTTTTTTAGTATTGGACTAGTTCCAGCAATCTGTTATTCATTATTTCTCAGTTCTACCTATCATTTGGGATGAAATACCCAGGTGGACTAGATGAAGAACAATCTTAGCAAATGGGCAGCTTTGATCTTAATGGAATTGTAACGCCTTAGTTGTGGGACATGAAAGTATGTCCACTTGTACATCTTAGGGCATCAAGCACCATGGTTTAATCTTCCCGTTAACAACGGTCCGCAGACTACAGAGATAACACAGGCAAGAAGGTGCAAAGGCTTATAATATATGTGAAAACTGCTTGGAAGAAAAGGAGAAAAACTATTACAAGGTGACTGGAGGAATAAGGACAATTGTGGCCTTCTCTTACCTACTGCTAGTACTGCAATCAGCACACAAAGAAAAAGGCAGAAATTTTTCCTTAATGAGATGCTCTTGCTCCATAGATCCTTTGCACCTTTAAGGTGTCCAGAAAATACACTTCTCTGTCTGTAGTCCTACCACGAACAAGCCTTGGCAATTAAGTTATGAGCACTGAGTGGTTAATAACTGTTGACAACATATAACCTCAAGGACAGTAAGCATGGTAAATAAGTCAATGGTCAAAATGTGGGAGGAATAACATATCCTAGATCTCTGGAAAAGGAGTCAAACAAAAAGAGTCTTAGCCATGCACTTCATGCTTTTTTATTGTGCTTGCATCACTTTCCATTTCAACATCTGAAAAAGCTTCTAAAAACCATTTATTTATTTAATTCCACTGTTTGCCATGGTCTCTGCCCTGCAGACTCCTTTCCCTTTCACTTCAAACGGAACTCCTTTGTATGTAGCAACACACTGGTCATTGGTATGAAGATCAGGTTGGATTTGCTCCCAAATTTTCTTCTTGGGATTAAGCTCCTTCTCAGGATCTCCTGTTTAAAAATAAAGAATAACATAATAGCACACAACCCAGAGTAAGAGCTCTACGTACGTACATATCTGTGACAGCCCACATAACATCAACGCGCACACATTTAAGGGGCGGGGGAAAAATCCTACTTTTGGTTCTCAAAATGAAAACTTTAACTGGAAGTAGGAACTGTCTAGGAAGTGCCTCCAGAACTTTCTCAAAATGTTAATCTTTCAGGGAAAAAAAGGTTGTAACAGACCACAAACACTGTCAAAAGGAAGAAATTAAGCCATTGTTATTTGTTAGTTTACTATATTTACTACAGACCAAAATAATTCCTAAGGATTAAGCAGACAAGGACCACAGAAATACACTACTCACCAAGATTTGTCAGCAATTTAAGTTTAGGAAATAATGACTTTTTTATAAGCAATTAGGTGAATTTAGTAGATGCCCTTACAGTGGAGAAGTATTGAACTTAGACAAGAATAGTCCTGGGATAGAATAGTGACATACAATTTTAGCCCCAAGTTTCAACATTGTTCTGCTATTTTTTGTTCTATTTGATGACACGTTCTGGTTCCTAAAATAACCAAAGCAGTAGAAGTTAGCTAGGGTTTCAGGAATTACGCCCTCAGTCTCTACAAGCCTCAGTTTCCTGCTTTCATGCATACACCATGATAAGCGACCTATGCCCTAGAGGTATTGACAGTCTAACTACGTTAGCAAATCTGACTATTTAAAGATCTATAATGACCACAAAATGCAGGTTTCTTCTACTAATGTTTGGAAATACTGTCAAAAAAACAGATAGCATAGTGAAGTATTAAATATTTTTCCTATTTTTAAATATGCCTGAAATGCTAAGTGCAGAAATGAAACAACATAAGCTTTCTTGCTGCAAAGATACTGAAAAAATTGCCATCTGCTGACATAATTTAGATAAAGCAAGACAGCCAATTCACTGTGCTATTATTTTCTATTCAAAGGTCAAGTAAACTTAATATCTTAATTGTAATACAACATAGATTCTATTAAAGAAAAGTATTTCATTAAAAAGGTTATTTAATCATAATGCTGCTGTGTGCTTTTGACTTCCTGTGTGTCACATAGGCAAGACAAATAACAAACCCCACAAGATATTTATGTTTAAATATAATTACAGCACATTTAAACGCTGAAAGGCATCCCATGCTATTTCACTGTTGTTACACTATATATCTTTACTTGCTTGGAGTGGCATATTGGCATCATTCTGCCTAAACTATAAAAAATCTAAAGTTCTGGAACAAGCAAGAATTAAAAACCAAATCCTAGTCGTCATATCCTCTCTTAGATCCTCTCAGAGGAAGAGCTCTCCAAGTGAGCAGAACATCAGGTACTCTTCACACTCCACTACGCAGTGCTCCCAAAGGTTGAGGAAGAAAAGCTACAAGGCTACAGGGATTTTAACATACCTGTTTCTAGTAGTTGGTTGAAATTCATTATTGCTTGGTCTATTCCTGACTGACTGGCCAACAAGTGGTTAAGTGAACTCCTCTCACTCCAGCCTGCCTTATGCCTTATTGGCATTCTCTGTTAAATGTTTTTAAACAAATAAATTACTTAAATAAATAAATAATACTATTAAATAATAATTACTAAATAAAAATTATGAAACGCTTAGAGCTAATTGTGCATTTTCACAAAAATAAAAATCATGCTCAATGCTCAAGTTCATGAACAAAACAAACTTGGTTTTAGACCAAAGTGAATGCATACAAACTAATAAAATCATTAAACAGAATGCTAAGTGATCCATTGTGCATTTTCTTTCCTCTCTTCAAATATAAAAAAAGCACATGGGTTTTTTTTCATTAAGAAAAACCCTTGACTTTTATTATAAAAAACACGCTTTGGATGTTAATAAATTTCTTTGGAATCCTGCATCAAGCTCCCTTGGGATCTGTGGTGAGCTCATATTAGATTAGCAAAGGCACCAATTTTAAATACTACCAGAGCTTCAGGCTGTGCATTTTCCTATGCCTTCTCCTCACTGCATTCCTTCTTTCCAGAAAATATTCTTTAGAAGGGTTTCTATAAATAAAATAAATTGAAGCTTTTAATAGCTTTATTAGCTTCCCACGCTGTTTACATAAAAAAGGCCAAATAAGAGGTCCCAAATTTTATTAATGTCATTCAGTCTAGCAGTTTCAATATTACAAACTAAATTCTCATAATAAGCAAGAAACCTCTCCACTTTGTAACAGCTCAAAAACTACTGAAGGAATATATCTTAGAATAAGAAGGGGCAAAAGGACGCAGTGATGCGTGACTTTGTGAAAAATTAATGCCACTTATCCCACTGTGGATTATAACTATGAAAATCACGGAAAGCATCCTTGCACCCAAGCTTTGATTAAAGAAACCTGCTAACTACAGGCTAACCATTGTACTCCAGTTTTACCCCTTTTTTTCTTTTTTAAAGAGATAGTAATTACCTAAATTGCCAGTGATTCTTAGACAAAAATCATAATCTTATTATAGAACTTAAATAACAGATTTTTGGTTCCTGTGACAAAGCTTCAATTATATCGCTATCAGAAAAAAGATTTCACAGTTAGCTTTGAAACAAGTATTGTTGTCTTATGGCAATTACTGGATAGGAGGTTATAGTATCTATGGACATGCAGTGGAATAATTTTTCTATGGTTTAAAAATCAGACCTTTTCTGCTAAACGTGAATAAAAATTTGAGAAACTTCTTAATACTAAAGAAAAAAAACACTCCACCAAAAAACCAAAACAAAACCGAAAACCAACAAAACCCAACAAAACCCAAACCAACAAATGAAAACCACAACAGATCTTGTAAGGGCAAAGACATTAAGTAAACAAACAAAAAAACCCACTCCTCCAGACAACAGCACTCCTTATCAAATCACTCCTCCATAACACTCATGATGGTTCTAGGAAAACCCTCCAGTTGCTGCAGAAAAGTTTAATCAGTCTGAAACAAGATATCATTTGTTTACTTTGACTAAAATGGCCAAAGAAAATTAGTCTCTATCTCATGAATATTTTGTATGGTGGAGAGAGAAGGTTTAATTTTAATTTAATTCCAAGCTGCTTTACAGACAGCTCTGTGTGTCTTAGACTTGCTGCAATTGTTGCTGCTGGTGCTTCTGTTGCTTCATAGGCTTTCATACTTCCAAGCAAAATAAGACCCAGCGGTTCTTTCTATTTTAAGTTCAAGTGCTCAAATTGAATCTTTATGCTTTAAAATTACTCTTCTAAAGAGGTTTGGTTGTTATGGTTACAGAAATGGTTAGAATTAAGCAATGAAGTTAAATGACATCTGACATAGCAAGGAGTCTATCCTCCTCATAATACTATCAATGAAGTGCCAGATGGTCTTTAAGTTGAGAGCAGATAAGAAGAGGGAGATTTTAGCACAGAAAAGGTGAGTACAAGATACAGACATGGAACCTCATTAAAAATTTAGAAACAGTTTTCCAGTCTCTCAGTAAGTTTCTTCACCTCAGCAATAAAAAAAAAACCCAAAACCCAAACAAGAAATTAAAAATTCTAAAGCAAACAAAAACCATATCAAAGAACAATGTTAACAACAGTAATGTGCAATACACAAGTAAATAGCAAATAAAGTTTGACAGAAGAAGATGTCACTGTCCACCAGTGCTTTTTTTTCCTTTCATTTTCCTACTCACTTCAAGATAATAAAATCACAAGTCTTAAAATTCTTTGAAGTAAGTTTTATGTAAGTAGGAGACAGATCACTCCACTTTGTTCTACTAAGCATTAGGTACATTTTCAAAGTCAGTTATTAGCTTTAATCCCACATCTATAACTTTTTCTGAGCAGCTCTTTACAAAACATTAGGAAACAGCTGCCATATTTCAGACTACAATCTACAGCCCTGAATATATACATTTTGCAAAGGTGTTGTAAAAGACTACATTTGCCACTTGTCACAGCTCCATATCTGTGGCTCCCTGTCAGAAGGGAACTGATATAAAAGCATACAAAACCTCGGTGTCACTGACTGCAGGTCATAACTTCAGAACTAGTACAACTTACACACAACCTTTAGCTTATTCTATGCCTTTCAAGGACCAAAATGTCAACACAATGTTTGTAAACCTTAACATACGGGAATAATTTAGGAGACATGTTTCTATAACTGATTGGCTCTAGGAAAAGCTTTTTGCCACTGGAAAAAAAAAACAACAAACCAACAACCATCAAAAACAACTGGAGCCAAACAGGCCAATTACTTTGATAAAACTTACCTCATTACTCATGTGCAAGAACAGATATGCTGGTGAACTCGCATACTAGCACATAGTACAAAACAGCACTACTACCTGCTCACACATTACTTTCAAATGCCAGGTATACAAAGCTACTTGACATATAAGTTTGGAGTAAGGGTTTATCTTAGACAAAAGCAAACAAAAGACCCTCCCACCCCTCAAAAATGCCCAGGTTAACTTGTATATCATTTTGCAAGGCTTATGTCAATGGATGTTTAGTCTACAATTTGATGCTCTCTCTTGCACATCCATTTCCACAGCAGCAGAAAGCACTGTGAGTGTTATCCCTGCATGTAAAAAAGGTCACACACTCAACATTTAATCTAGCTTTACTAAAGATACATGATAACTACTAGAAGTTATGAGTATTCCTACAATTTAGTCTATGCAACTGCTGAAGCCTTTAAGATCTCAGTATAGCTTAGCCATTCTGCATCTCAGCTAGCAAACTTGGTATATTTTTAATACAGGAAACTAAAACTGGAAAAAAAAAAGCTGCCAGACTGATTTCCTTCTTAAATACAGTATTATTTAAAGTATTTTCAATTGGAGCATTACATCAAACCAAGCTGAGGTATGCTTCTGTTTCATAGACACCTTAGATAGAGCATTGCTACCTTTACCATATTCCAACCAAAACACATTTTTTTGAGTATCACAGTTTCACTCACAAGAAGCTTAAAAATATCTATATACGTATATATTTATGAAAGGTACTTCATGTAGATATTTCACAGATTTCACAGAACATTCTGAGTTTGGAAGGGACCCAGAAGGTCAAGGCCAACTCAAGTGAATGGCCCATATGGGGATCAAATCCTTGGCGTTATTAGCGCCATGCTCTGAACAACTGAGCTGTTCTCAGGGACGATGTTTAACCACAGAGCTTGCCAAGAGGTTCATAAATAAAAACACTGCTGTACAGCTAGAAATTGTCAGAGGTGCAATAGCTTTAAAAGGTTAATATGGTTCTACGTAGAAAACAGAAAGCTACACCATCTCTCACGTGTGAAAGCCAACTTTTGAGCAACCAATTCATCTTGAAGACAAATACTTGATTGATAAATGCACGCACAGACAACTCCACCCAGTATGGGAAATACTGGGAATTAGATCACTTCTTTAAGTTAAAGTGATGCAGTTATCCTGATCAGAAGAGCACTATTCATCAAGACTTCTGTGATCCACGTAACAGTTGAGCTGAGCAGGTCTGGGCTTGCACTGTGCTGCACAAATTCCTAGGGTGCAGGATAAACCTAAGCAGCTGATTGTAACAGAGGAGCCTGCAGGCAGCTCCCACATGGTACCAGCAACTAAGCCACTTGTATATCCTCACCTTTAGGGAACTGAGAAGCATCAAGTTCTCACATGAACTTCCTTTCTGTTTGACAGTCGCAATATGTAAGAAAATCCAACAACAGCTCCAGTGACCAAAACAGGAGAAATTCTCCTCATGGACAGAGAGTGGACAGCTTGCTGTATGTGCATTCATAGAATCAACCAGGTCTCCTCTTAAAAACCACCAGGGATGGTGAATCCACCACCTCCCTGGGCAGGCCATTCCAATGCCTAATTACTCTCTGTAAAAAATTTTCTTCCTAATATCCGATCTAAACCCTGGCAGAGCTTAAGATCGTGCCCTCTTGTCCTACTGCTGATTGCCTGGGAGAAGAGACTGATGCCCCCTTGGCTACAACCTCCTCTCAGCTAGAAAGGAGGCTGTATCTGTGCAACATAAGATTATTTATACAACTCCCTCTTTTCAGGCTCGGCTCTAATGAACAGCACTTTAAATGACACTTTACAGAGTCTGAGTGCCCTTCTTACTGGAATCGTAATGGACCAGCACCTCCTGATGAAAACACCTATGACCATTATAAAAATAATAACAGTGCTAACAATACAGCAATGAGAGGCTGATCTGCCTGCATCCCTTTTAGACTGTGATAATAATGAACTGGCATTCATTGGCTAGGAGGAAGCATTCACCAATATGCTACACCTACGATGCCTGAGTTCTCAAAATGCAGCCAGAAAGTAATCATTTCCTAGTTGAGAGGGAGGTGGAAGAAGTGGGAAGAAGATGAAAATCATCTTTTGAGACAGTTTAAATTTGATTAAGTCTTATGTATAGTTTGAAAATAAAACGGATTTATTAATTAAGTGGGAAGAAGCCCAATGTGTGTCTTTTGAGACCTAAAAAGACACTTCCTCCCAGATAAACTAAGAAATCCTGGATTTTGAATATTATAGGCTCCTCTCACAAACAGATTTCCACCCCCCCTACACCTATCCTCTCTTATACCTTCTTCCTCAAAACAAAAAAAAAAAGCTACCTAAGGTTCTGACACTTTCCTTACAGGGAGAAGCTGGAATGAAGAACTTATGACTTCAACATTTGCTCTGGGACACAGGGAAAGATGCTTTACATTTGCTTATTGTAACTTTTATAGTACAAATACATTTATCTGCACATTTCAAAAGCTGAAATACTTACTAAGACTTAAGGGAACTGGGTATTTTACATTAAAGTTCTATACAACTTTTTCAACTTACAATTTTTTGACAGGTGGTTTTTTCATCTTTTATTTACACAACATTAGCACACTAAGAATAAAAAGATATTAATATAACTAATTCAGAAAATTTCAACAACAAACGCAAATGGCTTTAAAAAGCTGTTTTACATGCTTCAACGATGAAGTCACCTTGGCATGCCTGGTTACAACATTTTCCTGAAAACCTACTTACCCGGAAAACCTTCAAAAGTGATTCTGTCCCCAGGTACTGCTCCAGGTGGGGGTGCAAGAATTTCCACCTTTTCTGGGGAGCTGGCACACATCACCATTGCTTGAGATACTACTCCTCTCATTTTTGCAGGCTTCAAGTTACAGAGTAGTATTGCCATCCGATTCTGCATCTTGGGGGAGGAAAACAGAAGGATGTGAGTATCTAAGACACTACATGCTTTTGAGGGAGCCCCTGGTGGCCTAGTGGTTAGATCGTAGGACCTTCACCGCTGAGGCCTGGGTTCGATTCCAGCCAGGGAT